>OX104070.1:77831196-77860004 GCA_944474145.2 Dicrocoelium dendriticum | reverse complement strand
AAACCGTCCCACCCTTTCTCAATTTTGCCTTCACCAGCCTACTGTTGCATTCATCTGTCCTGTAAGAAAAGTGAAACATGATTGGATTGAGGTTGCGCACAACATGCGGCTTCGCAACACTTGCGCTGCACCGACTCATACACTTAAACTAGGCATTCTAATCTGGACTAAAGAATTCCACTTTATTGGTTTGCTCAATTCGGTTATTCTGCTGCAAGTTCCATGTCGATTTTACGTGTTTGTTTTCTGTCAACCTTCTTGTTGGTTGTTTGATATCCCCGGTGTGGTTGCGCTTAATGTGAGTGTTGTCAAGGTGTCTACCTGCCGCAAAACCGTTACCTCGATTATACTGACTCAAGGAGACTGCTGCTCGTTGCTTTGGGAGAAGGAATGTACGATATTTTGAACGTGCTAGTATCAAAACGTGTTTCCATGCATCCAGAGTGGAGCGAGCTACGAGCCAGCTTACATCTTGTGTACATTTGGTAGGCATAATTCCCGAAGTAGATATCAATGCTTCTGCAGTGCTGCATGTGGAAGGAGTGTTTGGCGGCTTCGTTGATGAAACGTCACTTGCATCCACATGCATACCGGTCGTATTCCTTTGGGTTTACACTGGATATGGTGTGTGGATGGCGCTATGTGTGGTGCAGTGCATGCTACCGTGGGCCCTTCAGTAGGCAGACGCAGGTGTCCTGTGGCTATTCTATGGCGGTTGCAGTGACAGGCACATTCAGACACAGTTGTCGCCAGCCATTTCTTATCAATGAATATTATGGCATGTCGAAAGCATACAGTCCCTTTGTTTTCATCGCATTCTTTGATACCGTATATGCGTTGATTGCTCATCGAATTCAGTGACGTAAAGAAACTGCGGCTGGTACACTCGTTGCACATTTCGACGTGGTTTTGCGTGCCAATTCTGCCTCAGAATTGGGAACAAAAATTTAGAACGAGTTTCCTGTTAGCTGCTGTCCACATTCGTCGAGCGATGAATTCCACTTTTGCTACTAAAAATCAATGATGCTTCTTAAGAACTATGCGATCATGTGCGTATTATTGAGAACATTAATGGGCTCAAAGTATGAGTGTTTTATCTTGTAATGTGCATCTAATGAGTCCGTTATGTGTCTACCGTTTTGGTTGATGTACCGAATATTGCCGCACATTGCGCATCCTGACCAAACCCCGATGAATTCTAACGGAATTCCGGATGTCCAGTCGGATCTCCCACGGTTCACTAGGCACACAAGCGGGGCGTCTGCGTACTTCAATTTGCATGGCGCGGTAAGCTATACGGCGCGGACTACGGATAATTAAACCATCGACACATTTGGGTAAATGTTTGAAGACAGAATTTTTAGCGGACCAAGCGAAGTGGATTTCTCGTCATTTATCAGTTGGTCGCTGTCTCAGCAATGTAACACGAGTTTTCAGTTCCTTTAGTGTCGTTCCTATGACCGGAATTCCGTAGCGTGCCTGAGGCTCAGCGAGTTCAAATTATTCAGCTATTTGGTCGATGTGAGTTAAATGCCGTCAAAACAGCTCAAATATTAAACACTCTAAAGGCTGGAAAGCGACCCTCCAGCGGCCGTTCCGTACTTCAATTTGTAAATAAGTTCCAAAAAACTGGCAATGTAAAACGCCAGAGAACCCAGTACTGCAGATTTTGTAGCTTTCACCGTTTACGTGAAGTATCTGAGAGGCCAGATCTCAGCATACGTAGAATCGCCCAGCATTGCGACACCACACGCTACACGGTTCAGAAGCTTTTGGAAGAACGCAATCTTCGTCGGTCTCGTACATTCCAGCTTCATGTATTAAATGCAAAAGATCCGGATAAACGAAATACATTTTGCCGTTGATTTTTGGATCACATGTGCATTCACTCCCTAATGTTTACAGATGAGTCCGCTTTTTATTTGCTTGGAACGGAAAAACAGCATTCATGGGCTAGTTAAAATCCACGCAGATACACAGTGTCACATAGTCAGCGTAGCGCAAAGCTGTTGGTTTGGGCTAGAATTACTGGTCAGAAAATCGCTGGACCATTTTTTCTTTTCCAGGAACGTGAACGGTAAGTTGTTTTGTATTACTCAAATCTTACTTTTGCTAGCATCGTCGTACAACGAATTGCTCTAGTCTTGCGTACAGCCACAGTTGAAGGCGAATGGATTTCGCAGTACCATTTAGTTGCAGCATTGTGATGTACCAGCACATTATGCTCAACTGGTGCGAGAATATCTCCGCGAATAATTCGGAAATCTTTGGATGGGTCGTGGAGGCCCCATCGAGTGGCTCGCACAATCACCCATTTAAACCCACTGGATAATTTCCTGGAGATTTTTGAAATGAAATGTTTACAGAAAAAAGCTTGTTTCCTTCGAGCAATCGCAGCAGAATATCCTAAATGAATGCCACGCCATCACCACCGTGACGTTGCAGAAAGTGTTTGCTAACTGCACCAAGCGATTTCCGTACTGTAGTCAGAATGCAGCTGGACAGTTTCAACATCTCCTCCAATGATAACTATCTTCCTCTAACCCTTATTTGTAAATAAATGTAGCATCGTTTGCACATGACTTGAAGAGCAAGCCGATCTCCGGATGATTGGTGCCAATGACGGGTCCGAGCGAAATTAATTTCATGAGCAATAACCGCTTATTCAACAGTCTGGGCCACTCCAAACGCATTGATAATTTTGAGATATCCGATGCGCAGATTACAGCCTACCTATAGGCGCTACCGGTGCAAATGTTCTCCAAACTACACCAGAACCATAATTAAGAGGTTCTTGTGATCACCGATATGTCGTTTACACACTACTTAGTTATCCGTCATGATGCTATTGCACACCGAGCTTCTTGCTTGTTGCAGAAGTCTCTACTTGAGTACCGTGCAGCTTATCGATCCATGTCAATGCTCTTAGTCTAAGCAACTTCGTTGATTCATATTTTGCTCCATTGTGTCTACGTTTTTATGTGGTTACACGGGTAACTGAGAGTGGTTAAAGGCAATTAGCAAAGGGAAGTCTGTCGACGTGATATTCATCGATTGCACTAAAGCGTTCAACAAGATCAGCCATGAGGCTATCCTTCACAAACTCAGCATGTGTGGTGTCGGTGGCTCACTTCACCGGTGGATCCGCGACTTTCTTGTTGGACGAAAGTGGAGGGTACAAGTCGACGACCATCTAACTGACTGGTACCCTTCTACAAGTGGCGTGCCTCAAGGCACTGTGCTGGGGCCCACTCTGTTCCTGATCCACATCAACGATCTACCTCAGCTTCTCCGGTCGCCGTGTGCCTTGTTTGCGGACGACATGAAGATTTGGAGAGAAATTGTCGCTCCCGATGACTGTGGCCTACTTCAGCAAGACCTCAACCGCCTATCCACATAGTTTGCAAATGTTCTTCTCCCGGTCAATCCAGCCAAGTCAGTATTTATGAGCCCGGGGATGGGTGCTGACGACCGAACCTACACCCATGACGGCCAACCGCTATATCCCACACCCTCCGTGAAGGACATAGGTGAGCTCCCGCACTACGATTTGAAGTCCGTGGACAACACGAACAGACTATATCGTACCGGACTGCGCACGCTTTGGGCGCTCAAACGTAGCTTTCGTACGTGGTCTGAAGAGTTTGCCATTCACCTCTTCTCTTCCTTCATTAGACCAGTGCTAGAGCACGGTTGGCCCACCTACTTTCCGATTACCCGAGGCGAGGCACAGAAGATCGAACGGGTCCAACACGTTGACACTAGGCTCATCCTGAGTTGACGTGGTTCGGGGTATGAAAATCGGTGCGAGAAACTAGGACTCTACACTTTGTCCTACGGTAGAGTGCGAGTCGACCACATTATGAACTATCGTATTCTAAATCTCGGTGACTTCCTAATGCTGGGGCTAATGCTGCACCTACGAGGGTCATGCACCGGATGCGGACACAGATGCAAACGTGCCGGACATGAAACTTGTTCCCCACCCACTGTGCTTCGAACAGAGGGTGGCAAATATTTGGAACAGTTTGCCTAAACGTGTGATAGAAGCAACATCTGTGCAGCAGTGCAAAACGTTGTTAGATTTATATATTAGCACTATTTGATTTAGAGAACGATTGCACACTTACGATGACATAACACATTTGTGAGTCTTGCAATACCGTGATTCAGATATTTTAGATGTTACATGAGAACGACAACGACATTTACGGCTGACAACTTTTATAACTTTCAATATATTTTGAAAGTTGTACAGAATTCATTTCTACCTGCTCTATACTACACTATTCAGTATTCGGTATTCAGGCATGTACTTCAACATGGCAGTTATTAATTTTACTGTAAAAGGGATGGACTTTTCGTTCTTAAGACAGTAGTCTTTCTCTTCGCACACATGATTTGAGTTATTTAGCATCAGGTATGCCATTATCAGGCATACCGACAGGTAAACACTCCCAAACGTTCCAGTATTTGCTCGTATGCTAGATTTCTCATTCCAATGACGTATTTAAATGTTCGATGTTGAGGCCGCTCAACCGCAGTAAAGTCGTGCTTTAACCAAGGCTTCCACGTCAGAATTTCATATCCTACATAAAATCGAACATAACCACTAAGCATCCGTAGGAAAATGGAGACGTCGAATTTTCCAAATGCCCGTCTCAGCGTCCGGACGTTTTGAGCACATGTTTTTGTTGCCTTTTCGCATGGCTGAGAACAACTTCAGTCATTCTGAACCAGCACGTTCAGTTTGCATTCGGCGGAAGAAGGCTGCAGCACTTGCGTTTCGAGCAGGTAAGAGTAGGTACGCTGGTGTTGTATGGAGAGTACCTTGCATTTGCTCAAGTTGAAATCTGCAACTTTTCGTTTGGCCACTGATGTTCCTGTCCAATTCATGCTGCAGCATAGCCATATCAGCGTCCGACTGGATCCTACACCATATCTTGATGTCCCAAGCAAACATTAGACAACTTGAACCGATCGCCCGTGCTAGGTCGTCGATACATACCAAAAACAACAAAACAGAACTCCAAAGCACATCACATTCCACATGTACGAGGTCTGATTCTAATTTTCGAGATTTGGCCACTAGCTGCCGGTGCATGAGAATGCTAGCCATCCAGGCTAAAAGAGGATCACGGATCCCATAATACTGTAGCTTGCAGAGGAGTATCCGATGATCCGAGCGGTCGAATGCTTTCAAGAAATCTAAGTAGACTACGTGAACATTGTCTCAAGGGTCGGCTGACTAGGTGTAGCTACTCCGGGTAATCAGTAAATTCGTTGTGCATGATCGCTGTCGACGAAAGCCGTGTTGCTCCGGAACGAATTTTGTTGCAGTTTTCCGTAGAGCATACAAAGGCATCGGCAACGATAAACTCCATGACTGTGCACAGTACAGAATGAAGTGATGCTGCCGAAAGAACTGAGCCAACGTTTCTGCCAATTGTCGTAATGCTACTCCCAGTGATTCTGGGCGTGTAGTATCGACACTTGAGTAGTTATGCTTGCGCAGCGACGTAAGCTTTTGAAGGACAGCCTTCGCAGTAAAAGTGCTGTGGTTCAGTCCCTGCGTTAGGGTGGCAAAATGTGGGAGAACACCTGGTGATAAGACCTTCCTAAATGTCGATTTATATTGCCTTTGTTTACTCTGTGTTTCGGTGTGTGAGCGAGCTACACTTCTGGGCACAAGTGCCATAATGTCGGTGCTGCTCTATGCACCTAACACTTGACCAATTCGTGCGAAAGGTATCAAACGGCTGGCCTACTTTGATCACTGGGTCTCTTGCAGTTGTGCAAGCATCATATGGAAACGCACGGTGAGCAATGCTGAAACCCCCAGTTCGTTTTTGCCAGAAACCCTCTGGTGCTTCATTTCAGTGGCTGTTGAAGTTGAATCGCTAAAGATGCTTAGGTCATGTACTCTGTACATCAGTTGACCGCCTTCCTCGGCGTGCACTATACGTCGTCGCTGCACCATAATGGGCGCAACAATGAGGTGTTCAGTCGATGACGTGGCATAGGGGTATGAAGAAATTAACTGAGAGATTTGCTCAGGTAGATACGTGGATGGAGCCATGTGCTAGTCAAAATCAATGTTTGGCGACTCTAGATTCAATTCTGTTAATACTATATGTAAATCTCACCGCATTTGTTTATCGTTGTTCCTTATTGCCATTATGTGGAAGCAAGTTTTGGCAAATACACCCACGGCGAGTTTATGCCTGGATCATGGTTTATCAACCCCACTGGATTAAACTGAAACAACCGGGTGATTTTAAGTATTACAGGTCATTTAGGAAAGGGAAATTCCAAATAATACTGTACTCACTTAACAGGAAATCAAAAACTATAGGCGAGAAAAACTCTTATACTAATGAGCTATTATTCCTAATGTAAATGTTCTAGTTGAAAGTGGTGCCTTTTTTCCTACCATGGTGTTTTGGAAGCTAGTTTTCAGTCTACCGTAATGCCCACCATAATTGTGTTTTAACATAAAGTTTGCTACCAATACGGGCACATCCGAAACTTATTTCTCTCGTGTACATCACTGTCTAATTTAATGGCAATATAACTGCGAGTAAATAGGGGTAGTTGTGTCTCTCGTGTACGTTCTTCCGACAACGCGATGTGCAATTTTACCTCAGTAGACCCTGTACGTAACGGGAACTTCAGTGCTACGGCTAAACATCGGTCAGTACAGAGCCCACTGGCCTCTAGTTCTGCGGGAAACCTTCTGTCCACAAATATTGACCAGAATGTATCTAGCGTTCAATTATCCGTATGCTGCTCCTCATCACGTGCAGCGCTGTGCAGACGCCGCGCTTGTGTGCCTAGTGCATCGTGTGAGATCCGACTGTATGTCCGGACTGCCGTTAGAATTCCTCGAGGTTTTCTCAAGGTGCGCAATGTGCAGCAATGTACGGCGCGTCAGTGCAAATCGGTAGACACACACTCCGGATGCACCGAAGTGACACGTCCTTTTAGCCGCGCTGGCATTAAACGTTGGTTGGAGATGTGTTTGATTGTCGCAAATGTGCCTGAATGTGGTAGGTCATTTAGCGGAACAAAATGACTGCAGGTTTTGTGTTCCCTTTTGAAACGTCAAAAATCAGAATCTCGGGAACATCAAGTAGCCTTATTGGTCTCACATTTAAATTCGTTCCGGCAGTTGTTATTGGAACTGCCGATCCTGGCTCCTTGCTGTGGCTTAATTCCGAAGGATTCATAGGTAGATCCTCAAATACGGTGTTGATTTCCGCCAGTGAGAATGCATTTGCTGCCGCATTATTCGCAATTGTCAAATGCCGTATGTCAAGAATAAAATGATAATATAATCCAAGCGTCCATTTTATCGAGGGTAAAGATGAGCATAAGGGGAACGCATTGCACTCTTTAACGGTATGTGATCGGTGCATATCGTGAATGAACGTCCATGTAAGTAATGGAGGAAATGACGCAAAGTGGGTTGAATAGTCAGAGGTTTTCTGCTGAATGTGCCATCGCGTCTTTTTGGGGTGTAGTTGCTTAGAAATCAGCAAAGGGGGATAAAATTCTCTTCTTTGACCTTGTGCTAACACACTACCATCGGCTGCATCTGAAGTTTCCGCGGTCAACCGTAACGAGGCCTTCGGGTCTAGATACAGAATGACAGTGCCAGTTGCTAGCTAATGTTTCAGCTAGTTAAATGCAAGCTTAGCTGATTCCTCAAATCTGATTGATTTAGCAACCACCTTAACAAGCTCGGTGTGTGGCTGAGCTAACTGGAAATAGTGCGGAATGAATCGTCTGTGGAAACTAACGTCACTTAAAATCTTTTGTAATTTTTGTGAGATACTGGGATGGGATACTCAGTGATTTCTGCTACTCTGTCAGGTATAGGTGCAACTACCGCAGAGGACAAGCAGTAACAATGGAAATCTACCGTACCGATTAAAATTGACTCTTGGCGGTGTACATAACCACACCATGATATGCTACAAATTTAAGACGTTGTCGCAGATGGCGCAGAAGTTAGCATGGTTACAAGTTACAAACAAGAGGTTGTTAACTTAGACTTGAACTAAATCTAGCCCATGAATAAGCTGATCCATTAAACGCTGACACGTTTGCGCTGAATCCCAAACACCAAGTACCATTTGGAAGAACTCTAATACATCAAAGTATGTGATACACGCAGTCTTGTGGATATGAGGAAATATGAATATATATCCGTATTAAGTCGATCTCGCTGAGCACCTTTTCTTCACAAAGCGAGTAGGAAATATACTCTAGGTGCGGAGCAGTTGTACGTTTCATTGACTATGTGAATGTTTAGCCCACGATACTCGTCGCACATCCTCCAATCTCCAGATTCGTTCTTCGGGACAATCTGTAGAGAAGAAGCTCAGGTACTACCAAATGGTCGCATTATTCCAACTGCAGCGTATGTTCAAACGCGTCATCACTCAAGAAGATATGAGACGCTAAACCCTGTGGCCTGCGGAATGTTGGATTACCAGTTGTGGTATATCCATGCTTGACATAAGCATTTGGGTATGCGGACTTTGATATGCTATTGGATTTTCGTAGCAACTCTAGCTAAATTTGAATATTTAGAAGGCGGGCAAGCTGAGAACTCGTAGACAAAACGGAACTTATAAAGCCAGCATTGATTAATTAGGTTTGGCCTTGGAATTTTTGTTAGCTTTAGGGATCGACCATAATGCTGTGATACTGAATGACATCTAGGCTTCGGGTGGCAGTTGACACTTTAGATACAACGTAACTCTTAACAAATTGTCTATCAAATACTTGGGTCAGTGAAAGCGACAACTATCCGCAGTCACTGATGGATATTCCAACAATTTGTAAGCTGAGCAATGCTTTAAGTTCTCCGGTTGTGCAGGATCGACATGGACTTGGACAACACTGTCTACGATGTAATAAGCCATTGGAAGCCATTGCGAGATGGGCTAATATGTGGCAGATGACATTTGAATCATCGAAGTGCAGTATTCTATCGTATGGATGTCAGATAGCAGTGGATGTGTTCAGGCTTCATGATGTAGTCATTCCCATCAGCCATTCTGTTTGTGGCTTAGGTTTAAGATATTCTAGTTCGTTAAACTTTAGCAAACATACAAATCAAATAGTGAGAAAGGCTAAGTAGTCGGTCTGGCTCATATGCCACCTGCTAACCTTGAAAGAAACCAGACTAATTGCTTGCAAAATCAGTATCTGACCATTGATTGAATATTGTTGTGCTGTGTTCAGTAACTTGCGAAAGGCTGACTTAAGAGCTATTGAAAACGTCCAACGCGCCTTTACGAGGCACATATTTGGCTATTCAACCGCTCTTTCATACCGAGATAGGTGCAAACAACTGAGTCTTGAACTCTGTGCTTACGAAGAATGCAACTAAATCTGTGCTTCCTCCACAAACTCGCGTGGCGGAAAGCATATATTGGAACCTATCAATTGCACTTTTGCGAAAACACCGCTTATGAACTGCGAGATAACGAATGCATATTCTATTTACCTAAATTCAAGAACAGTCTAAGGAGAAATTTCTATCTTCTTAGGTACAGCTGCATTTGGAATAAGCTGCCAAAAGATATTAAATGTACTGAACATTTCTGCATGTTCAAGAAAATGAGAAAGGCTTATCTGTCAACGGAAGGAGTGAAATGGATCTTAAACATTCAACTTGATGATGAAAAGCTGTATGAAGAAGGGCCAGATCATGTATGATACCGGAGAACATCAACTCTACTGCACCATAGAAAACTTGATCAGCTAGGATGAGCTGCTACAAACCGCGTCTTATGCTATTCCTTAACGCTACCTTCCATGCGGTTTTACTCCCTTTAAACTTAATTCATATCAACTGTCTTCTGTTTAAAACCGAGAGCAAAATTGTTTACTGGTGTGACGTCAGGAACTATTTTCGTAATTTTCCCCACAAGTTGATTAATTCGTAATATTGTTCTGCGATCCCTTTCGCTACATTTGTTCTCCAGTGCTAATCATTCCCCCCTTTTTTCTGAAGTTAACAGTCCAGAAACATATAATTGAAGTCAGTGATGGCAATAACTGATTCCCTATGCGACTTTTGCCTATGGACAACTCGTACAATCATCTGTCTCCAGCTGTCACGCTACACAATTTATCGTATGATCGGCTCGATCGATTCCTACGCCGCTGTACAAAACATACCTGCCTATTTTTTACATTAACGATATAGTACCTCTTTCACATAATTCTTCTTTTCTATATTCTTCCTTATTCCATAGTTGGCCACGACTGGGCTGATCTCCTGTGGTGACGGATTACAGCTTCCAGATTATAAAAGACGTTACCTATGCAAGGCATTTTGCTCCCAACTGACTGGCGTATAAAAAAGTGCCATAATAGAATGATCCGCATGACGGACTGGGCTGAGCCTTCATGGCCCATAACACATGTTCAAAAGCAGCCCTAAAAAGAACAAAACATATGATATACAGGTGATGGCTCATATGCTACTATGCCACACCGGCACACGGCCAGTTATTGCATGAAAGTGCGAGCGAAAATTTTCGAGGGAATACCTTGCATGGAAGCAGGTCCCCTGGGGATGGTTCCACGAGTGGCCGTATTACTTTAACTGACATCTGTTTAAATCTGCTTACGTTATTGTTCCTGATTTTTAATTTCATTAATGCCTTAATCCTGCCAGTTAGTTAAGTACTTGTGTTTGGATCCATTGTAAAAAGCGTGAACAAATTGATTATTTTTTTGCGATCCTGTTGTACACATTGATCAGACCACATCGTTGGACTACATCTCGAAACACCGAGGAATATACCATTTATTATTTATTATTATATAACAGATCTCACGTCAGGGAAATATAAGTAGCAGTTTGGCTCGCGTATGCTAGCTATCATCCTCTACAAGTCATCATTTCTTGGCTCTGTTACGTAACCTAAGTTTATGTTTAGAAATACCAAAGGAAAGCTGTCATTCCGAGCATACCGTTGACTAGAACGTGATCTACTCCATCTGGTGATGACCCAAATGACCAGCTGACCATGTATTTGGAGAACGGATTGTATGAGTGGGTCGTCATATGCAAGCAGCCTTACAGCGGAATTCGTTGTTGCTTGTATCTCCATTATTTCATCCGCCATAATGGTAGGTATTTAATTCGATATATTGACGAGCGTTAGCCGATGGATTTTTTACATGATTATGGAGCCTCTGAAACAATAATATATAATTCTCCTAAGGATTATCACCTACCAGAGCTAGCTTGACCATATCTAGTTGAGTAAGAGCGCCATGGCCTAATTGTACCTCATTAACTGGATGTTGCGCCTTTTTAAACTAACTACGGTCAAGATTGCGAACTAACAAGTCCCTTAGTCGTTTGGAAGTAGCGTTGGTTAATACGGCTCACTTAAGCTTCGCGTGGCGTAAACAGAGCTTGGAGGCTAATTTGGCATTGATTCCATTCACTCTTCAAATTAATCCAACAAAGTCCCACCGGAGAATGAAAGTTTGATTTCGATTGTCCCGCTTTGTTTCGATTGCTGATGTCAAATTTCGTTCACATTCTAAGTGGTTTGAAATGCTGTACGCATTGATAGTGGCGATACGGATATACTATTTGTACTTAACTGTCAATTGTCAGGTACTCATCTCATCGTGTTCCGCCCCAAATCTCCGGCTACCTTGCTTGAATGTTTGGTTTAATAAGGCGATTCTGGTCTTTTAGGGAAAACGACTCTGGTTGATATATAACATTCACTGATTTCCCCAACTCGATATCCTCATAGTGCAGCTACCGCTATGGAGATATTTCGGCGTCGCTCATAAAAACCCTGTCCCAAATGCTAACTGCAAACTTCCCTAATTCACAAAAATTGCTGCCCCTATCGTTCAACCCGCAAAATATCTCTGAACTTATCGTCACACACTTGCTCCGGAATGCAAACCTGAGTCGGTCGATGAACCGCATCCTGCCATTGATTCTCCAATGTCTCTTGTCTGCAGGGTTTACTTGTGCCATTAATTTAACCACGGTACCTGTCGCGGAAATTATCGACTGTTATACACTGCTGACATTCATCAGTACGAACAGTAAACCAAGAAATAGAGTAGGAAGACAAAGAAGTCTGCATGTTAGACAAACCGATAATTAACTTTGCACACCGGCGGTAGTCGAGATTTCGAGTTCATCTCTACTCGTGATAAAGTTCGAAAATGTCTCTTTGAGAGAAACAGCTCACATAAAGCTAGTTTGAATGGAATTGGCAAAGCTTGTCATCTGTATCCTCCTCGAGATTTTCGTCCGGTTTAAAAGGCAAGAACCTTGGGATTTAACGTGTCGTTCAATAATCAATAGACGACCATTACAATGAATAAAATTAATGACTCCTCTTATAGGCGATTTAACCATCGGTGAATTTTTTCAAAGCTTAAGAAACCATGGAGACAATGATGTAGGTCATTAGGAACAAAAGTCTCATATTTGAGTTTCGTAAGTTTGTTGTGCTGTGGCAATGGATGATAGATCGGTTGCCTGCTTAGTGGCGTTGATTTGGCATAGGCTGTCAAAGCTGATGGCACAATGTTATTCTGACCTGAAATGTGTCATAAGTTAGTAGAAAACAGGACTATGAAATCCAGCTGACAGACCTCACCTAATGAGTGACGTGTTAATTCGTTTCGAATGATGTTAACAAACTGGGTGTGATCGCAACGTTAATGATAGAGATGTCTTACAGGACGTGTTGGAAGTGTAGCATGGCGCAGTTGACAGCTACCAATTCGCAACTGAAATGGTTGTGCTTGATCTCCGCCTATTGTAAGCATCTAGAGTACAAAGCGTAGGGATTTCAGCCACCTTCCGTAAGTTGCATTGTGATACGTCAACATAATCGCTGAGCGGGGCACTAACACTAACATTAGGAGGCATAACCCCTTCGGCTCAAAACACTTCACCAGCTTTGCATGCTACGGCAAAAGAAATGGTCAATTCCACTGTGTCAGTTTAAGATCCTGGAAGTAAACATCTTAGTGCAGTAAACTGAGCAGCATATAGTGCAAGCAGGCGAAATCAGTCAAGACCGGAAAATATCCCATAGCTCGGACTCTGTCGTATATTGGCCGTATGCCATGCAGTTCAATATGGTATCCGAGAAATTTGACAGATCGCTGCTGAACAATGGAACAATGGTTGTATACGGGTAAAAATGCTAATGCTTAACAGGTCCGGTTAGATACTTATGTTGAATATTCAAAATATAAATTATTTAGCAAGCTTGTGTTTACACCAGTAAACTCACTGAAATATTCATAGTATAGCCTATAAATCCAAGGTAAATCCGTAAGCAATGACGGCAAACGGGATGTGGGCAAAAATCCTGCCTCCTTCTGATGTACCCATAGAGGAGGTGAAAATGTGTCTGTCGGCATCGACAAAAATGCTGCAGCCGACTAACCTGTCGAGAAGTGTCAAAGTATGTCCCGCGTAATTCTTTAGGAGTCGCTTCCTGCTAACGTATTATTCATCTAAGACTTGTAGTGACAAATATTTTATCCGTTTGGAAGTCTGTGTAACGTAGGTCTTAGGGAATACGCAAATATTCAAAGTGCTTAAACACCGTGAATACTGTGGTCTTCGGTCTGTCTTCCTCTGCGGCTGACACCTAGTGATATGCTTGCATCAGATGGGCTTCTGTCTATGCCAATTTGCATTGAGTACGTGCATTTGCTCTCACCAGTAGGTCTGTGACAATTCGTCACACGTGGGTGTATTAAATAATTCGAAAGCTTCATTACGTCACCACAGAAAATCGGCCAATTTGTAGTCAACCTGAAAAACTATTATAGATCATAGTGAAATACAACCAATGTTAAACAGTATATAGCTAGTAAGTTCTGCTAAAGTTTTTAAAAAAAGGAATACATATTAAACATAAAAATGAGGAAAAAGTTGCTCTCCGAATGATTTAGACTCCAGACAATCGAGTTGTATAGTAATTTGTGTGGAAAGTGGACATCAGTGAGCACCAAAAATTGCCACAGATAGATGAGTTGTTTGCTCCGGAAAGTTTTGAGAACAATTAGCAGTGTGATAAAGTGAACATGGAGCGACTCATATGGCTGTGGAGATGCGTCAGGCAATCTAAACAACCGCTGATAGGCTGATGTAAAAGGACTTCAGGAGCAGCTTCCCTTGACTGGGGTAGACAGAGCATCAATGCTGTTACACAGGCATTCATTGTTTCCCACATGACACATGTTGGTGCATTTGCTTGATTTCGACAACCTTGAAACTGGTACAGAATTCGCAGCGCAGTAGCGGTCTTCGTTGAAAGGAATTTGAAATCTCCTTGTGCTTAATGAATATGAAACCCAATGTTTCAAACGTCACACCGGCCCTCGAAAACAGCGACTTGACTTCTGACAATTATGTCAGTGGTGTCAAAGGTGAAAGCGGCATTAATGCCGTTGTGGCATATAATTGGCTTTAAGTGAGTGAAGATTTGTCACGCCAAATGAACAAAGGATAGATAAAATAGCTCACTACATATCACTGGCGTTTTATTGTCATGTGAAATTATTTAAGCGAATCGATTTGGCCAGCGAGAAGTTAATTGAGCCATGACATATACAGATAAATAGCAAGAAAAGCATAAATTTTTGATAGTTAAAGCGCAGTGAAGGACTCTGTCAAACGGTTGCTCTGTGTCAGACAAAAGTTAATGCAAAACACAATCGTAGTTTGTATTTGGCAATATATTACGTTAAAACCCAAGCACGTATGCCTGACGAGATCTTGCCATAAATAGCTCTTGTTGAGAATGGTGAATATACTTCTGACTCCATAGAAATCCCTGCATAGTATCCAAGGAAATTGCTCGCAGTCCACTTCATCCAACTGAGAAGAGGATATTGACGCAGAAATGGTGCATGAACTGGGGGCTAAATAATTTGCTTCTTGCCAAAACTACTGCACCTTTCCAGATGGCAAGAAATGTGCCCCTATGCTTAGCATCCGTTGAAATATTTGCGGGGCTAAACGATATAGCACGAAGACGAAAGTTAAACTGGACAGTAAGATGATACTCAAGGAGATGATATGACGTGAAGAGTGATTAAAGGAAGCTTAGGTTTGCGTGCATATTAAATACAGTAGTACCAACTTTTTCTGTGTTAATCTAGCAAAATTAGTGTCCTTTACTAAGTTGAGATGGTCGAATGTCTTAACGAAATTCTCGCGTGCAATCTCATACAAGTTATCTGGGACATAGCCTACTGTTCTCTTCTGAAATATCAGAGAAATAGCATGGATTGTTTTGTAATGCTTCTTCGTCTCATCAATCAAGAGAATAGCGGGTAGTTGGTGTTGTTAGCGAAACTTTAACTCCGAAAATTTGGTTTGCTTTCATTTCTAGTGCATGGTCATTAATTCAGTAATCGTAGGTACGAAAGACTTGGGTGGTCTGCCTAGGACAGATAAACAGGAGTAAATATCTCCTCGTCCAAGCATGCCTTTCATATTTTAACAACTTCAGATACCTACCGAAATAGACTACTCCGGTCAAGTGTGACCAAACCCAACAGCATTATAAGATGCGCAGAATCTGCGCACCTACCAATTCTGCTATTTTTTCCAGTTAACGGGTTGAATGTTTCCCCAATTAGGTGCCGCACGAATGGTTTGTAAGATGGACTTCATCTATGGCGTATAAAATAGCACTTCATGTTTTGCATCGTCCATTGTAGTAGTCTAAATGAGTATTGTATTTGCTCTGTCGATAATCGCCTGTTTTGTAATTACGAAACCAAATCAAGGATATCGTATATTGCCATGGCAAAATCGATCGTAACCCAAGGTGAGGAATGTTGTGGAATTTTCAAAAAATAACTGACGCAATTTTCAAAACAGATTCACAGAAATTTAACGGTATTTCATATTTATCATACGAAAAGCAAACGTAATACCGATGGCAACCTGGATTGTAGAGTAATGGTAATGAATGCCTAGTTTCGAGTTGATGGACTGAACGCGTCGCCATTTAGGTAACGCACGAACAGAAAATGCTAACGTTTAGCCTCATGCCATGTTAACTATGATTCATCTTTTGCATTTTGAATAATAATAATGGTAAAACTGATTACGCTTAAACGTATACTTTCTGTATGCAATCACGTGTACTGTAAGTCTGACATCAGCTCCAAGGATTAACAAATAAAACAATTTACAGACCTATGGCAATTATTGCTAAATTATGCTAGCACTAACTGCACCTGCGGAGACGTTTATAAATATATATATATATATATGTGTGTGTATGTGTGTATTTGAGTCGGGTACCTGTTAGGCAAATGATTTAACATTGCATTCAGCAAAATATAAGACAAATATATTCCACATGTCCAGAAACTCAATAGACATAGTTGCATCCATCTACGACTCGTCGGGAATACGCATCCGTCACCTTTGTTAGGATCCACAAGCACGACAACTAACAAAATGAACCACTAAACCGCAGCACATGTTTAACAGAATTGGCGCCCCGTAGGTTCAAAATAATATGTCGTGCATAGCTGGTAGTAGTGAAACACTTGGGTCGCTTGGACAACATTTTCCTCTACAACATTTATTAACTTGTACGGTAATGGATAATGTGCTGGGCGACAGCGCAATAATTTGTAATATTTGGCTGTGTACCGCCGTTCCATTGGCCAATTCGTAGATTATGCTGGCTATTGACACAAACAGCTAGTAGTCATGCGTTCAAATACTGCTGGAGCCTCTGGATGCGTAATAAATTTTAGAGCCAACCGGTTAAAATAGCTGCATATTAAAGGTCCGCGTATGTGACGCACTATCAATTTTGAAATTGATGCCTAGAACCCTCGTATAATTTATCGAAAAGCCATCATTTATCTGTACGGTCTAATGTTTGATGAAATGGTTTCTAAGCAACGACAATGCTTCTGTCAGCAAACGTCATGCCATCAGAGGCCAACACTACATTGTATATAGTTCGTAACTTGCATGGCAGTGAGGCATGAGATAGTTAATATACATATATAATTGTAAGCTAGTAAATTGTTACGATTCTGCGCTCAGAGATTCTGCTCAGAGACATTAGCTGCTGGTTTGCGGTAAAAGCATATTGAAGGAGCCAATGGATGCGCACCACGAACGAGATCCGATAGGAGCATTCGCTTGTTTAATGCGCTTCTAGATTTTTGCGGTATTTACGTCTTAAATGTTGTGAACATCTGTCGACTACATATGTTACCTCCAAGTTGTAACTGAAAGCATTCCGGCAACATAATTAATTAAAAAACAACTACGGGAGATGCCCACCGATGTCTAGAGAGCTAAGGGGTAGACAAATGGCTCTATTATTTCGTAAGATCTATTTAAGCATGTGCGCAATGCTAGACACAAGTGGCCGAAATAGCCGACGAGCTGGTTGCGCTATGCGATTGCCATCTTTCAGAATCATTCATTCTTAAGATCATGTACCAAACGAGTTGGTCTATCTAAGCCATGGCGATCCGACACGGAACTATCCGCTAAATCCCTGATATTATTAGGGTTAATATGTGGTGTAAAATTCACCATGGCAAAAAACGCAAGTTAAATTTTGTATTTTGTATTGGAACCAAAGGCTTGAGTAACGTTACTCAAACTTGAACAATTTGCACTCCTTCTGACACATAGGTTTAATGATAGTCACGAAATCCTTCTCGTCTTGTTCAAAATTAGGTTCGTACATCCGGGCAAATAATTCCGGATATGGCAAGAACGTCTTGACGAAGAACCCAAGCTCATTTCTGCATATACAAACAAGATCGTCCAGTTCTCCCTTGACACTTTGAACGCAGGCTTTTCGCATCAAGGCTGCGACGATATACTAGAGGTGGAAAGAAATTATGACATGTGTTGTTGGTTTATTAGGCAGCTAGTATCACAGATACCGAAAAAACAGGTTCTTATAAATATACTCCTCGTTAATGGACAAAGCAAGAAGTACATTGTCCAGGTGACTAACTGTTTCGTCCACGATAAATAACACAACTTTCGTCTAAGTATTTTCTAAATAGATTTCTGTGTACTTTCCGATATGCTTTCAGATAGTTCGCTAATTGATTTGTATCTTCTCTAAAAAATGGTTTCCTTTACCTTTCGCTTGCAGGGACATGCTGTTGGGACAGACCTGATTTTGCTCAATACAATTAACGTTTATAATTTTTTCTTATAATAGCTCAATTTCAATTACTTATGAATATGCTTCGCCAAACTTAAATATCATCATAAGCATCACTGTAACCAGCAAAACATTTTTCAATATAGTGTTTGTGTGCATTATTCAAAAGCATCTTTTGTTGTGTACATTAATTTATAAACAATGAACAATGATTTATCACGGGATAAAAGCAAGTGCTTGACATGTCTTGCAGGATGGTTTGGATGAATATGATGAACTCAAAATATATCTGGGTCATCTACCGAAAGTATGCCGATATGAATCCTTTGATACTTAAAATCAGTATACAATTTAAAATAATCGAGCGTAAACGTTCAGAAAGACACTGCGGTGCAGTGACCGTTGATGTAAGGCGGAGAAAAGTAGAATATGAGCGCTCACTTTGTTAATCTGATACATAATCCCTGTTGTAAAGCATGCTTGGCGTAATCCACAATAGTGGACTTTAGGTAACAAAAGCTGGGAGCCAAGAGCCGCATCTAAAAGTTTTTGAAAACATTCAAAGTATCGGTGGATACACGTGAGTCTGGGAATGCGTTCGAGGGTTGGCAAACCCGAAGGAAGTAATTACGTCAACCCTCTAGACGGCTACATTGTTCCTTCCATTTTAGGCAGTTAATTCTGTGCTGTGTGTCGTGGCTAAGTTTCAGCAAATAGCGGCATACGCGGTTGGGGACACTCAGTATCTGATAGGCTAATATGAGATCGCCGCGCAGTCTTCGATAGCCTCCGCTAAAACTTTCCATCAACTTCAGCCTTCGGTTGTAACAGTGATAACGCAGACGCTTTACATTCTTTGTTGCTCTTCGTTGTGGTGCCTCTATCGCTTCTAGGTAACGCTTCAACCAAGGTTGCCAAGCTTGGACAGGGTATTTAAGATGCGGGCGCACGTAGGAATTGTGCATCATTGGGAATATTGATGGATCAAAGCTCCCGAATGCGCCTCGCAGCATGCCGAGGTGCTGGTTGCGTCTTTTCGCAGCTCACACAGCCTGTTTTGAGCAGTTGGGGTCGCTCTGCACGATCACACCAAGGTCAAGTTCCTGGGAGTTGGTCGGAAATCTGTTTGTCCCTAGCAAATATGTGAAGTTATGTCTATGGCTTTTATGCAAAACGCGACATTTGTCTACGTTGAATGGTAGGGCGTTTTGAACTGACCAGTTCCACATCGTGTTAAGAATGCACTGGAGCCGTTCGTGGTCGTCAGGTCCTCTGATCCTTCGCCGTGTCTTGATTTCATCGGCGAAAATTAGGTAATCAGAAGCAATTAATCTCGCCAATTCGTAAATGAACACCAAGAATAAACGAGGTACAAGAAACGAGCCTTGTGTTACTGCACACGCCACATCAATTATATCAGACCACGATTCTCGGACTCTCACCATTAGCCGTCGTTCTTGTAGAAAAATGATAATCCAACTCAGGATTGGGTCGCCAATACCGTAGTTTCGAAACTTCTGAAGGAGAATTCGATGAATCAAGCGATCAAAAGCTTTTGTAAAATCCAGGTAAATGACATTGACACCTACTCCATCACCAACAGTTTCAGTCCAGCTATTGTGTGCAATTAATAGGTTAGTAGTACAAAAATGATTTTGACGAAAGCCATGTTGCTCTGGGGCTATTAAGTCGTGGCTTTCCAGCTACTGCGTCAGCGCATCTGCGATGATTGATTCCATCACTTTGGATAGTACAGGAAGTAGTGTTATTGGACTGTAGTTGGCAGGATCATTGCGGCTACCTCCTTTATGGATAGAAGTGATGACCCCTCAATTCCATACTGGTGGAATATGGTTCTCTTCTAGATATCGCTGACAGTAATCGGCCATTGCTTCTGTTACCGCCTGCAGAGCCTTTGGTCGGATGTTGTCGAATCCAGAAGATCTGTGGATACGCAAGGATAGCAACTTCTTCAACACAGCTTCCGCAGTAACGTTGATGTTATCTAATCTGATGGTGGAGTAATAGAAATGTGGAGAATATTTGGGCTCGTTACCTGCTAGAACGTTTGGGAGTAATGAAGCCGTAGTGAATCTGCAGCTTCCATTGCTGATCACGTGCGCCCATCAGCCGTGACTAGTGCTAGAATCCCCTGCTTCAACGTTAGAAGGTCATTAATGTGCCTGCACATGAGTTGCGGTTCATGCAGAATCACGTCATTAACTCCTGCAGATGCATGATCTTGTCTTCGCGGACCAGTTTCACACAGAAGTTACTATGTGTCACGTACGCAATCCAGGTTTCGGCATTCGAGCCGTCCTTGTGAGCTGACATGCCAAATCCCACTGCGACATACGTGTTCTGCTCCTCAGAATGACTTATGCTTGCTTTTGTTTGGAAGGACTTCTGTTCAGATGCGTGCGTAACCAGTGTGCTAAACGTCCTTGTACAGGTTTTTCCGACAACATCTGGGGAATTCGCTTAAGAAAGACCAAGAGTAACCTTAACATGCTTAGATAACACATTGTGGTGCGTGACACTATGCACTATAATCCTACTTTAGGGATGCACATAGCAAATATAGCCAAAGAGTAGGGTAACATGATCACTACGACCAATTGGTATGCTTGTAACTATCTCGTCAACCATGAGTTCTTTCTTATTTAGTGCCATATCCGGAATCGACGGCTTGTTAGCAGTTAGAAATCTGGTGGGAGAGCTTAAGTGGTTGCACAATGGGTGGCTAGCAATTAGCGCTTGCAAGCTGGCTTTAAACTGCATACCGTCGATTGCTGGCCTTTCGTGTCGTGCAAATAAATGTATCAGCGATAAAAATGTGGGTGTGGGATTTGTTCAAAGCAAACTGAAGACAGGCTCGGTTTAGACTTTGATGGGCGGTAAACACGATAGTAGACATGTGTCCATTTCCGCACCCATAGGCGGCACCAGGCTATCAGGAGCTCGGATTTCCGGGTGACCGATAACTTCACATCGAAGGTTTGTATTGTAGTAAATAATCACTCCGTCGCCCCTTTCGGTTCTATCGTTCCGAATCAGTGACATACCGGATCACTGATCTCAGAATCGATTATCTCTTGGTTAACCATGTTTCTGTAATAATGACGACGTCTGGCGATTGTGAAGCATGGAGTTCTCTAAGTTCAGCCAACTTACTTAGAAAGCTTGGGCGTTTGTGTACATACAAGGTAGGGTTTTTGTTGTTAGAAGTTAAACATACGCTGGAGACAATTATTAAACAATAACCCCGCATATAACAGATAAGCTCAAACTACACATGTCGCGCACGATCTGAAATTGAATTCAAGTTTGAGAGTATCTTTGCGGTTGTTCAATTTATTTGTCAACTGCAAATACCTGTACTTGATTACAATATGGCAATATCTATCCGATTGATTTGTCTTTCAATAGAACGGGATATATTTTCAACATACGACTGGGCCTTAAGCACTACAAACTTGTGAATAAAACACTACATGAATCACAAGCACGCAGAAAGAATATAAAGATACGAATAGTTGCTAAATTTCGCAGTCATTTAACAAGACCGGAAGTTAGTTTTGGATTAGAGCAGACTACCTTCTGCAGAAAATGAACAGCAAATTTAGTCAAAATGCTTTGTCGAGTAAACTCTGCAGTTTTACAAAGGCGACTTAAACGTAAACACAACGTAACACACACGTACGCGAGATCAATAGTCAGTGAATGTGACATATTACACAGCAAAATAGTGCATTTCGTGGCCGAAACTTAAAGTCTGTACAGAACAACTCGCTTGAAATTCTTGCCGAATACCCCAATTGTTAAAAAGCTGTTCTAAATGCTTCATCTTTGAATTGCGTGCAATTCACATGACTCTGGTTGATTAGTCGTTTCCGTAACTGTACTGCAAATTAATACATTTAGTTTGCCTCTTCACCTACTTGTCACTTCATTCCAACCTCCGAAGCTACCATCACTGAGAAATCTCCGACGTTAAGGTCGCTATTAATGAACTGTCGCTCAAACGAAGTAACCTACAGGCAAAACTTGAGTTAATGATTTACTGGCATGTGTATCAGATTAGCCAAAGGAGACCAGGATGAGTTGGTTACGGACAAGCTTACTTGCCGTATACATCAAAAAAACACACACGTATCAATTAAATCGTTATCATTCATGTACAATCCTGCTTACAAATTTCTCCTTACATTGTCATCAATGCGAAACTAGCCTAAGAGCTATAAAGATCAAAACTAGCAATTTAACTTGGACTCAATATTACACAAAGGAATATCTTATGTGCCCAACTCACGGTTTTATACCGCTATATCTATCTTACCAACAAGTCTACCATAGTAACTGGACGCCAAACACGTGCGGTTAGATTTTGCTAATTGATATCTTGCTACAAAGCAATTCCTACGGCCTATATCTCTAACTTGGGCCACAACATAGAGAGCTCTTTTGAGAACATGCAACTTACATGTACGCGATCGCTTATGAACAATTGCCCAAGACTGTCATTCATATAACTTGGAATTTACCACTTGCTTATGATTTTCCCTCACTTTATTCCTACTACTTACAGTATGTATTTTGGATGAGTTCCTCCGAAATCAAGCCTTTTCGACGAGTTTTGTTATTAATGCGTTCGCCCACTATCTTTTCTTTTTCGAAACATTCTGCAAGTGTCTGGTGCAAGCATTACGACGCGCAAGCACATATGTTCTATACACTTACTGAGAACAGCAAAATTACTGCTAGCACTTTGTTAGGTGGCTGCAAGTGATAACGTGTACGAACTATGTGGTGTGCAAACTACTTCGTAGCGGTCATCGAACCATATTTTGACGTACGTCATACACCGAATATCCAGAGGAAGTTGTGAGATTGTCGCGGACAGTCACCCACTGAGTTGTCTGACAAGATGTTTGTGAAGTGGTTATTTCAAATTCATCCAGTTTAACTGAATTCCCTGTTCCATGGGTAGATTGTGACAATCTTAATTTGATTACATTTTAATTTCATCAGCTGCTTACAATCCAAATACTGAGTTGCATTTGAAACCTGTGTTACAATCTATACGCACAATGGGTGCTTCAGCTAAACCAACGACGTTAGTAATTGTTGTTGAATGATTTGTGTCAGTGATCATGCATCCTGTGACAATCCCTGTTTCTGTGGATCGAATCGTACTTTGAGTTTAGAACAAAAGCACTGAAACGAGCGTATTGCCGACCATGCGGTGTATCGTGTCATGATGACCTGACAACAGGCAACGACTTACAACAATTCAGCAAGTGTTTTGTTAATGTCACCGGGATAATTTCCACTATAGATTACGACAAACTGATCAAACTGGCATCATAAATCACGCTTCCTTGTTCCAAACAAACAACATTCCATAGCAGACGCACCTGCTAACAATCTTGAAAGTAAGATGCGCAAGGTTGCTGATCAATACATTCATCCTGTTATGGACTCTATTTTCTTCGGAGGCACCCAATTGAAGTGGTCGTCTCTTTTGTTCCCAAAAGTGGTTGACTCATCCAAAAGCGTTCCTTGTGTCACTGAATGGCAAAGTGCAATCTCAACTAATAATTCCAAATTACCATCCAAAAAGCTATTAAACTGGGTGACAAACGTTTCACGACATGAACCATTTGCCCAATCTGGAAGAGTTTTGGTAACTAGTAAATAGTCCAGTTTTCGACGCCTGTTATCTCAAGCTGTTAGGATAAATGTACCATACACAACTTTCGCACAAGTCAAAGTACTGACTTGCATAGAAAAGATACCAGCTGATATATGTTCGTACTCATCGAGAAAATTACTTGCTGTGCTGATGGTCAGGTTTGGCTGGAAGACTTTGATCACGACACTCCGCCGCCTAGTGGTTTCAAAGCCGCATTGCAATAATGCATGTGCCACGAGGCGCACACTTTGCTTGCGCAATCAACTATTGGATTAAGCACTGCGAGTGAGTAACTTCGAAATAATTCTTGATATTCCCGCAAGCACATCCTATTCTAGAATCCTGAAGAGACAAGCTAATCATTCGAGCAGACGTGTCACCCCTGCCCTAGAAGAGAAATGGATCCCAGTAACAGGAATACTTGGGAATCATTCATTGTATCTTGAATCCTATTGTGCACTGGTTTGACTGCTTTCGTTCTTGAGCTAATCGGCTGCGTAGTAGTTATGTGCTTCCAACCAAACTCAGGGGCTTTGTATATATGCCCAGTGTATATTACTTGAAGATTCTGAAATACGCTGAAGTGTCCCTGGAATCAGTACTTGAAGAAGGCAATACTGGAGGTTGCCCCAAATTTATAGCAACGTATTCGGTGAAGTGTAAGTCTCAATCTCACGACCTGAAAAACCAGTGACACAGTGACACTTGGGCTAATGATTTGACTGGATGTTAGTGTGCTCGAAGATTACGCACGCAATCGTTCTCAGTTTCCGCGTTCACAGCACAGCCGCCTCAATTCGGTGCAATTAAATGCTTAATTACTTCAAATGAGAGGTTTAGAATCTACGGATCAATGCTCGGCGTCCAAATTCATTTCTGACAAAAACCTCAAATGGGTTGTGGAATATAATCCTAGATGACCACAAACCGAGCAACAGTGTACTAGCTTTTGATAACTCCATAAACTACCTAAAGAGTTAAATATCAAATTTCTAACCAGCTGACGTCACAGCAGAACAAGAGCATTTGTTGACTACAGTTTACCTAGTTTTAGCAAATAGATCAATGCGCATGGCAAAACACGTAAATAAACACTGCAACTTGAATAATTTTCTACCAATGTCAAGGTAAATTCTTACATCAAGGCTACGACTGACTGTTGTAGTGTACTGGAAAACAGGTTCTTTCAGTATTTTGGAACATTGCATTTTACTGTTGTTTTTACTTTCAATACCACCACTTGTTTTACTGACGGCACATCCCTTGACACCAATCATTTTGGTGAGTAGGTCGCTGCACCTGTTTCTCGCTCTGGTAGATTCGTTTCCTATTTTTATATTCTGCGCAGTATACATTGGGTTCAGCCGCCTCCAACTTCTATACTGTCTCGTAGTTGACACCTCTCTTACGTGTCATTGATTCCCGACTAGTATCCCAGGCGCCACCCGAAACTGTGCTGCTGCCAACTTGAAATTGAGCACAGCCGTACTCGCAGATATTACAAGAATATAAATAAGTGGCTAATGAACTAACCTTGACATACTTATCTAGCTTCCATGAGTAAAGCAATCAAAACGGTTGATATTTTAAGACCCATTAACCGTAATCAGAGTATATAGTTTCAGTCAATGCAGGATGCCTAAATTCAGTCTTATGCTTCAAGTCATATAAAGAAAGAAGAAGAATCTTATCACCAACTAAAAAATTGCTATCAGTCTATTTCCACCAGCCACTTATGTTCTGAAAAGCTTTCCTAATCGAAACCACAATGCAGTAGACAAGCATCAAATTACTAGTGCCTAACGAGCGCCATAAACCTATTGGGTTGTGGTTTTTTGCTATTGTACTAAGGTTTGCTTAATGTGATACTTTTGTCCTCACTGCAAATATATATACATATATGATGCTGTCCAAGCAATGTGTTTGGAAATTCGAATAAATAAGAGCAGTAAACGGAAGCAATCCTTGATAAAATGACGAAGGAAATTTGTATTCACACGCCAAATTATAAGTTTGACTACTTGAGGAAATAAAATGACAATTGCAGACAGACAGTTTCGATATTACCCCACGAATTTAGCCTTATTCTGAATTGGGATAAAGTAACCCAAACATATCTGGGTGTTCAATCTCACAACCCAAAATTCCACTACCCATTAGTAACACAAAAATAGAAAATATCACGCATACGTTGTAATTCCACAAGCAAGTCACATAAACCGGAATGAAAAGAGCACTTAAGTTAACAGACGCCGGGGTCTGCTAAAATAGCACGAGTGATTTTAGCCACCTAAAAGTTTTTCTATATTTGGATCTACGGTAGTACAAACGTGACATAACCACAAACACAACGTAACAATAAGCTTAAACCAAATCACTTACGGGTGGTACATTCGGAATCATCACATTTCATAGCGAATTACTAAATCTGCACACAGCGACTAGATGGAAAATAAAATACCAAAAAGCATAATAATTACAAATCGCTATTGAGTAGTAAGGATTTCGCTGCTTAGAGTGAGTTCATCACGGTCCCCACTCACTCAGTATAATTCGGCTGGTCTGGATATGCACCACACCGACGTTTCGACCTAGGTCTCCTCAGTGGTGTGCCTTCCAGCGGACTCCTGCCGGGTTCCGCCCCATGACTTCTAGATGCCAGTAGCCAGTACCACTTCGTCGTTGGTGACTGCCATGAATCTTAATGCTTGATAGTTGACCGTGATATAACTAGGCTCATCTTCTACTGCCATACCAGTTACGAACTGTGCAGAGGACAGCGGTTAGGCCCACAAGCTACGAATTTCCGCATAGCATCACGATTCGCCGCAAGGACTTAGAAGCTATACGGACAGGTTTTTATTACTGACGATTAGCGGGGACTGGGTATGATTAGAAATGGTTCATCACAGTCCACTCTCAGAAAACAGACGCTGGCTAATCTGGAAAAGCAACAGACACCGGCGTTTCACTTGTTGGGTATCTTCAGTAGTGCGCCTTCCGGCGGACCACTGCCGGGCTCCGCCCCAAGCAAGTAATATATCTATCTTTTCATATTCCTCGTTACAATATTTATTGATAACACTTCCTTCATATCATCATCAAACTTGAGAAAGAAACTACGACCTATACAAGCCTACAATTTCAATCTAAGACAAAAATATTATTACAGACCGAGCAATTGTATGTGCACTACCCGCAGATCAGCGATAATCTGGGAACATTTCCCATCGGCCTACCGGGAAACTGGACTCCAAACATTCGTGGTAAGATGGCGCTAAGAATAAACAGCCGACACGGTTTCAGTTTCCTCCAGAAGCCGAATATGAGAGCAGAAAATTGATTCGTCTAGAGTTTTCCTCTAACTTAACCCACAAAACACCGAAATATTTTTGAAAATGACCTTGATATGCTCTTGAACAATTCGGAAATGATCAACCAATTGTCTTATTCAGATAGTCAAGTTTTCAAACTCCAATATTGCCTGAACATTTCGCTTATAGTATACCTATTCCTTTCGGTAAGCCAGCATAATGAGTTCCACAGAAAACAAGCTTGCTTGCTAACCATTATTTTACGATATGTACTCCTAGGATATTTTCTCAGTCCAAGCAATCCAAGTATTCCGTTGTGTACAAAGAATTTATCATCTGAACACAGTTGCGATGGAGGTATTCATAACTGAGGCATATGAAGCGCAAACTGGCTCTCGTGTAATTGCTGAAGACAAAGAAATTATACTCGTCGTGGCTTGCAGGTCAAATGACAACACTGAAAGTTTCACACGGAGTAGGGCTGTGCTTGCGTAGTGGAGTAATAGATTACGAGCTGCGGGTTCGTACCATTACGGAAGCATTTACTGTTCGCGCAACCATAAACGATCCCAGAATACTGAAGAGACCAGTTGCGCGTTAGTAGCAAATACATCCTACATGCTCTTGATGAGAAATGTCCCAACTAGCTGACATATCCTGAGAACTAGCAGTGAGCTCTTAATCGTGTATCTCCTTTGCACTGCTAATAATGACTATTTTTATGCGCAAAATACTTATTGTTTCCGTTTTCCAAACGAATTACTTGATGTGTTCAGCGTTTCCAATCAAACTCAGAGGCTTTGAATAGAGGCGCATTTAGATTTCACTTGCAAATGTTTAGACAAACCAAGTGAACACTGGAAGAAGTAGTTGATTACGGCAATCCTGGGTGTTGCTTCAGTTTTATCGCTAAGGACAAGAAGTCACTGCTTATCCGAGGGACTAGAACACAAAACGTTCCTGGCTTGACGAGTCTAAATGATTTCACTATATCAGATATTTACACATACCGCCATCCTCAAGTCTTGTGTTCTGCACACAACGTCCTAAAATTAGCGCAATTAACGGCTTAATTAATTCAATTGAAAGGTTTGGATTCTACAGATTATTGCTTACTACCTGAATTCATCACTGACTACAATCGTAAAGAAATTGGTGAGTATTCATCAACCTGCTGCATATCGCTACACACTTAGCAACGTATGCTAGATTTTAAAGAATTCATTACCTAGCTCAATTTGTACCGCTGTATGATAAGTTAACAAATATTGTCAAAGCCTAACTTCCGAATACCCTTTACACCAGCCTGAAAACCCACCACCGTTTCTCAGATTTGTAATATTCCACGGCAATCACCAACCAGTTGGCGGTACATCGGGATAGGAATATCTTTTGTCTCTTGCGTGACAAGGTCTATCAACTTCACATGGATGTGCAACCAAACTCGTAGGTTTACAGGCCAAGTTGAATATGTTCTGCATTTGACACAATCGAAAATATTCCTACTTCGAAGTTATGAGCGGAAGTGATGACATTAAAGTAAAATAAAGCACAGCTTAACATCAAATATTAGAAAATATAACTAAGTGTAGAACG
>OX104070.1:77309939-77830976 GCA_944474145.2 Dicrocoelium dendriticum | reverse complement strand
TAAAGAAATTAACTAAGAGAATTAGTAAGGTTGGTGCATGCCATCCTCCTGAATGGGCTGACTTGCCGAACAACCTCCACGTGGTGCCAGCTGGGTGGTTCGGGTATTTCCCGTTCCAACAAATGCTTCGGCGGCAGTGTTCTAGGACGTGGTGGGTTTTCACCTGACAAGCGTTCTCCCTATAAAAACCCACAAATGTCTGTTTCACAACACTGCGACGTGGCGGACGTGACTCGCCACTAAATAAAGTCACTGCCCCTTGCTCCACCCTGAGAGCCATTGGACTTCAAGGGTGTGTTTGGCCCCTGGTCCTTCACGGACCGAAAGAAGTATGAACCATCTATTTGGTAACCGGCTCCCAACGGGTTGCGACGACCTGACATCGCACTGCTGCCTTGATCTTTGATCAAAGGCTAGGGGTAGGGCCCCCTAAGACAACCCTCTACTTCGGCTTGGGCAACCGGGTAGTATCACGGCCACTGACGAATCATGGACAATACTGCTTACTACTGCTCTTGCTATGCCTATCATCACTGCTAACACAACTCATAAACACTCACAGATCACTCCACCTCTCGTCCTTAACCTATATGTACTCTTCTGTTTTATTCGGGCACGGTCACAAACGATACACTTGTCGCAACTGATGGAAGTAGCAGCCAAACACCCGGTTTTCAATGTCCTGAGATCGCAGCCGTTTCTTACTCCACCGAAGCTCCAGCTCACTTTCGACCTACAGACGCACACTATACCCGTTAGCTAGAGGTGGGAAAAACCTCAGCTACTGTGCCGCAATACATAAAAGAAAAAGGGGAATAAAATGCAACAGGCGCAAGCCAGCTGAGCTGCCGGTAACGGATAGGCATCGTTACGGTAAGCTACCTGCCGGCTACTATGCAGCAGAAAAAAATAATTTCTTATGCAAAGTTATAAAATGCTAAATAATGAGATCGCGGTTGCAGGGGGAGGCTAAGAAGCATGGGAGAAGGAAACTCAGCACGAACGTCACTGAAGTCGTCTTCTAGCCATATCAACAAGTGTACCCAGCCAGACGTGTTCATCGCTTTTCGGACCCCAACCAGGGGGCCCTGACGCTCCAACCGAGGCCAGCTTCGAAGTGAGGGCCTTCATTCCTCCCGACCAAGTCATCGGTCGGCCACCCCTCCTCTTCTTCCATCCACACCCCCGATGAGCAAACAACGCACGTCGTGGAAGTCGATGGGTTGGCAAGCGCAACACGTGGCCCAGCCATCGGAGCCTGGTGCGTGAAATAACGGTGCTGAGCGGTTCAGTTCCTTTCCCTGTGCCGTAAACAATGCGTCGAACACGCTCGTTACTCACGCGGTGTTCGCACCAGATATGAGCCAAACTGCGAAGGCACCGATGGTCGAACGTAACTAGCCTCTTCATGTCTGCCGATCTTAGGGGCCAGGTTTCGCAACCGTACAGTAGGGTCGAACGTACCGCTGCATTGTACACTCTCCCCTTCAGGGCGAGAGTAATGTCGCGCCGCCACCATATTTGGCGAACGTTAGCAAAACCACTTCGAGCTTTCGCTATACGGTTCGTGATCTCGTCTGCAATCCCAAGGGCGCTGATACAACTTCTCAGGTAGTTGAATTTCCGAACGACTTCTAGCTGATCCCCACCAAGGGTCAGCGTAGGGAGCGGTCCAGCCCAATCTTGGAGGAACGTTTTGCAATTCGTCGGTGCAAAGCAAAGCCTGAAGAGGCTGACAGCCAGTGCTAATCTGTCCAATGCCGCTTAGCACATTTGTGAGCTGTCACAGATCAGGACAATAACGTCAGCATATTGCAAGTCAAGAAGCCGTTCTCCTGAGAGCATATCCACACCTAAATCGTGTCCTGTAAACGCGATTTCCATGACTTCATCAACAGCGAAATTGAGGAGGAAAGGTGACAGCGAGCATCCTTGCCTCACACCGCTGGAGATATTGAAGAGCGACGACAGCTTGCCGTAAGCTCTCACAATGTCTGAGCGACGCGCGTATAATGATCCGAGAATATTTACATATTTCCCAGGTACCCCTTTCCTGAGTAGACAGTCCCAAATTGCACGTCTATCCACCGAATCGGATGCACCTTCGATATCGAGGAACACGACTACGGTTGGCCGCCAATGTGTGACGGTGCTTCAACAACTGACGCAAAGTGAAGATGTGGTCAATGCAGGCACGACCACGACGAAACCCAGCTTGCTCTTCACGAATCTGGCTTTCACGAGTGCCAGTCAATCTGTGGAGAATGACAGAGGCAAGCAATTTAGAGGCAATCGAAATCAGACTCATCATCATCATCATACACGTTAGCTAGAGGTGGGGAACACCTCAGCTACTGTGCCGCAATACAAAGAAAAAAGGAGAGAAAAAACAACTGGTGAAAGCTGGCTGAGCTACCGGTAACGGATGGGCATCGTTCCGGTAAGCTACCAGCCGGCTGCTGTGCACTCAAAAAAAGTTATTGTGCAAAATTATATAAGGCTAAGTAATGAGATTGTGGTTGGAGGGGGAGGCTAAGAGGGATGGGGTGGGACAAAGAAACTCACAGCACGAACGCCACTGAGGTCGGCTCCTAGCCATATCAACAAATGTGTCCAACCAAACGTGTTCATCGTCTTTCGGACCCCAGCCAGGGAGCCGAGACGCTCCAACCGAGGCCAGCTCAGAAGTGAGGGTCTTCATTCCTCTCGACCAAGTCATCGCTTGGCCACCCCTCCTCTTCTTCCATCCACACCCGCGGCACGCAAACAACACACGTCGCGGAAGTCGATGGGCTGACGTGCGTAACAAGTGGCCGAGCCATCGGAGTCTGATGCGTGAAATAACGGTGCTGAGCGGTTCAGTTCCTTTTCCTGTGCCATAAACAAGGCGTCGAACACGCTCGTTGCTTACGCGGTGTTCCCACCAGATGTGAGCTAAATTACGAAGGCACCGATGATCGAACGTAACTAGCTTCTTCAGGTCCGCTGCATTAAGCAGCCAGGTTTCACAACCGAACAATAGGGTCGAACGTACTGCTGCATTGTACACTCTACCCTTCAGGGCAAGAGTGATGTCGCGCCGCCGCCATAAGTGGCGAAGGTTAGCAAAAGCGCCGCGAGCTTTTGCTATACGATTCGTGATCTTATCTTCAATCCCACGGGCGCTGATACAACTTCCCAGGTAGTTGAATTTTCGAACGACTTCTAGCTGATCCCCATCAACGGTCAGCGTAGGAGGCGGTCTAGACCAATCTTGGAGAAACGCTTTGCACTTCGAGGGTGCGAAGCAAAGCCCGAAGTGACGGACAGCTAGTGCTAATCTGTCCAGTGCCGCTTGGCACGTTTGTGAGCTGTCACAGATGAGGGCAATATCATCAGCATACTCTAAGTCAAGAAGTCGTTCTCCTGGGAGTAGCTCCACACCTTCCAAGTCGTGTCCTGTAAACGCGATTTCCATGACTTTGTCAACAGCGAAGTTGAAGAGGAAAGGTGACAGCGGGCATCCTTGTCTCACGCCGCTGGAGATATTAAAGGGCGACGACAACTTGCCGCAAGCCCTCACTCTGCCCGAGCTACGAGCATATAATGCTCGGATAATATTCACATATTTCTCGGGCACACCTTTCCTGAGTAGACAGTTCCAAAGTGCATGTCTATCCACCGAATCGAATGCACCTTTGATATCGAGGAACACGACAACGGTGGGCCGCCAATATATGTGGCGGTGCTCCAACAACTGACGCAAGGTGAAGATGTGGTCAATGCAGCCACGACCTCGAGGAAATCCAGCTTGCTCTTCACGAATCTGGCTTTCACGAGTGCCAGTCAGTCTGTGAAGGATGACAGAGGCAAGCAATTTGGAGGCGATGGAGACCAGACTGATCCCTCTATGGCTGACGCATTCCGATCGTGAGCCTCCTTTGAAAATTGGGACTATGATGGAGCGGCTCCAATCGGTTGGGACAGTTTCCTGCTCCCACAGTCTCACTAGTAACTCGTGTAAACCATCAATAAGAGCAGGTCCCCCGAATTTGAAGAGGGCTGGAGGAAGATCATCTGGTCCCGCGGCTTTGCTCAACTTCAACAGTCCGATCTCACGTTCGACTTCTGAGCGAGAGGGTGGATCCAAAGGGACAGCCCAGGGAGTGGGGCGATCAGTGGCCGGCGAAAAATCTAACCATTCCGACCGATTAAATTGCCTTTCAAAGTGCTCAGCCCAACACTCTAAGCGTTTTGATAAGTTATGGATAGGCTGTCCACTCTCGTCACGTATACTTTCACTAACACCAGGTCTCCTGCTGCCCGTTTCCCGTATAAGACGGAATAACTTACGATGGTTACCAAGGGCAGCTGCCACCTCCATCTCCGTTGTACGATTAGACCACGAGGATTCGCGGTCTCTCTTCAGGCTAGCACGGAGTTTTGCCCGGAGCTCTTTGCGAGTTTCATTGTGTTCGCTTCCAGCCGGAATATGCCGGCGAGCATCTATAAGTTCCAGAGACTGTGAAGAGACCCAATGTCCATGTTGGCGATTAGACACACCACATGAGGATTTTCCTGCTGCTAGTAAGGTCTGGTGAATATGAGACCAGTGAGCTTCAATTGCATCCAGTGAGCGTTTATCCAACTCGCATGACAACGTACTTCGATAGGCATTCAGAACAGTTGGCTTCGCCAGTTGGGTGGTGTCAATGCGCTCACAACGTCGTCGTGGGCGTCCGCCAAAACGCATCCGCAGGTCAGCACATACAAGTGCATGGTCGGTGTTCACACCTGTGCTCCAAATCGAGCGACAGTTCTGGACGCAGCCTCTCCATCGGTAACTTATCGCAATGTGATCGATTTGCGTCCATAGCTGGTTCGAGGCTGTTGGGCGCCAAGTCACCCTCCGGCTGGTGCTGTGTCCGAAATTAGTGCTCGCAAGAAATAAGCGAGCATCATCACACAAATGAAGTAACCGCTCACCGTTATCATTACGGGAGCCTATACCATGTTGGCCGCCCAGATGCAGCTCATCTGCGGATAATTGTCCAACTTGAGCGTTCAGATCCCCGGCCAGCACTACAGTGTCCGAGCTTCTTCTGTGGCTAAGGAGCTCGTTCAGTTGACGATAGAAGTCATCTTTTACCGAGTCATCGCTACAGTTTGTCGGTGCATAGGCAGCGATAACGAATAGACACCTGTTAGTCCCACGTGACTTCGAAGCTTTGAACGAGCCAGCCAATCGGACCGCACACATCCGGCTACTGATTGGAATCCAATCAACCAGAGTAACTTCAGCCCGGGGACTCAGGGCAATACCAACACCGGTTTGGCCGGTGCTCGATGCTGCATCGTCACCGGATAGGCGCAACGAGAAAGTGCTGCTAGTGTCACCTGAAGGGGATCGTAGAGTGAGCACAGAGCTCGAGTCTTGCAGGCGAGTCTCCGATCAGCAGCAGATATCGATCGATAGGGTCTCTAATGTTCGAGCAAGTGCTGCCTGTTGACGGATCTGAAGCAATGTGCGAAGATTGAGGCATGCCAACCTGAAGGAGGATCGAGGGCTCCAAATGGAAGCCGATGAACTGGAATGGGCCGCTTGCTTGGACATGGGCCTGTTGACAGGGCAGGAATGACGCTCCGCGTTCACCTGTGAGTTGAAACTAAAAGGCAAGCGACTATTGAAGCAAGGTGGAGGAGGGCCGAGAATTGGGGGGTTGAAAACAGGGGGGATAAAAGTGAAGCTGGAACTGGACGATAAGGGTGAAAAAGCGCAAGAGAGGGAATAAGAAGACAGGAAGGCCTGAGCAGTAGCATCCAAACCCCTATCTACCCTGCTCGATGCAGCAGATAGGGCACCGTTGATTATCCTCTGCGGTGGCCAGAGCATCAGAAATTTGTTTGAAGTGTGATTCATTGTATTGCCTAGGCAGGATACTGTCAGTTTGCCCAGGCCTAGACAGGAGAACGATTAGGGTTCTCAACCAAAGCCTTTGGTTCAAAAACCTGACCGCAAGGCAGCGGGTTTGGCATTGGGCTACAAGGAGTCCGTTTTAAGGAATAAGGAGCCACCCTCATTCCAACCCCCAACCTGGAGGACCAGGACGCTGAGTTTGTCTGGCCTCTAACCATTGACCAATCTGGTATGAGTGGCTCTGAAGGTGCAAAAAATGCACCACCCAGTATAGCTCAATGGATCACAGAGGCACACAAACCATCGCACCACGGTAAGGTCCAGCCTCATTGCGATGGCGGTCTCTCTTCAGGCTAGCACGGAGTTTTGCCCTGAGCTCTTTGCGAGTTTCATTGTGTTCGCTTCCAGCCGGAATATGTCGGCGAGCATCTATAAGTTCCAAAGACTGTGAAGTGACCCAATGTTCATGTTGGCGATTGGACATACCACATGAGGATTTTCCTGCTGCTAGTAAGGCCTGTTGCATATGAGACCAGTGAGCTTCAATTGCATTCAGTGAGCGTTTATCTAACTCGGATGACAGCGTAATTTGATAGGCGTTCAGAACAGCTGGATTCACCAGTCTACCGGTGTCAATGCGCTCACATCGTCGTCGCGGGCGTCCGCCAAAGCGCATCCGCAGGTCAGCACATACAAGTGCATGATCGGTGTTCACACCTGTGCTCCAAATCGAGCGACAGTTCTGGACGCAGCCTCTCCAGCGGTAACTGATAGTAATGTGATCGATTTGCGTCCATAGCTGGTTCGAAATCAGACTGATCCCTCTATGATTGCCGCATTACAAACGGGTTTCCCTTGAAAATTGGGACTATGACGGAGCAGTTCCAGTCTGTCGGGGACAGTCTCTTGCTCCCAAAATTTTACTAGCAACTCGTGTAAATCATCTATTAGAGCAGATCCCCCGAATTTGAAGAGGGCTGGGGGAATTCTATCTGCCCCTGCGGCCTTATGCAATTTCAACAGCCTGAGCTCACGTTCGACTTCTGCGTGTGAGGGCGGATCCAAGGAGACGGCCCAGGGAGAAGGCCGCGCAATGCCCGAAAAAGAAACCGATAACTCAGGTTGGTTAAATTGCCTTGCAAAGTGTTCAGCCCAACGCTCCAAGCGTTTTGACAGGCTGTGGATCGGTTGCCCACTCTCGTCGCGTATGGTCTCGCTAACACCAGGTCTCCTGCTGCCTCTTTCCCGTATCAGACGGAATAACTTACGATGATTGCTAATTGCAGCGGCTGTTTCCATCTCAGAGGCACGACGAGACCACCAGGTTTCGCGGTCTTTCTTCAGGCTAGTACGTAGCTTTGCCCTGAGATTTTGCGAGCCTCATTGTATTCGCTTCCAGCCGGAATACGTCGGCGAGCATTCGTAAGTTCCAGAGGCTGTGTAGAGAGCCAATGTCCAGTTTAGCAATTTGATTTGTCGCATGAAGACATGCCTGCTGATAGTAACGTTTGACGAATATGCGACCAGTGATCTTCGACGGTGTTAAATGGGTGCATACTCAGCCCGGATGTCAGCACACTTTGATACGCATTCAGAACATCTGGATTCGCCAGCTGGCTAGTGTCGATCCGTTTAGATTGACCTTGCGGACGTCCACTGAAACGCACCCGGAGGTCGGCGCAAACAAGTGTGTGGTCAGAGTCCACGCTGGTGCTCCAAATCGAGCGACACTTTTGGACAAAGTCTCTCCAGCGGCAACTGATCGCGATATGATCGATTTGCGTCCATGGTTGGTGCGAAGCTGGTGGGCGCCAAGTCACGCTGCTGCAGGTGCTGTGTCGAAAGTTAGTGCTCGCGAGAAAGAGACGAGCATCTCTACACAGCTGTAGCAATCGCTCACCGTTATCATTACGGGAGCCTTCACCATGTTGGCCGCCCAGATGAAGCGCATCAGAGGACAACTTTCCGACTTGGGCATTCGGATCGCCAGCCAACACCACAGTATCCATGCTCCAACTGTAACGAAAATCGTGAAGTTGCTGATAGAAATCATCTTTCACCGAATCAGTGCTACAGTTTGTAGGGGCGTACGCCGTAATGACATACACGCACCGTTTGTTCCCGCGCGATTTCGTAGCCTGGAACAAACCGGCTATTTGATTGGCGGCATCCGGCTTCGGATTTGCCTGTCACTGTGGCCAGCCACAGGACGCCTGCGCCTACAGAGGGATCATGGGTCGCTTGCGTTGCACCACCCACAGCTCCAACCACACACCTCATGTCCAGTGTAGACCCGAAGGAATAAGACCGGGAGGCATATGCGTGGGAGCCACGTTTCATCAACGGGGCCGGTCCACAGTCTTTCACAGCCAAACAAAAGCACGCTGTGTTTGGGAATCCAGCGCATACAAGACGGTGGCTGGACCGTAGTCCGCTCCACACTAAGTGCATGGAACCAATCTTTGATCCTAACATGGTCACAAGGACCGTGCAGTCCGTTCCTTCAAGCAACGATCAACTGTCTCCTAGGGCCAGTATGGACGAGGTGCTGGGTAATAGACAGGTAGGCACCTTGTCAACATGCACATCAAACGCCGCCACACAGGGGATATCATGCAACAGCCAACCACTTGAGAGAAAGATACAGAAAATAAATCCATTAATGCATAAGGAAACGGTGACATAACTCTTAAATTAATGAGAATATGCAATAAGTTGTTTACAGAAGAATCCGAGATAAGTTCACGAGGTTAGAAAGTATATTTTACGGAAATGCTACAAATACGAAAATGTTATCGAAATTAACTACAACTGGCTTAAGCGACGTGTGTAAGTTTATAGAAGGTGTCAGCTTATACGCCGTAACGGCGCTTCGCTGTTACGGCGTATAAGCTGACACCTTCTATAAACTTACACACGTCGCTTAAGCCAGTTGTAGTTTATAGAAGAGAGTACAGGTAGACAATAATATGAGAAAGAAAGGCATTAGGACAAAACTAAAAACCCACCACCTGAAATAAAGACTTAGTATGCAAGCATGCGGTTAGTAAATCGAATGAAGCGTGACTACAAATGCTGCGTCGGTTCTGCCTACGTTTTCTGCAGGACCCGTCGTCGCTTCGGTGGTGGTCCCGAGTGGCCTTGCTCATGGCTCACTAGGCCTGCCTGACTCAGGCAATCGCGACCGCATGTTCTACAGCACCATGCGATCGATGTCGATGGAGTGCAACCCATCGGTGCTTGCCGCTTCTTCTCTGCATGTATGGGGGCTTTCTCCCGCACTTCGGCAACTGCCCTGATGATCAGATCGCGCCATGCATATATATATATATATATATATATATATATATTGCAACAGTCGATGAATAGACATCGAGCCATCGGAAACCATGGAACTCAAAACAAGATACAGAAATAGTAAAAGAAAACAACAAATTAAAATCCATGGTTTCGTCAGAGGGCGAGATACTACTCGGTTGCCCAAGCCGAAGTTGGGTGTTGGCTGGGGGGACACCACCCCGAGCCTTTGGCTGAATAGCCTGCCCGCAAGGCAGCAGAGCGAATTCAGGGAATCGCGCCTATTGGTAGCCGGTGACTGATTGCTCAGTTCATACGTCTTTCCTGTGTTCCTTTGTCAAACAGGGGCCCAATGCTCCCCAAAATTACAGCATAAACTTGCTGGAATACAATGCTTCGCCAGGATGAAGCAAGGGCCAGTGACTTTATTTAGTGGCGAGTCACGTCCACCACGTCACAGTGTTGTTAAACGGACATTTGTGGGTTTTTATAGGGAGAACGCTTGCCAGGCGAAAACTCACAACGTCCTGGAACACTGCCGCCGAACCATTTGCTGGAACGGGAAGATCCCGAACCACCCAGCTGGCACCACGTGGAGGTTGTTCGGCAAGCTAGCCAGGCAGGCGCAATGAGAGTGTGCCGCCAGCGTCGCATGTGGAGGACCGCAGTGTAAACACGGAGCTCGATTCTTACAGGTGGGTTTCTGCTAAACAGCAAAGATCGATCGAGAGGGTCTCTAGTGTGCGGGCAAGTGCTGTCAGTTGGACAATCTATAGCAAAGTGCGCTTATTGAAGCATGCCAATTTTAGCGAGATTCGGGGACTCCAAATGGAAACGGAGGAACTGACGTTGTCCGCTTGGTTGAACATGGACTTGTCGACAGGATTGGAACGACGCCATGCCACTGTGTGAGTTGAAACTAGAAGACAAGCGAGTATTGAAGCAAGGTGGGGAAGGCCAAGAATTAGGGGATGGAAATTGGGAGGATAAAAGTAAAGTTGCAGCGGGACGATAAAGATGAAAAAGCGCAAGAAGGGGATAAGAAGACGAGAAGGCCTGAGCAGTAGCATCCAAACCACCATTCACCCTGCTCGATGCAGCAGATAGAGCGCCGTTGATTGTGCTCTGCGAAAGTCAGCATCAAGAAATGGTTAGAAGGTTTATTGTAGCTGAAACCACTCTTCTTGACTGGATCCCAGTCAATAGTCGGCTATACGCAGTCTGATTAAGAGGTTCATGTGATTTAAGCAGACGTCGAGACGTTAAGCGTGCCTTGTTTGTCGTCTCCGCCTACGCTTCTACAGACTGCAGCCCGGATGCAGTCAGACTAAGGCACGAGTGAGCCGCCTTCCACCACGCGAACACCACCTTGGGGGTAGTTTGGGCCTCGGTGGCAGTCGATCAGACAATGGAGACAGACTACTGACTTAGCTCTGATCATCGCTTGCTTCTTTCGAGCACTAGTTTCCGACACTCGAGAAGGCACACTGCTACCTGGCGCCCATCCTCACAAACACAAGAGTGCTCCCAGTTAGACCACATAGCAATCAGCTACAGATGGCGTGGAAGCGTAACGGACTGCCGATTGTGCTGGTCAACTTACCTAGACTCCGATCACGCATTGGTTCGTGCTAAGATTTGCATGCGTTTCGGAGGACCATCCAAGCGCACTCACTACCGACCGGAGGTCGCAAATCTACAAAAACCTGCGACTTTAACCAGGTACCAAGCCTCACTGTCAACCTTTCTTGGCTCAACTATTGACGGTGATCTCGATTCGCAGTGGGCGCAGATCAAAGATGCTTTAGTTTCAGCCAGTATCGACACTTGTGGAGTTGGCGGTCATCCACCGAAGCATTGGATTTCCGCCATCTCCTTATCGGTGACAGACAAACGCCGCTTGATCCCGTCGGATACCATCCAAAGTGAAAAACGTCAATCCCTGGATCGAGAGTTGCGCAGGAGTCTGCAAATGGACCGCGAAGCTTAGTGCCGTGAACGTGCTAGGGAGATGGAGCTTGCTGCTCTCTCTGATAATACCAGAAAACTTTTCCATCTCATTCGAGTCACCGGTGTTCGATGTGGTATAAGTGAAACAATATGCGAAGAGGATGGCACCTTAATCACCAATCATCAACGATGGTTGGAGCGATGGGCCGAACATTTTGGCTCGCAGTTTTGTTGGCCTTCAGCTCCATCTGCTACCACTGGCGCTCGCACTGGTGCCGAGTGGTCTACTCCCACAGATCCTCTTTCTTACCAGGAAATAGAGTAGGAGCTCAGAGGCATGAAGTGTTATAAAGCCCCCGGCCCTGATGTCTTCCTCCAGCTCTATTTAAAGATGGTGACTGGTTCAAGAACTCATTGCTTTGTGGTCCAAAAGTTTGGTTGACAGAGGAAGTTCCATCATCTTGGGGTGAATCGCTAGTTGTCCCCATTTGCAAAAAGGGCCTGCGTACAATCCGCTCCAAGTGCAGAGATATAAGCTTAGTCCCCGTCGTTTGCAAACTGCTGGTGTCCATCATACTTCGCAGGCTATCCCCAACGGGCGAATCGTTGCAACGAAACGTTGCAACTAAAAGAACAAGCCGGGTTTCGCCCTGGTCACGGCGGCATCGATCAAATCTTCACACTCCGCCAGATCTGCGAGCTCCGCCATGTGTACCAGAGACCAACGATTGTTGTGTCCTTGGATATCTGTGCAGCCTTCCATTCTGTATATCGGACGGTACTGTGGCACTGCCTGCTGAGGAATGGCGTCCCCATACTACGCGCTCTCTATGGCCTGACCCCGGACAGAGTTAGGGCTTATGGTAAACTTTCACCTTCCTTTGTGGTTTCCAGTGGAGTTCGACAAGGATGCTCTATCTCTCCGTTCCTATTCAATTTTACCATTGAGAATGTCCTAAAGAACGCTCTGGGCGATTCGTTGAACGCTGGCGTTGAGCTTCCCCAGGTAGGTGATTTGGATTATGCTTATGTTATCGTCTTGCTGGGTAACGATCCACACGTCATCGAACTTGCACTAAACTGCTTGGCGATTGAAGCATTAAAGTATGGTATGTACTTTTCGCCATCCAAATGCAGGGTTCTACTTGGGAAATTCCACCAATGCAAGCGGGCTGTTGGAGACGAGATTTCGATGCGCATCTCAAGAGCACGCCTCGCCTTACTAGACTGAGGCACTTGTGGCGTCGCCACGACATTCATCTCTCCATCAAAGGGCGGGTCTATTGTGCAACTGTTCGTGCTGTACTCATGTACGGATGCGAGACGTGGCCCATTCGTAAAGGTGACTTGCACAGACTATCCGTTTTCGAGCACCGCTGTCTACGGTCCATTGCCCGTGTGTGGTGGCGGCACCACGTAAGTAACGTGGAAGTTAGACAGCGTGTCTTGGGACGAGGAAGCCACTCACTCGAGAAGCCCGTCTCACTGCAGCAACTGCAGTGGCTGGGAGACGTATTACACATGTCTGTTCAGCGTTACCCGCGTCGTGCGCTGGTTGCGGTTGATGGACAGGGCTGGAAGAGACGGTCTGGTGGACAGCCTGCAACCTGGAGAAGACGCATGAAAAAGCTGACGAAACAGTTGGCCTCGGCCGGTTATTGTTGACTACTTGGTTGGGGTCCGAGATGAGGACAATTGCTGGCTGAAGACCTTGGAAGCCATGGCTCAAAAACGATGTTAGTGGTGGACGTGAGTATCGGTGTGTTGCGGTGTCGCTTCTTCCTCCCCCTAAAAAACTCATCATCATCATCATCATACACGTTAACTAGAGGTGGGGGACACCTCAGCTACTGTGCCGCAACCCTAAAAAACTGGAAAAATTCAAAAACTGTGAGTGGCAAACTGGACAAAAAATGCTTTTGCTGTTATTTTCTTATTATTCACACTGTCTTCTTATTCAGCCATGATTTCGATGACACAATATATATATATATATATATATATATATATATATCCTGAATGAGGGACTCGGGATGGTCCACAGCAATGATTAGAGACCCTTTTAGACATGGCGCGGTCGCACAGTGACTGGTGTTCTTGTATCTGGTTACTCGCATCTTGCTGTTAATTTTCAATCCATCCTGATTAAACACACCTTTATCCCATTTCCTGAACATTCTATTTGCGTTCTACCTCACTTTCTTGCTGGTGTTGTTATGGTTACTCTGGCGATGTGACTCGTGGCAACTGGATCCATTGCACTTCAGTGTCCGGATAATATTAGTTTAAGTGAAATTAACTGAACGCTTGTCGAAGTCGTGTCGCTACGTACTTATGGGTTCGCAGTAAGATATACAAAATAGACATAAGTGGGTAGGAATGAAGTTATTATTTAGATGTCTGAACGGGGTCGTCGACTGAAATGACGGAGGAAGTATTCGAAATGCTACCTTCAATGGTCTGGGAGTCGACGCGTTAAATATTTTAAAATCAATGGTTAGCTCGTAGACAGCGTCTTTTGTAAAAATCTAATTAAGTGTAGCTCATCGAAGTCCGCTTACAGCTCCTAGTAGTTTCGGAAACCAAGGCTCACTATGTACGACGCCCGAGGGCACTGATACCAAATGCAGAGGCCTTACACTAATGTAGTGAAATTGGTAGAACTAACGAAAGCACTTACACGCCGACACGGTTGTCAGCGAAGCACTGCTGGTGGCGGATGGCACCAGCGTGTCCGCAACGATGATGTGCATAGGCGAGTACTAGGTGGTGATAACCATGCTAGCTCACTAGAACAACAGATAACACTGAATAAGTTGCGTTGGCTCGGGCACGTGCTACGTATGTCTGTTCACCGCGTACCTAGGAGGGCATTGTTTAGCCTGCCAGGTGTAGGGTGGCTCAAGGCTCGAGGTGGTGCTGTTGATGATGAGTTATCGCTGGAGAGGCTGGGACCAAACTGCTGCGCGATTTGGAGCACATGTGTGGACACTGACCATACATCTGTAGGTGCTGATCTGAAGCTGCGTTATGGCGGTCGCTTTGGACGACGCTGTGAGTGTATAGACACCAGCCAACTGGCAAAGCCATGTGTTTTGATTGGGTATCGAAGTACACTGGCGCTCGGGTTGAGCAAGCGCTCACCAAATACAGTTGGTCACTGGTCGCATGTCCACCAGACCCTACTAGACGCAGGTAAAGCATCATGTGGTAAACCCATTAGCCAACATGGACATTTTGTTAACAGTCTATGGAAGTTGACGATGATCATCGGCATATTCCGGTTGGAATCGAACACAACGAGACTCGCAGACTTGAGAGCAAAACTCCGTGTTAACCTGAAGAGAGACCGCGAATTCTGGTGGTCTTAAAACGTTCTACCGTTCGGCCCTTGACCGAAAGGACTTCGCGCTTGCCTTGTAATCCGGAAGTTATCGGTCCGAATCCGCGAAGAGGCTGGCGAACTCGAGGTATGTCGAGCGTTCGCGCAATTGGTGAGGTTTGCGTGGCAGCGCAGCGTCGGCACGGTCATCATCATCAACAGCAGTACATCAGCCATTTGAACTGATGCTTCGCTGCCATACAACCATGAGGACCTATAAAATAAAGAATAAGAGGGAGAGAAGGGAGACTTACCTGAAAACCTTAATGCCCTAAGCAAACATTCAGGGTCAAGGCGCCTACACCTTGTGTTAACAACATACCGTCACAAACAGCTGGCTATCGTGCAAAGATAAGGCGGCATCGGCGAGACAGCTTCCTTGCGGCTTTCGCTGCCACACGTCATAATCAGCCATTACCCCGCAGATAACTCAGCACCAAACACACTTTAAACAGACAATCCGATTAGGAGACGGCAGCAGACGCGCCACTGGTGTCGGTTGCGAGCCATGTCCTGCAAAGTCTCGAGCCAAGCACAAGATGAGTCACGTGGACTCCAACCCGGAAGGCGAGACGGACCAACGCCACTCAGTTTGGTCGTCAGTGACTTCATTTCCCGCTGCCAAGTCAACTTCTGTCCATCTCGAGCCTTGCGCCACCCTACACCTGGTAGACTGAACAAGGCCCTCCTAGGTAAGCGGTGACCAGGCATACGTAGCACGTGCCCGAGCCAACGTAACTTATTCAGTGCTATCTGTTGTTGTAGGGAGCTAGCATGATCATCACCCCCTAGTACTCGCCTACGCACATCATCGTTGCGGACACGCTGGTGCCATCCGACACCAGCAATGCTTCGCAAACAACGATGATCAAAGACTTGAAGGCGCCTCAGATCTTCAGACCGAAGGGGCCAAGTTTCACTACCATAGAGCAGAACGGCCCTCACTGTGGCCTTGTATACACGGCCTTTCAGACGGAGGGAAACTCCCTTCTGTCGCCAAAGATGACGCAGGTTCAAGAAGGCAGATCTGGCCTTTGCAATGCGTGATCTAACGTCAGTTTCTATGCGCCCATCATTGCTGATGCAGCTGCCAAGATAAGTGAATTGATCAACCACATCGAGTTCCTCTTTAGCAAGCGTCAAGGGGTCATCGAGTGGCTGGTGGTCCTGCAGCAACACTTTGCACTTTGAAGGTGCGAAGTGCATACCAAATAATGGGACCACTCTGGATAGGCTACTCAGGGTTGATTGTGCCGCCTCAACATTGTCGAAAAGCAAGACGATATCGTCCGCATAATCTAGATCAACTAACCGTTCACCAGGCAGCACTTCAACACCTACATCGTGAGATTCCGCAAGGGAACACTCCATGATAGAATCCACGACGAAATTGAACAAAAACGGGGAAATCGGGCAACCCTGTCGAACGCCACTTGTAGTCGAAAAGCTATCCGATAGGGCACCATAGACCCTGACGCGGCCTCTAGTGTTCGAGTATAGAGCACGAAGGATGTTCACATATTTCGTGGGAACACCTTTCCGCGCAAGTATTTCGAACAGAATCGATCGATCGACTGAATCGAACGCACTCTTGAAATCGAGGAACACAGCTATTGTCGGTCTGCGGTATGCGTGGCGCTGCTCTAGCACCTGCCGCAAAGTAAATATATGGTCTATACAGCCACGTCCTGGGCGAAAACCGGCCCGCTCTTCTCTAATCCGAGATTCCCGTTCTGCAGTGAGGCGACGAACGATAATCGAGGCCAGTAATTTTGTCACAACTGGCGTTAGGCTAATACCCCTGTGGTTGTCGGCACGGTGCACCTGCTTACTGCTGATACCCTTCATGTCAAAGAACGCATTGGTATAAGTACAAGACAACCAAGTGCCAAAACTGTGGAACGAAACATAAACCGATTAAAGAAACAAACAAAGCGACAATACGAGAGAATAACAAGCCGGAACATGATGAGTTGTCAAAGAAAGGGAGTAAGCAGGCTTTAGAAAGCTTCGAACGATACAACGTAGTCTCAAGTACACGGAAAGTAACGGCGGAACGATCAAAACAAGTCAGTTAAATGGCAACGGCTTCTGGTTACCATATTTGGAGCACATTTTCAAGTATACACAGGACAACAATAACTCTACATAAGTAAAAGCTGAACGATCTGGAACCAAGTGCAATTTTGTTTCACTACAAATGCGAACCACTTTCATAAAACCTAGATGGAGAGTCGGCCTGAAAGTTAGCACTAGTCGGCAATTCATGTCGTTTCAGTTACACATGAGCTTCAACACGTGTGAGCAAAAGGTATTCTTGGGAAAATAGAGGAGCAAAAGCATCGCCATGAAATATACGTTCATGAAATCTCAATAGACCGTTAGATTTTCGTGTTCATTACGCGCATCGGTATGGTAACTAATAAGCAAAGACCCCGTTAGCAACAGTGTCCGACGAGCGCACGGTGAGTGTTTGACAGCCTGATAGGTGGTGGATGGGCACCCGACGAGTGCCACTGCAAAATATATGAAACTCCTCAGACGATCGCCAATGGTAAGTGAGCGCGATCCACTTCAAGTTCAGTTGGGACCGGAACAAATATATTGGCCGTTAGGACACCGGAGCGGCGAATAAACCACATCATACAGAACCCTCTACAAGCAGCCTTCCTCCAATTGTCCCCAGAGTGAAGCAATGGGATATGAGTGATACCTAGATCAACCTGCTGAGTGACAACAGGGAGTTCACTTACACCAACTACATAGCGCGTGGAAGGATTAACACCTCTAACGCGGAGGACAGAACATTTCGCCTGATTTATAGGCATCAACCATAAGGTTGACCAGTCCCAGAACCTATCCAAGGCACTCTGAAGTGCCTTAGAGACACCAGGGATATCCACAATATTCCAGAGCTTGAGGTCATCAGCAAACAATAGCGAGGGTACTTCAAGTTCCTGGGGTAGGTCGTTGACATAAATTGCGAAAAGCAACGGCTCTAGAACCGAGCCCTGCGGAACGCCACTAAGAACAGCTTGTCTAAGCGAAAGTCTACACCCCACACGTACACACAGTTCTCTCCCCTCTAGAAAAGCAGAGAACCATTTAAGAGCGACTCAAGATATCCCATACGAGCTCAACTTCAATCAGAGTCATTGATGTGGGACAGTATCAAAGGCTTTCGAGAAGTCAACGAAAAACATATCGATAGCGTGACCGTTGTCTATTGCCACAGCCCAGCTTTCATGAGCTACAAGTAAATATGTCAGACATGAAAATCCCTTACGGAATCCGTGCTGTGCCGCACTGAGAAGGCTAAACTTAATCAGGTGATTCTCTACCGAATCCCCGACCAATTTTTCAAACAACTTAATTACTACGCATGTTAAGCTGAGAGGCCGGTAGTTCGCGGGCAGAGCTGTCACCGCCCTTAAAAATCGGACAGATGATTGCCTTCTTCCATTCCGAAGGCACAGCTGTCGAGTGATATTGTAAACATGCATGTCAGAGGGACACTTAATTCAGCGGCCAATTCATGCATCAGCTTCGGATGAATTGAATCAGGGCCAGAAGCTTTGGAAGGATTTACCCCTTGCAATAGCCCGAAGACTTGTGTCTCCGTTATGCTGATTTCAGCTAGGCAAGAATCCTCTGGAACATTTGTGACCAGCTCAACTTGAGGTAGAGACTTCATGATAAAAGACACCAGTATACTGTTCGCTAGGTATACAAGCATTATCATAGTGGGTATATTCATGGGTCCCGTCCGCTCGTAGTAAAGTCGGTATAGATGAGTTTGTACCGCTGTCTCTTCACGTAAGCAAAGAACTTTGGGTTTGTTACGGCTGCGTTAGCCAAATCCTCCTCGTACTGAAGGCGAAGAGTTCTAAGATGTTGCTTCTATTTATTTCTAACCGCTCGATAGCTTTCTTAGGTGCTGGTTGACGAAGCCGCTTGGTAAGTTCGCCAGAACTCAGAGCGCTTCCTGAGCAGGTATGTACCTGTATGATCTATCCAAGGAGGCTGCGCCCGTGTCACCCGTCTCTTAATGAGTGGGATGTTGGGAGCAGAGATCCCGGTGAGGTATGCCTTAAATTTCTCCCAGGCTGTCTCAACGGTGTCAGCCACAATGATCGCGCAATGCAGAACTGTAGTTTTGTCTCGCATTGCGTTAAAGTCTGTCCGCCAGATATTTGGACATGCCTAAGCGGTAGCTTGATGACACTTAGTTAGAGCACATCGAAAGGATATGCAGACATGGTCACAGGACAGCCGTAAGTAATATCACTTACGAAATCGTGTGACTTCAGAACAATTAGATCTAACATAAAAGGAATTTGGTTGCGCATATATCTAGTCAGGAGGTCCACGAACTGATGCAAAGGCAGTTGCAATGTTAGCTCGAGGAGGTCCGAACCGAAAGTGCCCACCGCCGAACTGCAAGATAGATAAGCCCAGCAGACTTCAGTCACCCAGTATTAGATACCTGTTGGCAGCCTGAGTACGAATACATTCAATAAGCTCCCTGGACATACTTGCATTACAAGTGTAAAGTGAGCAGAGGATGTGCACACAATGGTCGACAGCGCTTCAACAGTTTGATCCGGCGATTGGAACACAGATCCTCAACATATCATGTTTACAACTCACATAAAGAACGACGCCCCCACCTTGGCGACCCACGGAGCGATCACATTTAAGCAGTGCGTAGCCAGGCAAACTTCACCGTCTGTGATATCCGGGGACAACCACGTTTCGGCGCTAGCAAATATGTCGGGACGAGATTGGTCCACAAGTAGACCCACCTCGTGTACCTTATTCCTTAGGCTACGCACATTACTAAGCACTACCCGAGGGAACTCAGAACGACCAGCCCTAGGTCGTACACTACCAGGAGGGGTTCTGGTAGGGCAGAATTTAATTTCGGCTAACCACCTGAAAAGCCACAAGACGAAGGCCTTGCTCACCAGCCGCCCGCCTGCTCTTAAGACTTTTGATGGCTTACTTTAATTGCAGTCAATCAGATAGTGGGAGGTCTGGTTGAACGCTGACATTACTACCCTTGAAATTGAATGCAAATCGTATTAACGCTTCGCGTTCCTCCGGGGTTGAGAAGACTACACGAAGTAGTCGGGGTCGCGGATTTAGCGTATCTACAGGGACGTTCCCCAATCTGGTTAATTTCCTGATAGTGACAGCGAGGAAACCAGTTGGAAGCATTTTGTTGACGCAGAGCTTGAACAACTGGAGGTCGTCTAGCATGCGTCGCTTCGGAAGAGCCGACGCGGATTCAGCGACGTTACGAAAGATAACGCTACTATCAGTAAAAGAATCACCTCGACGAGGGGTATTCACTCCACGAGTCTTCAACTCGACCCCAGGTTCGACCGGCTTGGCAGGTGACACGGTGCGTTTCTTCGCCAAGGGAGCTGGAGGAATTGAGGTTGAGGCTTTATGTTCTACATCCAACTCCCCCACCGAATTAGTATTTTCAGACTTTGCGGGTGTGGCCGAAGTCGATACGGCGCGTTGCTTCGCGAATGGAACTGGGGTGATTGGAGTTGGAGCTTTGTGTTCCACCTCCAATACCTTAATGCTTTCAGTACCTTCAGGCTTTGAGGAAGCCTTACGGACTTTCTTAGACCTCTTCCTCTTGCAAAGGTCCAGTTTCAATCAGAACATTCTAGCCGCATAAACTACTATTGCACTGTCATAGACTACATACTAATGTAATTCAAAACAGCACCAGTGATATACACAAATCATCTGATTATTCAAAAATGAACGACAGAGGCAGATGAAACGCGGGAGTAATATATCCTCATTTCCAGCAGTCATAATCAAGTTCAAGTTCAATTTGGACAGGAACGGTAGGAGGATTCCCATGTGTGTTCCTTCTTCAATGCGTCGTTGAACCAGGATGGAGTTCGCGGGAGCGGTTTGGAGCCGAGAGGAGCCAAATCAATACACACGAATCACATAACGGTCAACCAATCAATGCCCACGCGGCCTGCACTAGCAGTCCCCACTGTACCGGCCACGTGAATAGAATAAAGGTTAAGAGAAGGGAACCAACAAAAACAAAATAATGGTAATTGTAGTACAGGAGAGAACGTGTGGTTAAGACAATAATAGTAATAGATGTGAGGAGCCAAGGAAATAGATGTAAAAGTTAAGAACTAAAAGGAAAGGTCTGAAACTGTAACCCAAGGGCGTCGAGTCGATGTTCAAACTCCTTCACCGTTGGTGCTAACACTACTTCGCTGGGTAGTGCGTTCCATGAGTCGATGACCCTGCGTGACAACCGAACGTCAGCTCTAACGTGATCAGATCTAGGCTTATGCAACTTCAGAGGGTGACCACGAAGAGATGACATCTGAGCCGGCTGGAACAGTCCAGTTAGATCAGGCCCAATCTTGTTGGTCAATATACGGTACGTAAGAATCAGGTCTCCCCGAAGGCGCCTATAGTGCAGCGAAAACATCTGCAACCTGAGCATCATCATCATCATCATCATCAACAGCAGTACATCAGCCATTTGAACTGATGCTTCGCTGCCATACAACCATGAGGACCTATGAAATAAAGAATAAGAAAAGGAAGAGAAGGGGGACTTACCTGAAAACCTTAATGCCCTAAGCAAACATTCAGGGTCAAGGCGCCTACACCTTGTGTTAACAACATACCGTCACAAACAGCTGGCTATCGTGCAAAGATAAGGCGGCATCGGCGAGACAGCTTCCTTGCGGCTTTCACTGCCACGCGTCATAATCAGCCATTACCCCGCAGATAACTCAGCACCAAACACACTTTAAACAGACAATCCGATTAGGAGACGGCAGCAGACGCGCCACTGGTGTCGGTTGCGAGCCATGTCCTGTAAAGTCTCGAGCCAAGCACAAGGTGAGTCACGTGACCAACCCGGAAGGCGAGACGGACCAACGGCACCCAGTTTGGTCGTCAGTGACTTCATTTCCCGCTGCCAAGTCAACTTCTGTCCACCTCGAGCCTTGCGCCATCCTACACCTGGTAGACTGAACAAGGCCCTCCTAGGTAAGCGGTGACCAGGCATACGTAGCACGTGCCCGAGCCAACGCAACTTATTCAGTGCTATCTGTTGTTCTAGGGAGCTAGCATGATCATCACCCCCTAGTACTCGCCTACGCACATCATCGTTGCGGACACGCTGGTGCCATCCGACACCAGCAATGCTTCGCAAACAACGATGATCAAGGACTTGAAGGCGCCTCAGATCTTCAGACCGAAGGGGCCAAGTTTCACTACCATAGAGCAGAACGGCCCTCACTGTGGCCTTGTATACACGGCCTTTCAGACGGAGGGAAACTCCCTTCTGTCGCCAAAGATGACGCAGGCTCAAGAAGGCAGCTCTGGCCTTTGCAATGCGTGAGCTAACGTCATTTTCTATGCGCCCATCATTGCTGATGCAGCTGCCAAGATAAGTGAATTGATCAACCACATCGAGTTCCTCGTTAGCAAGCGTCAAGGGGTCATCGAGTGGCTGGTGGTCCTGCAGCAGCACTTTGCATTTTGAAGGTGCGAAGTGCATACCAAATAATGGCACCACTCTGGATAGGCTATTCAGGGTTGATTGTGCCGCCTCAACATTGTCGAAAAGCAAGACGATATCGTCCGCATAATCTAGATCAACTAACCGTTCACTAGGCAGCACTTCAACACCTACATCGTGAGATTCCGCAAGGGAACACCCCATGATAGAATCCACGACGAAATTGAACAAAAATGGGGAAATCGGGCAACCCTGTCGAACGCCACTTGTAGTCGAAAAGCTATCCGATAGGGCACCATAGACCCTGACGCGGCCTCTAGTGTTCGAGTATAGAGCACGAAGGATGTTCACATCTTTCGTGGGAACACCTTTCCGCGCAAGTATTTCGAACAGAATCGATCGATCGACTGAATCGAACGCACTCTTGAAATCGAGGAACACAGCTATTGTCGGTCTGCGGTATGCGTGGCGCTGCTCTAGCACCTGCCGCAAAGTAAATATATGGTCTATACAGCCACGTCCTGGGCGAAAACCGGCCTGCTCTTCTCTAATCCGAGATTCCCGTTCTGCAGTGAAGCGACGAACGATAATCGAGGCCAGTAATTTTGTCACAACTGGCGTTAGGCTAATACCCCTGTGGTTCGCACAGTCTGTGCGACTGCCCTTCTTGTATATTGCCACTATAATCGATTCGCTCCAATTAGCCGGCACACTCTCTTCGTTCCAGATACGTTCGAATAGGGAGGTCAGTGCTTTGCAGAGGACCTCACCACCATCCTTAAATAGTGCAGGTGGTAGGGAATCCGGGCCAGCGGCACGAAAACGATTAAGGGCTGTGATCGCGTTTCGGACTTCGGCCTCCGACGGAGGCTCTAAACTAACCGTCCATGGCTCGTCCTGCATCACCTGAGTAGGAAGAGGTCCGGGAGCAGGGGGCCAGCTGAACTGATGTTCAAAGTGCTCAGCCCAACGAGCCATACGGCGCTGCTTATTGTGTATCAGCGCACCCGCGCTGTCCCTGATTGTCTCACTGACGCCTGGTTTTCTCGGACCAGTGGTGCGTATTAGCTGGAAGAGCTTGCGGTAATTGCCTACTGCTCCTGCAACCTGAGCAGCCTATCGGGATACGAGAGATGCCTCAATCCTTGTACCATTTTCGTACCAACCCTCAGAACTCGTTCAAGTGTCATCTTATCGCGTACCAAGCATGGAGGACAGGCCTGCACGCAGTACTCCAAGTATGGCCTGACGAAGGCTGAGAACAATATAACGAACATTTCATTTGTTATAATGCCGAATGACCTGCGGATCATCCACAGCATTCGGAAACCCTTACGGGTAGCATTTATCCAGTTCTCGCTGGATTTGAAGTCAGAGGATAACGAGATACCCAAGTCAGTTTGTTCAGTCACTTGACGCAATACATTTCCGCCAAGTACGTAAGAAGTTGTGGGAGTGCTTGATCCTATGCGCAGGACCGAACACTGCAAGATTGACTGGCAGCTGCCACAATTCTGACCACTCCCAAAGCTTGTCCAGAGCTGTCTGTAAAGCCGTGGGCCCAACAGAACCGCTCACTGTATTCCAAAATTTTAAGTCATCCGCAAACATAAGGGATGGTACCTTAAGCTTCTCAGGGAGGTCATTGACATACAATGCAAACAGTAGAGGTCCGAGAACCGACCCTTGAGGAACACCACTCAGAACGGCTTGTCTGAAAGACAGCCCGGAACCCACTCGGACGCTCATCTGCCTTCCTTCCAGGAAAGCCGAAATCCACTTCAATACTTGACCTGAAACGCCGTAGGATTCTAGTTTAAACAAAAGACGGCAATGCGGTACAGTGTCAAAGGCTTTAGAAAAGTCGATGAACAAAACATCCACCGCCTGTCCTTGGTCCACAGCCTCAGCGCAGCACTCTCGGGCTACCAACATGTTAGTCAAACAGGAGTGGCCTCTGCGGAAACCATGTTGAGACGGGTTGAGCAAACTGAACTTAGCTAAGTGCTTTTCCAGAGCATCTCTTACAAGCTTCTCTAATACTTTTACCAGTACGCTTGTTAGGCTAACCGGTCTATAATTCTCAGGTAAGTGCTTATCACCCTTTTTGAAAATAGGGCCCACGATAGCATCTCTCCAGTCAGCAGGTAGGGAGCAGCTACGAAGAGACTTCTCAAAGATACACTTAATCGGTTTACACAGGAACCCAGCCAGCTCGTACAAAAGTTTGGGATGGAGGGCATCTATCCCGGCAGCTTTTGTGGGATTTAGGTCACGCAGGAGCTTGAGTACCTGAGCTTCCGAGATGGAAAGGTCCATCAGAAAGGAGTCTAAGGGTATCTTTGCTTGCAATTGGATATTAGGCAATGGAGATTCATGAACAAACGACCTAGCATACTGTTCTGCAAGTAAGCAGGCCTTGGCCTGATCGGTTGATACTTCAGTGCCGTCAGGTCCAAAGAGCACAGGGATAGGCGGATTTGCATTGCATCTCCGTTTGACATAGCCAAAGAACCGTTTCGGGTTTGTTGATGCAGATCGAGCTAGCGCTAGTTCATATCTCAAGCGTGCGGCCCGCAGATGTTGTTTACATGCATTTCGCACGCTTCGGTAGCGATGATGGGTACTTTCTGAGGGAGCTGATACGTAAGTCCTCCAACACCTGGATCGCCTACTGAGCATCCTGCGCGCCTCAGAGTCAAACCAAGGGGGCTTTGCCCCTACTTTATTCCTCGCTGAGATTGGAATGTGGGGGAGGGAAATCTCGCAAAGAAAGGATTTGAACTTGTCCCAAGCAACCTGGACGGTGTCATCCTCTGACATGATACAGAGTTGATTTGCAGCCTTGGCCCTGATGGCTTGAAAATCAGCACGCCAGATATTTGGCCTTCTGACCATACACTCTTCACGTCCCCGACTTAAGGCGCATTTGAATAAGAGGCAGACGTGATCACTAGAGCCCAAGGGAGCAGCATACACTACATCTCGTACAAAGTCCAGCGATTTCGCAAAGATGAGGTCTAAAATGGAAGGCTTTTGGCCCTCCATGAACCTAGTTGGGCTTTGTACAAACTGATGAAGGGACGCTTGTAAGGATAGGTCAAGGAGATCATTTGAAAAACGTCCCGTCGCCGCAGTGCAGAAATTGCGCCAATCCACCTCAGGAACATTAAAATCACCCATAACAAGACATCTATTTGTCGTATGAGTACGAATGAAATCAATGAGCCTGCTTGACGTACTTTCGGGGCTTCTGTATACTAACACAATTTTGAATTGCGTGAAAGAAGCGCAAACATCTACCGCAAGCGCCTCGGCAGTTACATCAGGGGAACTAAAAGAATATGTTCGTGAAATAGTCAAGGTGGATTTGACGTACAAAGCAACTCCGCCTCCGCGACAGCATGAGGCGCGATCAGCTCGCAGAAGGGTATAACCAGGCATACACATTTCACTGACCAGGATATCGGAGAACAGCCACGTCTCAGTGAAAGCGAGTACGTCTGGCCTGGAACTTTCTACAAGAGTGCCAATCTCGCACATCTTGTTCCTCAGACTACGCACGTTGCTGAGGACTACTTTAAGCAAATTGGGATCGTGAGCCGGGGATCGGGTGCCACCAGAACGGGCTCTGAAAGGGCGGAAGTAGACCTCCGGCTCACCACCCGAAAACCCACCAATCGAAGACCAGTTTCACCCGCCTCGCGACGGGCTTTGAGGTCCTTTATGGCGGCCGACGGGCTTTGAGGTCCTTAAGTAAGAAACGGAGTGTGGTAGCACGGTACGAAATTAAGGAAAAAGTGAATGCTGCTTCGAAAATAACCCATACGCCACAAATCTCAGTATCGAGGCATTCACATAACATTGAAAAGGCAAAATAAGGCAGAAGTTCAGGTCAGGTCAGGTCAGGTCAGATGGACGATAGAGGCCTCCGCCTAACGAGCGTCCAGTTCTTGTGCCGGTAAGTGAAGCGACCCCCGGCACTTCGACGTTGGATTGTCTCTTCTTGCTTCTGCAATGGAATGAAGCAAGAACAAGAGCAATCTCTGCACTTTCATATGCCAGCATCAAAATACACTACATATTAAAGTACAACTACAATATTTCTGGAAAAAGGATGGACCAACAATCGTCTAAGCCCCTTTTGAAGGCTTCTACTGTCTCAGACTCCACTAAATCAGAAGGGAGTTTATTCCAGTAGTTAACTACCCGGTTCGTAAAAAACTTTGCCCTGATGTCCAAACGAGCTCTGTGATGTTTAAGCCTCAGGCGATGCCCGCGCAGATGGTCTGACGTAGCCAGTTCAAACAGATGGGTGGAACTAATACCACTAAGTCCCTTAATGATCTTAATGGGTACGCCAAACTTAATTGAAGCGATCCGTCGAAAACGTATTGATTAACATCCACACAACTAAGTGATAGATAGCATTTTATAGACCACGCATTTTTCTTTTCCTACATTATACGCAAATTGTAGATTTTTAATTTTAACTATGGGTACAAGAAATCGTGTAGTGGAAGCATAAGTAATAACATGGATAGTAAATGCAGAAGCCGCAGTAGCTTTACTTTTTGTGGTTCTTATTTCTTTTTATGCTAATTCTGCTCTTAGATGCAAATTAAGGACATAGATGTACTGTATAACGTCAGTCTACAAACTCTTCCCGCCAATATGTGTGTGGATATTCGCGCAAACGCTTATTGGCCAAAACAAAAATTGCGCCAATCGATAGCCGCTAGTGTACGCTTTTAGTTTACCTAAATAACGTACAAAAATGATTGCTAGTTTAACGTAATTGCTGTATGTTAGTACAAATTTATCATACAAGTTTAAGGTATTTAAGCTCATTGAGTTAGTTCAGTTCAGTTCAGTTCAGATGGGACTGAAACGATAGGAGAATCCCGTGAGTGTTCCATCTTGAGTGGATCGTTGAGCCAGGAATTGATGAAGTGCTCAGTTATCCATGGATCTAAAACGGAACACCAGCATCGCACCTTGGCCAACCAGTTACCGCCCACGTTTCCTGCCTTAGCAGTCTTTGCTCTGGCAGTCACGTGAAGTAAGCAAAGGATTGGAAGAGAAATCGAAGGTACAGAATAAGGAAGCGCACATAAATAAGAAAATAATACCAATGCGTGAAGTAGAGGAAAGAAAATCGAACTACGAATATGTGAGTTAGTAATGAAAGGGAAAGGTTTCGTGTTGCCACTCAAGAGCGTCAAGTTGCCGCTCAAACCCCTTAACCGTAGATTCCCTGATAACGCTTTCCGGAAACATGTTCCAGCGGTCGATAACTCGGCGTAACAGCCGGATTTCCGCCCTAATCCGATCGGACCGCGGTTTGTCCAGCTTCAAGTAATGACCGCGTCGAACAGACCATCTAGCGGGACTAAATAGCCAAGATAAACCTGGACCAGCCTTTCTAGTTAAGATGAGGTAGGTTAGGATTAGGTCTCCTCTAAGCCTTTGGTAGTGCATTGAATGCATTCCCAAACTAAGTAGACGCTCGGGGTAGGTCCGTCCCCGTAATTCCTCGACTAACCCAGTACCCACTAGTGAAACCCTCTCTAGCTCTATTTTGTCCCGGACGATACAGGGCGGACAAGCCTGGACGCAGTATTCCAGATGAGGCCGAACGAAAGCGGGAAACAGTCTCGTGAAGAGGCCACCCGTCAAGACGTCGAAGGAAAGTCGGATTAATCACAATATGCGGAAACCTCTGCTTGCGGCCTTCTTTCAGTTGTCGTCGGAGAGTAACGCCGAAGAGTGTACGACGCCTATGTCAAGCTGGCTAGATACACGGGGGAGTTCGACCCCACGGACCACGTACTTCGTAGGAGAACAACCTCCTCCAATTCGACGAACGGAACACTTCCCTTGATTTATGGGCAGTAACCATAAAGTAGACCAATCCCAAAGCTTAACCAATGCTCGCTGAATAGCTTCGGAACCCCCGTAACATGGAAAATGTTCCACAGTTTCAGGTCACCAGCAAATAGCAGCGATGGTACCACAAGCTCCGCGGGTAGGTCATTCACATCGATAGAGAACAGCAGCGGTCCAATGACCGAGCACTGCGGCACGCCACTGAGGAAAGACTGCCTAAACGATAGGCCACGGCCTACCCGTACACACTGTTCTCTATTCTCCAAGAAGGCAATCACCCAATGAAGGGGGCGGCCAGATACCCCGTAGGAGGACAGCTTTTGCACGAGACTTAAATGGGGTACCTTGTCAAATGCCTTCGAAAAGTCGACAAAAAGCACGTCCAGTGCGTGGCCGTTATCCACTGTATCCGCCAAACTTTCGCGAGCCACCAGTAGATTCGGCAGACACGAAAATCCCTTCCGGAATCCGTGTTGCGCATTGCTAATAGAATAAATCTACCTAGATGACTCTCCAATGAATGTCTCATTGGTTTCTCGAGGAGTTTGACTACTACACTCGTCAGACTAACTGGCCTGTAATTTGCAGGCAGACCCCTGTCCCCATTTTTGAAGATGGGACAGATGACGGCTTCCTTCCATTCGGAAGGCAATGCACAGCTGTCAAGCGATTTCTAAAATACAATAGCGAGCGGTCCACTTAGTTCCGCAGCCAACTCATGCAACAGTTTCGGGTGAATTAAATCAGGCCCAGAGGCCTTAGAAGGGTTCAGTCCTAGTAACAGCCTACGAACTTCCGTCTCCGTTACAATAAATTCAAATAGTTCTGAACCCTCTGGGGTCCTACAAACCAGCTCAACGCCTGTCAAAGAGGTTTCTCTTACAAACGGTTTCGCATATTTCCCACTAAGTACGCAGGCCTTGTCGTTGTCCGTATGCGCATGAGTACCGTCATCACGCATTAATACTGGAATTGACATGTTCGAACCGCAGCGCCTTTTGACATAAGCGAATGATGTTTTTGGATTCTATGAAGCTTTGTCAGCTAATCCTTTCTCGAAATTGAGCCGAGCAGCCTTTAGGTGTTGCTTACACCTATTTCTAGCCTTACGGTAGCTGTCATAAGTATCGATGGACGGAGCATCTCGGTAAGTCCGCCAACATCTAGCCCACTTTGTGAGCAGATGCCTGCCAGTGGGATCTATGCAGGGCGGTTGTGCTGGTGCATAGTTTCTCCTTGTGACTGGGATGAAGGGAGCAGAGACCTCTGTGAGGTAGGACAAAAATTTATCCCAGGCATCTTCGACAGTATCGTCATCTGAGATCTCACAAAGTAAACCCGAAGCATTAGCTTTCATGGATTGATTGTCTGCATGCCATTTGTTCGGGCGAGGCTCAGCAGTACTCTGGTAGCGTGCAGACAGAGTACACCTGAAGAGCAAACAAAGATGATCTCTGGAACCCAGTGGAGGTCCGTAAGTAATCTCACCAACAAACTCGAGTGACTTAGCAAATGCAAGGTCTAAGATGGACGGTACTTGGGCGTCCATGTACCTAGTGGGGAGGTCAATGAACTGGTGCAAAGATACTTGGAGCGTAAACTCAAGCAAATCAGCGCCGAATGTGCCTGACGCTGAGTCGCAAGAAAGATCTGCCCAGCAAATCTCTGGGAGGTTGAAGTCGCCCATCGCCAAACACTTATCTGCGGACTGGGAGCGAATGAATTCAAGTACCTCTTTGGACACACTCCTGGGGCTTCTATACACAATTACAACTGTAACCTGAGCCGAGAATGTGCTAATAACAGCCGATTGTGCTTCAGCCGTTTTGTCTGCTGACTGAAATAAGCAAGTCTTAAAAATGTCAAGTCTACAGCTCAAATAAAGAGCGACGCCTCCTCCCTGTCGGCCAGCAGAGCGATCGCATCTAAATAGTGCGTATCCAGGTAGATGTACTTCACCATCCGTGATGTCCTGAGGTAACCACTTTTCAGTGAATGCGAGTATATCGGGGTGAGTCCCATCTACAAGCAGACCTAACTCGTGCACCTTATTCCTTAGGCTGCGCACGTTACTTAACACTATCTGAAGGTATTCGTTAGATCAAGACCTGGGTCGTGAGCCACCAGAATGGGCAGTGGTAGGACGGAAAAGGAAAGCCGGCTGATTACCCGAAAACCCACTAACCGGGGACCTTGTGCACGGGCTGCTCACCTACTTTTGAGGTCCTTGATGGCCTCTCTTAGCTTCAACCTATCGGCCAGCGGAAGGTCCTGCTGAACGCTAATATTTGTATCTTTCAGCTTAAAAGCAAATCGCATGCGAACGCTGCGTTCCTCCGGGGTAGAGAGTACCACACGAAGTAGCCGCGGTCGAGGGTTTGGTACGTTAACTGTGACATTCCCTAGTCTAATCAGCTTCCTGACAGTAACGCTTGGAAAACCAGGCGGAAGAAGCTTCGTTACGCACATTTTAAACCACTGAAGATCGTCCAACATACGACCAGCAGTAAGGACAGCAGCAGACTCAGCCGCGTTGCGGAATATAACGCTACTATCCGTAAAAGAATCGCCACGACGGGGTACATTAACCCCACGGGTCTTTGTTTCGATACTAGGAGCCGGTGGCTTCACCACTGGTGATGGGGCTGTCTTTAGCCCCACCGATGATGTAGCAACGGTAGCGTGTTTTCCGCTCCATTGTCAATGTCTAACTTTTGGTAGGGTCTTTGATTCCACCGGAAGGCTCTATGGCAGATTTGGTATGCTTTTTCTTCTTGATAACAGGAGCAGGGTCCCTTGAGGCTCATTCGCTTTGAGCAAAAGCAAGCAAACCTTCAGAACATGCCTTCTCGGTGAGAATGGAGATTTCCGGCAACTTCGGCTGACAAGTAGTGCGTGTTGGAATCTCCACCATCGCACAACGGTCAGACGGTTTGCCAAGTAACGACCCTTGGCTTGTTTCCGGTGCCGAGACGACTATAACTTCTTGCTTAGCAGAGAGCTTACAGGGTTTCCTGGCTCTCTTTCGCTTTAATCGAAAGGACCCTTGGACTAGAAACTCGGCGTCGATCAGGGTAGCCTTAGATACGACGTCCGAAGCTGCTTCATTTTGGTGGTCGGTAACCATCTGGACCGGTGACATAACGATTTGTGCCACAAGTTGATCATCAGTGCAGGCGATCAAATCTAAGTTGTTGGAGACCGGAAGCGTCTTCATGAGCAGATCAATCTTAAAGCGAAGATCTGAGAGCATCGAGAACGAACGCTCTACACTTCGCAGCCGGGTACCAAGAGGTTCGTCCCTTGTATGAAAGGCCGCGCGGCCTTTCCGGCGGCTGCAGCCATTTGCACAACTGAAATGCGTACCCGGCGTACTGCTCGGTATGCAGGTCCGTACAAAGCTGACGGTACCATCGGTTGCAGATATCGCACTGCATACCGCCGGATTCTTCAGTCACTGGTATAGTTCAGCTTGTACCGCCACAAATTGTGCTAACCTCAGAATCCAAGCCACCAGGAACAACAGCCTCAGTGCATTGCGAGACCGACATAGTGGAAACCAGAGAGGAATTATAACACGTACAAAATAGTTAACCGACCTTAATAAAAAGACAAAGACTGGGTGCAAAACGGGATTAAAACTGGCAAAAACCGGAAAATTACCAGTAAGCGCCAAAGCCGCTTTGACCAGAACCGCTTTAATCGATCCAAGATAGCTTGGATCAGAGGAAAATTGACGATGGTCAAATTCCGTTGCAATTGTTTATTCAAACACTGTTTTCCGCAATATTGTAGCTAAAAAGCTCGGGCAGCATGGCACGTCAAAAAATCGAGCTACCGTGTAGAACTCACAGAATGGAGGCACGATGTTAGCCCCATCACTTCCAGCTCTGTACTAAAAGCAAGTATGTCAACGCGATCCGGTGGTCTTCAGGGAACGGGCGCAGTCGCAGGATTGTAGTGTTGCCATGGTATCTAACGTTGGCGAGTATTTATGTCCCGTTTGAAACACTACTTAGTCGTCGCATCGACAACAGTCGCCGGCAGTCGTTCCAGTCACTGCCCGAGTGGAGATAGTGACAACGGTACCGACTTTGAGCTTACTAGGTTTGCATAGCTTCCACGTGTGACTTCATGTAGAGCCAATTGTGTTGAGCTTAAAAGTTGCTGTGGCTCGGTTCCATGTTTCACTCGTATATATGTGTTATCCACGATCACGATGGTATTCCATGGAGCACCGGTTCAGCTTCTGAAGCCGGTGAGAGCAGAGAAGATCATAAAGCCGGGAATGGACTTAGTGTTACTCTACTGGATCTTTCCAATTAATGCACATGCAAACTTAGTAGAAGCTGAACTGGCAACCAAAACTATACATTCGGCATTTTGGTGCAGTAGGACCGTCGCTGCTGGAATCTATGCTGGCTAGATGCATTGATGTTATTTTCTGTGCAGTGACTCTGTATAAGGTATTTGATGAACTTCCTTATCTTTACAGACTATGGAGTTCCAACTTATTTGACGACAGTGCGCAGGGCTCTGGTGAATTTCCGCCTTGCACCTAGGCGATACGATCCCAGTTTCCCAGTTTCCCACTCGATGTGTAAACCACCAGCCTTTAAAGACTGCTGAAAGGATTGGCACGTGGGGGAGGCAACTTGGTCAGCAACCGTCTTGGAGAAACGGGTAAACAAGCCGTCAGGGTTAAATGAGGCATGCGGTTTTAGTTCAAGTAGAAGCTTCAGCTCTGTGTCCTGCCTGAATGCAGTGGGTTCTAGGCATTAGGGTGCATGGACGCATGTATGTTAGTCGACTGAACGTGTAGCGCGTGTACGAAGGAGCACCGCCGAACAAGCACGTTTTCTCCCTCCTCGTCTTCCCATAGCGCCATACTTGCCACGTTGGGTGATTAGAGCGGGTATGCCGCAGCCGGCTATGGTTTTCTTGTTTAGATAAGCGTATAGTTTTTAGATCTAGTGGATTTTCCCGCTGCTTTAGTAATTTTAATTGTTTGTCTTCAATGCTAATCCTAAGAGCACAGGTTCTTACGTGTCTGGTAGTTCGAGTATTCGGAGGCCAGCTGAGAGCACTGGAATTGGTCCCATACTTTCCGCCTCTGGCTCATGAGAAGCCGCAGTTTGTTGTTAATCAAAGGGGCCGATTGCGCGGGTGCTGGACAGCCTCTCCAACCTGCAAGTGCACGGTGGAGCATTAAAGATTCCAGACACCGTCGATATGCATATATTGATAGCTTGTCCAGCCCTGGGAGCTATCCACTGTTCTAAGGCCGGAAGGATTGGTGTGTCGGAAGTTCTGACGGCAGACTCCTCGATCGTGAGAAGTTAACTGCTACATCCAAGTGAAGCAGAGCGTGCGGCGCATCTTATCGCCATTTCGTGGGCAAGGGATCAGCTCGAAGACGTCAGCCAGGGTCGGTGTCAGCAAGAGATCGATGATATAGGTAGCTGATCAAGCATCATCCTAGTAGGCGTCGAAACAAGCCGTATTACGTTAGCTTTACTACATGCACTAAGAAGAGCAGCATACCAAGATTCAGGAGAGCGCGAGTGCAGTTGCGTATTTCCCAGCCAATTTGCAATGCATTAAAACGCACCAACATCAAGCAGTTCCTAGTGTTTCGATAGGTTTCGACTTGGCCCAGAACAAGGGCACCGTTGACCGACGGCGGCTTGTAGCACACCCCCACAGCGAGGGGTATGCATTCATTATGGACCGCACCTCATACCCTTTCTGAGGTGTAACGAAGTGTGTTCTTGACAGGGTGAACCGTTAAGTCTCATCTACAGTAAAGGGTACCGCCCAACCAGTCTCCTTGGCATTGAGATCAGCCGTAAATCTAATACCCTGGGATATGGATAAAGCCATAAGTGCGTCTGGGGTTGCTAAAGACTCAATAAAAGCGAAAAGGTCTGAGCGGAGCCCCGTGGTATGAGCGAGAATCTTATCCATTCGTTCCTCAGGCAACGAAGGTTTGCAGACATCACCTGTAGTCCATGTTTTCGCCTCGAGCTTACGATCCGAGAAGGACAAGGATTGGTCTAGCTGCTGCTGTCAGGGTTCATTGTACAACGCAAATCTCCATAAGATAAAATTTTTGGTACACCTTGTACCCTTGGATTCCTAAACTCATGGGATGCCATCTTCATTATAACACGGTTTTGTGCTGAAAGCCCTTGGGACCTGAAATGCCTACCCTTCAGCCTCGTGGTCTGCTTAATGATGGGGCTGCATTCGGCGTCATTTTGACAGACTATTTTAAGTGGAAGAACCTTGGAACATTTGTCCTGCTTTCTGCCAATGAAAATGGCAAACAAAGTAGTACCCCAAAGTTATCCTTCATCAAACAAAACGAGACAATTTGCTTTAGGTACGTTCGGTTCTCCAAATCTTCTCCGACGTCCGTTGCTGGTCAGATTCAGGCACATTGATATTGCTCCAAAAAGGCTCACGAGGAAGCCTGTTTACCACCGGTATGGAAGGCTTTGGGGCCGCGAAATGGTCCACACCGGATTCTCCAACAAATTCATTCCATGAAGTGCGTTTCTGTGGGGAGGGGAGGGTATTCTAACGAGTGCTTGGCCTTAGGGTCTTCACTAGTTTAGTTAGGCCCACAGCAGTAGCCTGACTAAGTGTATCTGTATCCGCAGTTTAATGCACAAATGCGGCATGGGCTTTCTTATTCGGTTGCAAATAAATTAATATCTATTTCTTCTCGGATACATCGAGGCATGCCAAATCAGTCACGAACAACCTCCTCAAGCAATAAAGTTGCGCAACAAACATGCTGCAATGCACGTACTTGGCTGCGGCAAATTCATTAGGTGTCAGTGTCTACAAGGAGGAGAAAGATGAGTCGCACCCACGGCTGCTGTCCAAAATCGCTGAGCTGAACTCAACAGGTGGCGGGGGTGGTCCACTTTTGTTTCCCGGACGTGGGTCACAGGGCTGAGCACGAATGAAAGGGCCCGGTATGGTTAGCCATACCAACGTCTCGGCGTGTATCACAAATGAAAAAGACTACCTAGTAGGAAAGCTGTTAAAGGTGTCCATGCAAGTTGACTTCGATTCTACAGCAATGGATATGTAGCCAGCCAATGCAGGTATTGCACTGCAGTCCCCTGAGCTGATTGTGACTTCTTTGCGACAACCTGAGCGTGTTGATGCAATTTAACGTTTGGATTGGCAATTGAGTTTAACAGTACTCAAGTTTTGTTTTCACTCTTTACACAAACGCAGTTTTCCTGAACACTTCAGCCTAAACATGGATACAGTAGGCACACAAGTAAATCCAGTTACCGCTTCAAAGCCAAGGTCAATCTCAAGTTCATGTTGGACCTGAAAGATTGGATAGTCCGCACTCGTTCCTACATGATCTGCACTGCAGGTTAGGCATGGTTAAGGTCCGTGGCTACCAGGTTCGTATAGACCGGAACGCCCGAATCATACCTTGATCAATTACTTATTCCACGCTTCCTTAAATAAAAGCACCTCATGTGCCCGTTCCGAGAACAAGAGACCGGTAGAGAAATTTGTTTTGAAGAGCAAGGAGACTTACTTGAAAGTGGAAGCTAATACTAAGGTGAAAAGGACACTGAAACTACTCTAGTAGTATGAAGGAGGCTCAGTCGGGAGGAAATTAGTGGTACGCGCTGCCACCCAGGAACGTCAACTTTATCCACAAAGCCCTTCAGTGTAGATGCCCTGACAATACGTTCCGGTAAAGTTTTCCAACTTTTGATGACTTGCGCGCCAACCGAGTTTATGCCTCAGTTAAGGTATACTGCATATCGTCCAGCTCCATGAAATGCCCGCAGAGACCACACCATAATGCAAGACTACATAACCAAGCTAACTACAGATCAACAAGTCAAATACAAATTACGTTGTTTGGCAGTACGTCCCTTAAAAACCTTTAATACTTCATTGAATGCGTCCCCATACTAAGTAGGCGCTAGGAGTACGTCTGAACTCGTAACCCCTCTGCCAACCTGGTACATACATGCAGCGCGCTTTCTAGTGCCATTACGTATCGGACAAAGCATGATAGAGAGGCCTGCACGCACCAGTCTAGGTATAGTTGCGCGAAAGCTTAGCAGCGCTTTATAAAATTTTCAGCTATTATGGACGAGAAAGAAAGCCGTATAAACCGCAATCTCCGAACCTTTTGGTATCGGAATTCTTCCGGGTTTCGCCAGCGTAACGATCGGCGCAGCGGGCGACGCCTAAGTCAGCCAGAGGAACCGCGTGCAAAATTTCACTCCCATCGAGCACAAAGGTTGTGGAATATTCAGGTGCTGCGATGCGCATTACTGAACGAGTTGCCTGACTCTTGGGTAACAGGCCTAACACAGGCCACACTGAGGGTTCATCCATAGACTTTTGAAAAGCCTCATGACCACCAGGACCATCTAATATGTTCCAGTTTTACGTCCTTTGGAAACAAGGTTGACGGCACTACAAGCTCCCCAAGGACGTTATTTAGGTAGACGGCGAACAGCAGCAGCCACAGGATAAAGCCATCCGGGATGAGGCTAGGGCAGCTTGTCAAATCGAAGAAAACCTTTCTACCAGTATACAATATTCCCGTCCAGACGGGGACAATGAGACCCATTGGAGTACGTGACCAAATATCCCATACAACTTTAACTCAGGTGTGAATCGTGAAAATGAACAATGCATAGGGTTTTATAAAAGTAAATTTCCAGAACTTCCGCGGCTGGCTCACTGTCTACGGCTTTAACTCAGCTTATAAGTGCTACCAGTAGGCAAGATAGACACGAGAATCCTTTACTAAATCTATATAGTGCGACACCAAGCAGCTTAAGTGCACTCGAGTGGTTCGTCACCGAATCGCTTGCTCGGTTTCCGAGTAATTCAACCGTTCTTTTGATCCAGGTAGCAGGACTATACTTTGCCCAAGTATTTTGACTACCACACTATAAGAGTGGGCAGACTACGGCTTTTTCCTTTGGGAGGCAATTCACAGCAGCTGAATGTTCTCTGAAGCACAAAATCAGAGGACCACCCAGTTCCGTTGTCAATGCAGTAGCAGTTTAGGTTCAACAAAATCTGGCATAGAACTATTAGTTACGTTCACCTCCCACACCAACTGCAGAAGTTGATACCGTCGCGCACCTTTCGTCAAGGCACGAGTCATTAGGGGTCCGTAACATAGTTTAGCACATGCCGTTCTTGTTTTGTGGACAAAGACGATTAAGAACGCTTGCCGAAGCACACACACCAGGTGCTAGTCGATATGGGCTTGGTTCCTAACCCATCGAAGCAACATTGAAATGAGTGCCTTTGCACAATGTCGGAAAATAAAACTTTCGAATTGTTAGAGACAGCGTCAGCTAAGCCCACCTCATACTGAAGCCGGCCATACTAAGTGGTCGCCAGCACTTATTCCGAACTGCTCGATACTTGTCAAGTGTGTAGGTAGCCGGAGCCGCTCGATAGCTTCGTCCGCATCTGGACTGCTTCTTCAGTAAGCTTTTATGCAAGGGATCTGTCAAGGGAGGCCGCATACTGGACACATGTTTTTGCACCAGTCGTATCTGGAGTGCAATAAAGTTTCCAGGACTACCGGAACAATATTACTCCCAGAGACCGTACAACGTGATGAGACATCTTGTCTTGCACCGATTGAAGTTCTGCAGCCCAGCTGTTCGTATTCCAAAAGCCAGTATCTTGGGTAGGTCCGGGAAGGGCAAATTGAACTTACAGGCAAACACGGTTGCTGGCGCAAAGAGGTGTCTAATAAATAACCTCAGTTACATCTCAAGTGAATTAGCAAAAACAAGATCAAAGGTGGACAGCTGCCGATTGTTCATGTACCGAACGAATCCAGCGTCTAGTTTCAAGACAGGTATGCCCACGAAGCACTTGGAGATAGAAGTCGCCTAGCGCCAGATAATTGTCCGCAGACTTAGTGCCTACAAACTCAACCATTCACTTAGACTTGCTCATTGGGTTACAACACATTAGCATATCCGTAACCAGACAAGAGAAAGCAAAGCTCACTGAGTGGACCTCAACAGTTTCTTCTTACATCTCTAACATCTGACTGACCTTGAAAAGGTTCGTTTTCGCTTCGTATTGTCCCACTGTTCTTTAATCTGTATATCGCTGCGTTCTGGTTCGGTTAGTGTTACTCTAAAGTAACACATAGTAACTGTTACATCCTTTAGCCGTTTTGGGGCCATTGTCCAAGCCGTTTTCCCAAAGTCGTTTGTTCGCGTCGCGAGTTCATTGTTTTCCCCATCTTTCACTCGAACTTTTTTACTGAATATTCGTATCATGGGTAAAATACGTGTCACCCACATCTGCCAAAAAGGAAACGCTGGAACAAGCCGCCCATGGCGTCAGTGAGGCTGGCCCAGCTCAAATACGAGATTGCAAAGTAGTGCTCGTAGATCCGCTAGCCAAGGCTCTACAAAAAGTCCGTGTTCTCGAAAGTCAGGTAAACTCACTGAAAGAAGAGTTCACATCCCTTGCGATGCTACTTAACAAAGTCAGGCTTTTGGTCAATCTGGACAACGTCCAAACTTCGGCTAGCCAACCTGCTATGCTAGCTGTGGATGAAATAGTGTATAGCATTACGCACGAGGTCAGCGAACGCGTTCGTCGTGCAAATAACGCGGTTGTATTCAACGTACCTGACAAGATATCGCTTAAAAAGTGTTGCGTATCCTTCTCAATGATTGTAGACTACCACAAGATTGCTGTTCAGCCACTCGCCTACGCAAGATCCCCGGCCGATCTTGCCCAATAGTCATGAAATTTAGCAACCCCGAGCTCGCTAAACGATTCCTTGACGCCCGATATGTACTGAAGCAGCACTCGAACCTCCGGCGAATTCTGATAAAACCGGACGGAACCCCGCTGCAAAGATCAACTTTGCCTACTAGTTCAGTTTATCCGAAGAAAGAAACCCGTGCGACATCATTCCCAGAACCCCAACTTACAAACGCGTAAGCACTTCCAACCCACACGGCCTCTTCCTCAACCCTGTGTGAAGTTGATTTGGATTCCGCACAGCGACTAACATACCGTGATGCAAAAATGCCCTCAAAAGACAAAAATCAGCCGAAAAATATTGTTTCCAAGCCCGGAACTTCAGCTGAAAACTTGACTGCCGTAGACATGGCCGAATATAGTACACAGGCTGTTGATATGTTTGACCTGTGTGACAGCCTGTGAACTAGAGAGGGTCGGCTTTCTATCAGTATATACTCCATTAGCCAGCTTTGCCGATGACCCCAGGCAACTCCCTACCAGCACAACGCCAGCGAGCAGCAGCTCAAAGCAACGGTGTTCCACAGCTCTCCCCCATCGTCTTCCATCGAATCTATATCAGTACAACAAAAGGACTATACGCAGTCGTCCCGATATGGCTAAATTATACTCATTGCCAGTACCAGAAATACCACGCCACCAGATGGCTCGCCAGCATACAACAGGACCTCCAATTCCCAATTTTGGACCGAAGTCCATTGTCAACCAAGCACAGTCTCATCGTCGGAACTACCTACTCAACACCCCAAACCCAATAAAGCACTTTCAAATTCGCAACAAACCCAGTTACACTACCCACCTTGTCAAACCAATACCCATGCAACTACAACCGGTGACCATTACACCTTCTGCTCCGGTTTATCAAGCGTTACCCGTGATTGTTGCTCCGACCAGATCTAGCGTGCCATTCAGAAAACCATATCTACTCGAACAAACAAACCAAAACGCTCAAACTCCAACTTATAAACCTCAGTTCAAAACACACGGATCCAAGGCGCCCAACCGAAGACGATAGTGTGCTGCCATGGACAACTGGACATCCAACATGAATACCACATGAATACCATGAATACCACAGCTCCTTTTACCTCTACCAATCGCTCTCACACCTCAGGATTTCTGCAGTATATCCGGTCGCCGAGAAGTGCCACACCTACTGCTGCCCCTTTTTATGGAATACAACAGGGCATGGCCCACCACGTCCAGTTCGCCAAGAGCCTGCTCTGTATCATCTACAGAGACTCATTTGTACACCGTAGCCAACCAAAACGGTTGGTTTCAGCCCTACGCGTAACCCCCTTGGACAGCAAACTGACAAGTGGCCCGTCAGCGGCCGGCTGCCACCAGTGTAACAATCCGCCGCCCCCGGAACACACATCCGCTGCACTTACTTCACCTATCCCAAGCACTGGCTGGCTAGCCGAACAACCTCCTCGTGGTGCCAGCTGGGTGGTTCGGGTTTGACCCGTTCCAGCAAATAGTTCGGCGGCAGTGTTCCAGGACGTGATGGGTTTTCGCCTGGCAAGCGTTCTCCCTATAAAAAGCCACAAATGTCTGCTTAACAACACTGTGACGTGGCGGTCGTGACTCGCCACAAAATAAAGTCACTGCCCCGTGGGTATCCGAATAATCCTTTCCAACGCACGGACATCCATTTTCTACTCGAGCACTGCCGACGATATGAGAGTCAAAGTTAGAGCAGCACAGTTACAAACAGGAACCTCACAGTGACACACACACACAGTTACATAGTTACATACCCCCTACATAAACATACACTGGTACGGCAAACATAATGTATTCTTGCACATTCAAACCACGCATTGTTGTCATAATGATCATGCCTGTAAAGGCGTGCCTCGCCTTGTCGAGAATAAAAAAATTTATTTATTTATTTATATTACATTGACAACCCGGTCTTTCCCCCATTGCGATGTTCCATCCATCCACTCTCGGTCCATCCTAGGGACCTCAGTAACCCCTCCATCAACGTCTTATCGCCACCAACACAACTCTGCGCAGGAGCTGACAATAATCTACTGCATGCCACACATGCCTACGACTATGGTACTGCTCCCACCACAACAACCGCCCTAAGTGACAGTATAAAAGCTTCTGCGCAAATGCATGGGCCGCTAGACCTGTTACCTTACCAATCCTTTATCTTGCAGTCGTCTAACAACTCGACAGCGGACAACCTGTCGGCTCACAATAACGTTTGCGGCCAGACACCTCAGTGCATCTCCCCAGATCGCTGTGAAGTAATAACGGCAACATGTGTATTACCTGCAAGTGAAACATCTGCCGCACCTACGAGCTTGTCTTCCACGCATTCAACCGAAGACCTAACCAGGAGGCTCACCATTGCATGCAAACATGCCGTCAACCCTCTCCGAGTCTTGGAATGCGATACAGACACCGCAGTAACCAACCCACGTCTAACAGAAATATGCTCCTCAGGGCTGCACACTCACTCTATTCCACCTTCTATTGCTTTCATACAACATATCCCTGCCAGTACCTGAGCCATCGCCAATAACCTTCCCCACACCCCAAACCTGTCTCCTTTGTTTCGTTTCAGCATGGTAACCAAGCAGTCCCACTCCTACAACCCGACCTGCTCTATGATGACGCGGACAGGCTGACCTCTGTAACCTTATAACTCTCACCCCTCCCTCTGAGACAACAGCAACTACACTCACGCAAACCACTCAGATTACTTCTGTCTTTGATAATGCAGCAGATGCTCACTTCTGCAACGAGGCACTCACTCTACTTCTCATTAACACAAGGTCCATCAAACATAAGATGCGCCTTATCAACTCCGTCATTATCCTATCCGGCCCTCAGGTAGTGCTCATCACAGAACCGTGGCATGATGCTAACACTCCCGATGCATAGACGCGAATCCCGGGTTACACCTCCTTCAGCAATGAAGGTACCAACTACCATGGAGGCGGGTGCCTCATTTACGTGCGTGACGATTTCGGGGCGCCATTGTTTCAAGAACGTTCAATCGGCCCTCTGGAAGACTCGGTTTGGATTCACACTAGTAGTGGACAGCACCATATCTTAATTGGCTGTCTGTATAACCCTCCACACACTGACACAATCGGTATACGCAGTCTAGTGGAACTCTTCACAGAAGTATCCCTATTGCCTAACCACTATAAGATAATTAGCGGTGACTCCAACCTGCCACAAGTGACCTGACAAACGCAATCTGCGCCACCCAAATACCGTACCTTTATGGACATCATATATGCATTTTGGTGGACTCAACACGTGCATGCACCCACTAGGCACAATAACACCTTAGATTTACTTTTTACAAACAGTTGCTCATGTATCTGCTAGCGTGGTTGACAATATTCCTGGATGCGATCACAAAACAGTAAAGCTCTCTTTCCAACTAACCATCACTCGTCTCCCAGCGGTTAGACCAGCGTGTTCTGTTCGGACCTTCAAAAGAATCAACTGGACAAAATGCTCTACTTCTGAGATCCATCAGCTGGGATGTATTCTTTCTGGCTGCAGATGCGGGCACTGCCTGTTCTGTACTATATGGAGATCGCAACACTGTCTGGAAATACTTGCACTTATAATGAAACAAAAAGCAATGCAGCCACCGCAGGATGCAGCTCCCCTCGCAAACTACTCGTCAAGCTCAAAAAGCTACTTTCAAAGTACAGCAGGACCCAAGCATTCTTCCTCCATATTCGCATCAATGAAGTCCTGATTGAGTGGAGAAATTCACTAACTACCGCATATCTGTCCGAAGAACACACTGACATTAGCTTTATCAACCGTATCAAAGCCCTCAGTTCTCTGATGAGGCGCAGAAGCAACCCCGCCTCGAATTCGATTAACTAGATTATTCGCCTAGACAACACAGTTACCAGTAACCAAGCTGAAATATGTGAGGTCGCGAACAGCTACTTCTGCGACTCTTTCACCTCTGCTATACTGACCCTGCCACTCATTATCCCTCCTTCCTCAAATCTTCATCACATTTTCCGCAGTGATTCGTTGTAGGCTCCATACATCTTTGCGCATATCCGGACCTACCAGGAGACATTCCTTGTTTCTCCGTCCTGTAATGTTTTAGAATGTCTGTATCACTTAACTTCGCAGGCTCGCTGATGTATTCAGTGACACTGTAGGAATCCACAAGTGACGAAACTGCGTAATGGAATGGCTCTTCTGGCCACCGAAAATTTTTCCTACCGCCATTATCCGTCAATCATCTTAACATCAGCACTACCATTTAGTAGCAACTAGTAGTCGTAGGTTCCAATCATCTCCGCAGATATTCGAAGCTTGCTAAGCGCCACTCTCTATTATCTACAAACTTCATCCTTTGCATCTGTCTGCGTCATATACATTTGCTGTCTGTTGACTTATTCTGGGACACTTGAAGTATCCACTAGCCACCAAAAGACTTCACCCCAATGCCATTGCTAGCCGTCGATACCCTCTCCCTTAGTACCAGTATCAGTCATTCGTATTACCTCTGGCACCTCTGTTGAGCAGGAGCCATTCTTCGCAGGCTCCAATTATCTCTGCGCTTATCCGGAGCCTGCTAAGAGCCACGCTGCTGCCCCTGGGGCTGCGTGCGTCGCATATATTTGCTGTCTGCTGACTTATTCTGGGACACTTGAAGTATCCACTAGCCACCAACGGGCTTCACCCCAATGCCATTGCTAGCCACCGATACTCTCTCGCGCTTAGTACCATTATCTGTTCTTCGTATTACCTACGTCGCTACTTTGCAGCTGCAGCGATTTATCGTAGGTGGTATAGATCTTTGCGCTAGAAGCCGCTCCTTATCTCTCCAACACTTACTCTCTTGAATTGTTTGCATCACACCTTCGTTGGTTGTTGACGTCTTCTGTCACTGTAGGTATCCACTGGTAATTAGAATTATTCCGAATGGCTTTGCTGTCCAATGATACCCTCTCTTCTAGCGCCACTATCTGTCGCTCTTCTTTTCTTCCTCACCACTATGCACCGACTCTTCGTAGTCTCCATGTCCCATCCTCGCAGAATTTGAGCTTGCTATGATATACTCCTTGTCTCTACATCATACTTTCTCCTTGTATGTCTGTATCACTTACCTCCGATGGCTTGTTGATGCATTCAGTGATCCTATAAGCATACACTAGTGACCATGCGTCTGCTTGGAATCGCTACATCTGGCCACTGATAGTCTTCCCTAGCACCACCACAAGTCGGTCGTCTTAAAGTCGGCGTCTCTGTTTAGAAGTAGCTAGTGGTCATCGGCTCCACGCATATGCAATTATCCAGTGCTTGTTAGGAGCCACACCTTATCTCAATAACCTGTATTCCTTTAGAATATCTGCATCCAATCTTCCCGCTGCCATACCGCCAATTGACCTTTAGGCCTCTCTCGCGGATAGCTATTTATTTTCCACTTAGTTATTCTGCGCTCCCTACCGTATTACGCTAGCAATCACCACCAATATTCTAACCCTCTTTGCTCTCTCCCCAAACAAGTTTTGGCTCATAATAAACCTATACTTCGTAGTTTACTTACTGATACCACGCGCTTGTCTCTACGCAGGCGTTAACAATTCACCCATACGGCTAATGATTCTATAGAATATTCAAGACACTATCAGCATAATTATTGTTGCACAGTGTACGAGCTTTCGTCTCAACTCCAAACGTTATAACATAAGACTTTAACAATGTGCAACTCCATGCCTGTTCTTGCGGTCTTCTCTCGGTTGTCCTTCACTTTCCCTTATCTCCGAGGCCCGGAACTTCTTGGAGATCTGGGATTGGACTGAGGAACAGTTGCCGCCCAAGGCGGACGTAACAACCGATGTGGACTTACATGGAGCGTGGTTGAAAACGGAAAGGACCCAACTGCAATCACCACAACCCTTGTCCAGTATGGAGAACTGAACAAATCTTCATAATCCTATACACTATACATCTGAAAACTCCAGACAGCAGAAAATTTGAACTTTTGCCAACCTGGACACACAACAAGACGACTATTCGCGACGTCCCTCTCCTCAACCGACCTCAACAATCATGGCGACCCCGACCAACTTATCTGTCCAACTAACAGAGGAAATTTCAAATGCAAATTCTTATTCAAGTGGGATTGGAACAATAGCATGAATCCCGTAAGTTTTCTTTCTTGAGCGGGTCGTCGATCCAGGAGTTGATATGGGTGCTCCGACTTCTTGATGGGTCTAAAAGGAAAACACCCGAAAAACACTCTGGTTTACTCATTCAATGCCCGCCTTCTTTACATTAGCTGTCCCAGCTATGTCAGTTACGTGAAGTAAGTTAGAGAGGAAGGAAAAGCGAAGGTAAGAGGGTAGTGGAAATCAGTTAAAGGAAGAGAATACTACCAATGGTGAGGAAAAGTAAAGAAAATAGAATCGAAGTATGAATATGGGAATTAGTCAGGAAAAAGGAAAGGTTTCGTGTTGCCACCCAAGAACGTCTAGTTGACGCTCAAACCCCTTAACCATAGATTCCTTGACAACCTGTGCTGGAAGCAGATTCCAGCGCTCGATGACTCGACGTGATAACCGTGTCTCTACTCTAACTCGATCGGACCGCGGTTTGTCCAGCTTCATACAGTGCCCGCGACGAGCAGATACCCTATCAGGACTAAATAGCATGGAGAAATCAGGGCCAAGCTTCCCAGTCAAAATACGGTATGTTATTATTAGGTCCCCTCTAATCCTTCGATAGTGCATTGACTACATCCCTGTAAGCACGATCGGTCACTCGAGCGCACGGATCGGGACACTCATCGGGCGATCAAGATAAATGTTTATTTATGGAAATGGCGGAGGCGTAGTATATTAATATTGTAAGTCAGCACATTGTTTTTATTATTTAGCTCCATAAAGGTTAATAATTCTTCTGCCACCCTATGTTTAAATGCACCATTTTGTTACTTTACTACTGGCGGGTAACTAGCATTTCGCTTCTGTGTCTCGCCGAGTTCGCTGTTCTATTTTCAGCTATGGATACTAAACCTGTGAACGTCTTTTCATGTTGCTCTACCACAAGTATTTATCGTAGAATACGACAAGCAGAAGATGATATACAGCGAGAAGTTCAAGGAGTTATGTCACTACAAGGTATGGGTTTTCTTTTCGCGGGATGTCTTTTCAGCTACACACGAGATGATAAGTACTGGACCTACCGCATAAGATGTGCATTCTTTGCGCCATGCTGTGCAGGATCCTTTTACGGACGCAGTATCCGCTAATGGTGGAGTCATTCATCACACAAAGGAATCGGATGTGTCTTATGCTTCCCATTTATACAAACCATGCTTTACGCCGAAGACTAGTAAAGCGACAGTCAAGCTTGATCAGCCACAACGTAAGAATTATCTCCTTGTAACCCCTAGCTCAACAACGATTAATTGGATTAAACCCAAACACCCTACATTGCCAGCCGATAGGCATCGCCACTCTGGCAAAGCCCAAAGCGATACGTAGACCGAACTAAGCATGAAAATCTAGGCAACACAAATCGTCCGAACACCAGTTGTCATCCACACCCTCGTTACTAAGCAAAATCTACTACATCTACAGTCAGGACTGAGCGGTCACAACGTAGGAATTACTTACTTAGAACCCCAAGCCCCGCGACGCAAAACCAGACCCCGCATACACTTCGCTCCTCTACCGGCCGAACTGCAATGTTGCGCGGGCAAAGCCCAATAAGATATGTCGTCCAGACCAACCATACATATATAGCCAACATAACTCATCAGGGCGAAACTAGGCCTTCACCCCCACGACCGGAAGCGAAATCTCCTACAGCGATAACCGGTACTGAGCAGCCGCAACGTAAGAATTACTTACTCAGAACACCAAGCCCCGCCGTGCGTCTCAAGACCCCGCGCAAAATCCAGTACACTGTTGACCAAACAGCAAAATCACCGCGGCGAAACCCACATGGGCACAACGAACAGATGAATTATGCACATGCCGCGATCCCCCATCTACCCATCCCATCACGCCAGTCAACACCCTTTCAAAAACACACCATAATGCCGCAAATCATGACGACACCTGCTGCGGTCCCTTTTTGCGGGACGCCGCAAGTTACGGGCCTCCTCTCCTAGCGCGCGAGGGTCAAGCGGTGGCTCTCTATCACCTGACTCGATTCCTAGACATGGCACAACTGATTCCAACCAACATATCTCAGGCATTCAGATGGTTCCTCTAAACGCCAACCTCATGACCGACTTCGGACTAGGTTTCTCGGCTCGTATGCATCAGCAGTTACCTCCACATCCTTCCCCCCTCGGATTCGATGCGCCATGCTACTCCCAACCTTGCCCATTAATTTCCACCGACCTACCCGGCATGCACCGCCACGCAGGCATGCAAACAAGCCCCTCACCTCATTCTGGATCGCCTGTGATACTGCTAGACCGTGCACTCAATTTCAGCAATCCAACCAATAAGTATCCACCAAGAGATGCCCCAACACTCCCTACTACATCCCACTTCGACGAATCTTGTAAGCTAAGGATCCACAATATGCTTCTCATCAACGCCAGGTCTATTAATCAAAAGAATCACCTTCTGGGTCCGATTATTACTATGTCCAAAGCACAAATCGTTCTAATCACAGAGACGTGGCACTCAGCCAGTTCATCTGACTCACTCATCCAAATACCTGGCTACTCTTCATTCTGCAGTGGACGCGAAAAGCGACGAGGCGGAGGATGCCTCATCCACGTCAGCGAAGACTTTCATGCATCCTCCTTCCAAGTAATATCTTTGGGTAACCCGGTAGACTCCATATGGATTCAAGCAGATGGCGAGCACCTAGATCTCTTCATTGGTTGCATCTATATCCGACCACATGACAGCTGCAATTAAAAAATTGGTCGAGATTTTCAACGAAGTTTCGCTGTTACCTGCACGCCTTAAGATAATCGGTGGTGACTTTAATATGCCGCACATTGAGTAGTCTACCCAGTTTTCACCTACCAAATATAGAGCGTTTGTCGACCTTAGCTTCGCGTACGACTGGACTTAACATGTTAACTTACCTACCAAGAAATCTAATATCCTTGACTTAATATTCACGACAGGCATCAACCAAGCACAGGTTTGTGTGCTTGACAACTTTCTTGGTAGTGATCATAAGGCAGTGAAGTTAACATTCAGACTGCCCACTGTTATGCAGTACAACCTCCCCCCAGCGGATCCTTCCGTCCTCTACAACGCGTCGATTGGGAACGCTTCTCCACTCTTCTACGATCTCTTAACTGGGATGCATTCTTTCTGGCAACAGACACAGATATGGCGACCCAAGAGATATACAACCACCTTATGTTCTGTCTTGACATGGTCGCTCCTAAGCAGAACGTGAGGAAACCTACGGAACCGAAGGGTGTAGCTGATACACATAGAGTCCTTCATAAACTGAAAACTTGCGCTCAACTACAACAAGACAAAGGATTTCTACATAATAATGCTCATGAAAGACACACTAACAAGGTGGAGAAACCTGCAGGCCACGTCTGCCACATCAGCGGAACACGCTGCACTCGGCAGTAACAACGAGGTTAAAGCACTCACCTAACTGATGAAACACTGAGCAAACAACAGCAACAATTGCCTCATTATCACTTCCTAATGGCAATCTCATGACGGACCCCGCCCAACTCTGTGATTACATCAACCAGCACTTTTGCAACTCTTTTTTGGTCCCTGATTCGGCAACTTCGCTTACAACACCCCTGCTCACTGACGATAGACTGACCATCATCGAGTTTAACCTACGCGCAATCATGCGAGATATTCGCACCCTCAAAATGGCCCACTACCCCGGTCCCGATGGCGTTCCATCCGTAGTGCTGATACTAGGAGGTCCAGACATTCCAGTTCTCCTCCTTAATCTATTTACACTATCCATGACAACCCATACCTTCCCCGCTGCTTGGAAGCATGCTTTAGTCCTACCACGACATAAACGAGTATCCCGTCTTGACATTGACAATTATCGGCCTATCAGACACATACCCATTGCATCAAGAGTTAAGGAGAGAAGGGTGAAAGCAGACACTCTTAACCTTTTTTGCCTCGTAATCTCATTAATAGGTCTCAACACCGGTTCCTGCCCTCGAAATCCTGCCAGACTTGTATGTTTGTTTTTAAACAACGTCGCTGACGCGATAAATATAGGGCATAAAGTGGTCATCATCTTCCTCGACATGAAAAAAGCATTCGACCGCGTTCCACACCTGAAACTACGACCAATCTTGCCTCCTTTGGCATCGCCGGGAAGCTGCTCTCCTGGTTTGCACCCTACCTATCAAATGGAACACAATCGGTGAGCCTGGCCGGCACGCAGTCTTCGAAAAAAGCTGTCACCAGCAGAGTCTTTCAAGGAAGTGTCCTGGGCCCCATGCTCTTCTTACTCTACATCAATGACATCTTCCAAGTCTTCCGCTGGGGAACGCCATACCTATTTGCAGACGACATCAAGGTCGTATTTTCCTTCGTCTCCGATAATATGAAAGATAACTTATCCACAATACAAAGAGACCTTAAGGCGCTAGAAAACTGGTGCGCAATATGGAATCTCGAATTTTCCCAAGGAAAAGGCAACAATCTCTCTTACAAATGCACCGTGCCACCGAATACCCTTACTCTCAATGGCGCTCCTTTTACCGGTAGCCACTTTGTTCGTGATTTGGGGGTTCAATACTTCAAAACCTTTAACTTTGAGGAAAGGATAAACTATAGTGCAGCTAAAGCTAGGTCGTCAATAGGCTATATCTTCAAATCCATGTCGCTTTCGGAATCTCGATTGACGCTGTATAAAACGTACGCTGGGCCTATTCTCGAATACTGCTCTATAGTCCTTACGAACTCACGCAAGTGCGATAGGATTGCACTCGAGAACGTACAGCGTTCCTTCACCAAACGTCTATTGGGCTCAAACATGCTGCACTATCGTAGTCGATGCAAACAACTGGGACTGGACCCGCTGTGGCTACGTAGGCTACAGATAGACCTTACGTTTCTATACAAACTTAAACAAAAGCCGGAAACAAACCTGACACGACACTTCCAAACGGAAGGAGATACCCGATATATTCTGCGCAACGCGACCTTTTCATTCAGTCTGCCGGCTGCTCGTTGTGGCATACGACATAACTTCTTCCTTTATAGATACGCGGACACCTGGAACAAACCACCTCTGCAAATCCGATCAACTATGACCAGTACACACTTCAGCAATGCTATACGGAAATTCCTCGACGTAAACACAGTCTTTGAAATATTAGGCCTCAAAGTGACGGAAGACAAGCTATGGGAGACAGGACCAAACAACCTCTAGCGAATTAGCCTACGTCCCCTTTATAATGCGTTATTACCAACAGTTTCCTACTTCATTTTAATCTCGCATCACGGCAGTTTCTGATACCTTATTCGCAGTCTGCTCCCTTTTATCCTTCCTATCCCTACCTAGACGAGACGGCATCAAGACTTTCATCCCTTTGATATAAATATTTCACTTACTGTTCCTTCTAGAACGATGAGATTAACATCCTTAGCCGCATCTTTGCTTACTCTACTCCTCCATTCTGCTTACCCAGACTCTGTGTATACTGTATTCGGCAGCTCTTCTGGTCCTTATCGCCTATGACAAATCGTAGGCCTCGCTAGATTCTCTTTAATACTAATGGTCGCTCGTCTGTTTTATTCATTGAAAATGTAGGTTTTTAGTATTAGTCACACGTCTTAATGATATGGCTTCACCAGCCACTGATACATCCTTTACTATAGCCACTATGTCCGTTTAGCAGCAGCTAGTCGCCATGGCCTCAATTAAAATTTCCGGATGTCCGGGGCCCTCTAGGAGTCGCTCCTTCCTTACAATGTCCATTCTATTGGGTTGTTTGCGTCACAGAGCAGCGGGTTTGTTGACCTATTATGTGTCATCGTAGGATCCACTAGTAACTAAAGGCTTAATCCGAGCTCTATTGCTGGCTACTCATCACTTTCCTAGCGCGCAGTTAGGCGTCGTTCGTCCTAATGGCGTCAACGCTTTTTGGCAGTAGCTACTCAATGTCGGCTCCATGTAGCTTGCAAGCGGCCACTCCCTCACTCTCCAGCCTTCATTTTCCTCTGACGTCTGTCTCTCTAAGCTTCGCTCGCGTGTTGATTTCTTCATCGAAACCGTAGGAATCCAGTAGTGGTCAAACGTCTTAATGATATGGCTACACCAGTTATTGATACATCCTTTTCTAGAGCCACTATCTCTGCTTAGTAGCAGGTAGACGCCATAGCCTCAATTCAACTTTGCGGATATCCGGAGCTCGCTTGCTTCTTACAATGTTCATTATCTTGTGTTGTTTGCGTCACGGCTCAGCTGGTCTGGTGACCTATTATGTGCCACCGTAGGATCCACTAGTAAGTGAAGGCTGAATCCGAACTCTGTTGCAGGCTATTCATCTCTCTCCTAGCGCGCCGTTAGGCGGCGTTCGTCTAATTCGCGTCTATTCTTCTTGACAGCAGCCAGTCATTGTTTGCCCCATGTAAGGATGGAGTCATTTCTTTGCTCTCCTACTGGCTAAACCAGCCAGTGATACATCCTTTCCTATAGCCACTATCACTGATCAGCAGCAGTTGGTCGCTATAGGCTCTATTCAACTTTGCGAATACGCGTAGCTCGCTAAAGTTCAGTCCTTCTGTAGAATGCTTATTCTGTTGGTATAGTTTTTCCATAGCACAGCTGGTTTGGTGTCCTCTCCGTTGACAATATATTTATTTAATAGTAACTAGAATGATTAACCCAACAGGCGCCTTTGGCCACTGAAACCCGGTCCATTATCGCTATCTTCTGATCGTCTTACCTTCAACACTGTGTCTTGCTTTCATATCCATTTAATCTTAGTCTGCTTCTAGTATGATCAGCTTCCTATCCTCATACACCCATGTACATTATAGTAATTGTGTCTTAGGTAATCCTTATCCCGTGGAGCATATATAAATACGGCCACACCTGATCATGCCTCAATTGGCGTGCTTCGCATAGTCGAGAATAAAATATTTATTTATTTATTTATTTATTTACATCGTCACTGTCTTTTGGTTTCCGATAACAGCCTATAGTGACCACACACCCACCTTCTAGTCTCAGGTTGAATTCGAACATCATTAGCTTATACCTCATGTATTTCTTACCGGAATCCTGCTCTTCAAACTTATGCACATGAAAGTATTTTACCCATTAGGCCATGCCTTCTGCGTAATTAAAAACATCTTTAGCGTAACATCTGTTACACATTCTACACTAGTTGTCTCAAATAAATGTCTTAAAGTAGGATTTTGATCCAATGCTAGGTACATTGACTGTCCTTTTCGGTCTTCTTTCGGACAGTTTCTTTCTCCCTTTTCTCTGAGGTGGTAAACATCGGAGATTCGGGATGGAACTGAGGAACTGCCTCCGTTTGGGATAGGACGAGATAACCAACAAGAACTTACCTGGACCATGGCCCCACTTCCACTCTAACCATCTGCACCCAACCACCGATGTCCAGTGAGGGTAGCTGGACACGAAGTCTTCGCTCCGCGGCAAATATACATAACCAGAGAAGATTTCACGTGGTTCTGCAAAGGATCAACACATCATATTTAAAAAGAATGTTTAGTACCCGACCTATCAATGGACAGGACCCAGGAACGCAATAGGCAACCAGCTATAGCAGCCAGCAGAAAAGTGGGACGCAACCTGACTGCGAATAACTGAGCAAACAAACGTTCAACAAGGCATATAGCCAGTTACAATTTGCCATTCAATGGACTGGTGGCAGTGTTCCAGGACCTGGTGGGTGTTCGCCAGGCAAGCGTTCTCCCTATAAAAAGCCACAAATGTCCGTTTAGCAACACCGCAAATTGGCGTATGTGACTAGCCACCGAATAAAGTCACAGCCCATAACTTCACACTGACAGGTCAACTAGCGTCACTATTCTGGATAGGATCGTTACACTTGAACTTCTACATCTGCATATACTGTCGTCTTTTTACTTCCTACCATACGTTTACCTTTGCATTACGTGTGCACGAACTCACTCTATTGGCATATATCTCTTGAGAGTGCTCTTCCATTACGTTCCAATGGATCATTCAGGACTCTCAATCTATTATTAGCTGAGGTCCCGTATCTCATGACAGCCAAATAATTGTTTCGCATTTTCACCATTGTACAGTTCCAATCATGCACCTATGAACGATTTTCTACTGTCACTGTTACAGTTGCCATAAAATGTTTGTGCAGTTGTGCACATATGATCATGCCTCCAGGGGCGTGCCTCGCATAGTCTAGAATAAAATATTTACTTATTTATTTATTTATAAATCTAAATAAATAAATAAATATATATTTTATTCTCGACAAAGCGAGACACGCCTTTTGGACATCATCAGCATATTGCATTATTGTACATGATAGCGGAATAAGCGGCACCATCAGTGGGAGTAGTACAGATGGAGACAGTAGTGTGGGCCCATAGAGCGCAAATGTTGTATGTAGTCTATGTACACAGAATGCGAGAGGTAAAGATAGTAATCAGATCACTTTTATGGTAGGTTGATGAGGAACTAGTCCGATGAGGTCCCATAAGCAACGTAAGTCAGTGAGTGAAGTACGAGGAAACGGGTGAAAAATACTTAAGAATAGTGATATGTCACTAGTCAGATATGTAGGCGTGTTCGTGCGAGAGCCGATATATGCACAGAACTTGTAAGTGTGGTGTCAATCAACTTGCCAATGTGTTAGGGGCGGTGACTTTATTGAGTGGCGAGTCACATCCGCCACGTCGCAGTGTTGTTAAACAGACATTTGTGGCTTTTTGTAGGGAAACCGCTTGCCAGACGAAGACCCACCACGTCCTGGAACACTGCCGACTGTTGCTATAACATTGGCAAGATTGTATCTGACCGATTACCCTCGCGGATATTCGCAGTCACGTAACGCCAATTTGTTTCCTATGACTGTGTAGTCGCCTTCGGGGTCCAGTACAAGGGATTGGAGCTGTTGAAGTCGGACGACTCAGGTGACTTGTATTGAATTGATCAGTTTCCTAGGTTCTTTAGTGTGTCATGATTATGAAGTGCGGGTTTTTTCCTTGTTCTTTATTGAATCCGTGCCCATGAGAGCGTCGCAGGTACGTCTTCAGCGGTGTTCGGTGCAGGTAATGTTATCCTGTAGAACAAGAGTGAGAAGAAAAACGGACCGAGCAAACTGCCAACAAAATTGAACAGGACTATGTTATTGTATAAATATAAAATTTATGGTAAAGTTGTGCTGGCTGAAATCAATGGAGTGACCGATGAGCTGAGGCTAGTGGTACCTATACCGCCAATGAATAGTTGCGATATGAACGAAGTGAGACGCCAAACAAGAGCGGAAGACGTTAATGTGAGCTGAGATGCATGATAGTGGAGCCGAGAGCCAAACTCAATCAGAGACCGGAAATTCGGATTTCGGTAGGCGTTACCAAGCATAGAGATAATGATTCAGACAAAGAAGAGTATCATAAGGTTGTAACCTATACCAATGAGAACTTGAGTCGGTGGCAGCCGGTGCTCAAAATAAGAGAGGCCTTGGCTTGAGACCTATAGGCATTTGGAGCCTCAGAGGACTGACTTGGCCAAAATGTTTTGGATTGAGACGCACAGAAGGAAAGGCAACCGAAAGAGACCTGGGATGTTGCGCTGACGCTAGTGATAACTATACCGCCATTGGAATGTTGCGATGTAGACCAGAAGAGAATCAAAACGGGAGAGGGGACGTAATTGTGTGCTAAGAAGCATGAGAATGGAGCCGAAAGGCAAACCTCAACCAGGGACCCAAGATTGCAATTTCCGTAGAACAACCAAGCATGCAGATAATGTGTCAAACGGAGGCGAGCACACAAGGCAGTTAATTATACCAATGAGAACGTTACTCGGTGGCAGCCGATCCTCAAAAGAAGAGAGGCCTTGGTTTGATGCCTATGGGCATTTGGGGACTGAGAGGCCGGACTAGTCGAAGAGGTTTAAAACTGAGTACCACAGTAGCAAAGGGAATCAAAGGGAGCCTAGGATGTTGCGCTGACGCTAGTGATACCTATACCGCCATTGAACCGATGCGATATGGACCAAAAGAGAGGCCAAACAAGAGAGGGGAAGGTAATTGTGAGCTGAGATTCATGATGGTGGAGCCGAGAGGCAAAAGTCAATCAGAGACCTGAAATTGCAATTTTGCAGGGAACCAAGCATACAGGTAATGAGCCAGACGGAGGCCAGTATCATGAGGCTGTTTCTTATGCCAATGAAAGCTGTAATCGACGCTCAAAGGAAGAGAAGCCTTTGTTTAAGACCTATAGGCATTTGGAGCCGGAGGCCGGTGCGGTCCAGGAGGTTTAAGAGTGCGTGGCGCAGTAGGAAAGCGAATCAAATGTGGCCTAGTATGTTGTGCTAGCGCTATGGGAACCTAAACCACCATTGAACGGATGCGATATGGACCAGTGAAGAGGCCAAACAAGAGTGGGGGACGTAATTGTGAGCTGAGAAGCATGAGAGTGGAGCCGAGAGGCAAAATTCAACCAGGGACCTGAAATTTCAATTTCGGTAGAAGGACAAAGCATGCAGGTAATGTACCAGACGGAGGCGAGTACATGAGGCAGTTAATTATACAAATGAGAACATTTGCCGACGGCAGCCGATGCTCGAATGAGAGAGGCCTTGTTTTGAGACCGATGGGTATTAGGAGCCTGAGAGGCCGGACAAGTCCAGTAAGTTTAATAATGCGTGTCACAGTAGCAAAGAGAATCAAACGGGGGCTAGTAAGTTGCGCTGGCGTTAGAGGTACCTGTACCGTCACTGAACCGATGCGATATGGACCAAAAGAGAGGCAAAAAAGAGAGGGAGACGATACTTGTGAGCTGAGAAGAATGATAGTGGAGCCGAGAGGCAAGATTAATCTAGGACATGCGCTTTCGATTTAGGTAGGGAGACCAAGCGTATAGATAATGAATCGGACGGAGACGAGAATCATGAAGCCGTTGCTTATACCATTGAGAGCTTTAATCGATGGCAGCCGATCCCCAGAGGAAGAGAGGACTTGGCTTGAGGCCTATAGGCATTTGGAGCCTGAGAGGCCGTATGCATCTGTTGTATACAACGGATTTTTTAGCCCGTTCAACCAACATTTCGCGTCCAGCGGAATCGGTTACCTTAGAGGAAATTCTGCGTGACGTGGCTCTTGACGGAAGCTTCAATTTGACCCAGATTAACGTCCTTTTGCGCAATCTTCGGCGTCTATATCCTAACTGAGAATAAATTATTTATTTATTTATTTATTTATTTAACTTACCGGTTGACGCTCGTAGCCTTTTGAAAACGCCCCATCGGTGTCCATTGAGATTAATCAGAGGTGGCAGTTACATCCATATGTGTTTGCAGTACGCCATACGTGATGTGTTGCGCCGAACGCATTCACCCCGTCCGTCGTTGCTGAAGTTGCAGATCCATATAGACGGAATGACCGTGTGCAACAGCTCGCGCAGACAGCTGTGGCCAATACTTGGGAGGCTGATAAATCCGCCAAGTGATGTGTTTTTATTTGGTCTTTACAGTGGAGTATCGGAACCCATTAATGTGCATGAGTTCCTGCGGCCAGTATTGGATGAATTGTATGATGGGTTACGCGAAGGTGTCTGCTTGTATGATAATGACGATGCTATGGGTATCATTCTGGATTGCGTGATAGCCTATGCATCTGCACGAGCATACGTTCGGCAGGTGAAACAACATTCTGGATATTTCGCCTGCGAGGAATGCATAACAACTGGTAAGCAAAGCGTAAAGTTTGGTACACATTTGCCGGTTCGCACGTTGATGGTAGAATGACCTTCCCAACCGAGCCTCAAAGCTCATTACGTAATGACATGGATTTTAGAACACGAAAATAACCGGAACATCACATCGGCGAATCACCTTTTGAGGCCTTACGGGTTGATATGATAAGTTGTTTCCCACTTGATTACATGCACACCTTGTGTCTGGGAGTAACACGTAAGTTAAGAATGCTGTGGCGCTGCGGACGAACACGTGTAAACATATGATTGCCATCAACATCCATCGACATCATCAATGAACTACTTCGCATGTGTTCGGCTAACGTGACCTTGAAGTTTCCGCACAAATGTCGCACGTTTGAGGACGTGGAACGATGGAAGGCAACGGAATTCAGACAATTTCTTTTATATCTGGGTCCAATAGTTTTGCGCGACGTGTTGCCCGAAGACCTGTACAATAAGTTCGTTATGTTATCCGTCGCCGCATACATTCTGTGCTGCCGTAGGTGGTGTTCCCATCATCTTTTGCATTCGAAATTAGTATTGAATAAGGTGGTGCGTGACATCGCGAAGCTGTACGGTGAGAAGGATGGGGTCTTTAATGTGCACTGTTTAATGCATATGTGCCAGGATGTCGGGCTCCTCGGGCCCATGGATAACTTTTCCACATTTCCCTTCAAATCGTTTCTACGACGGCTTCGAAAGCTCATAAATGGACCGACGTCGGCGACGTCGCAAATCTTTCGTCGCGTAACGGAGAGAAGGTTAACGAATGTGACAGATGATGATGGCTGTTGTTAGGACTACACTGGATCCACCTTAGTTGTGCGTCGTGGTCGGCGACAAACCGGTTTCTTACATTTCGGTGCGCTGATTACGAATGCACATCCAGATAATGCAGTCATCGCACGTGGAAGACCTTCGGTAGTGCTGGGCCAGCGTGCTAATGAGTTATATGTGCAGCATTTCACACAGACTACATATCTGTTCGTAAAAGGTTTGCCGTCCACGGACCTACGTATTTTTAAATGCTGGGGTTCCTTAGCTCCACCGACATGGATTCCGTTGAGTGCAATCGGCTGCAAATGTCTGAGATTGCCGTGCGATGAGTACATTGTATTTTATCCCATCGCTTACAGCTGGCGGCACAAGGAGACCACGAAACATGCGACGTAGGTAAGCTGTGTTATTTTATTATTTATTTGCTTCAGTTAACAGTCCGTCTTGTGCTTCAAATCTGGGTGCGCAAAATCGTTGTACAACAGTAACGGCGTTTCGCCGTTACAGTTACCTTTTCAACACCATGGAATACACTGCATATGCTGATGCACCTGATATCGCAAATAAAATTTTCCCCGCAGAACACATTTACCTTTTCTAATAAGGTTGTGGAAATGCTGTGCACTGAGCACATTCTTTTTCAGATGTATCGCGTGGTCGAATTTCAAGATTCTTCGGTTACAGTGGTTCTGTAATCCTGGAAGCTTAATAATGAAGAAGTTCTGTTGGGACGGTTATCATCAAAACAATTACAGGATTTCCTGATGCACCGCCTGCCACCACCTGCGTCCGCTGTGACGTACAAAGTACGAATACACAGTTGTACAGGTGAGGCTACAGAACAATATATTTGTACGCATTTTTAGATGATTGCCTCGAAGCTAAAAGTTTGAACAGAGCTTGTTAACATCAGCCGCATGACCATCTAGCAACGCAACGATCCCAATGCTCCGATGGGGAAGCGAAATATGTATGTTGTAGCAAGATAATATATTACCCCAGCACTGTAAAAACCTTTTGCTGTTTGTGAGTCACCGCCACCCGCAACGCGGGGTACTGTTGAAGTCGTGCACCTGGATTTATCACCCCCACCACCAAAGCTGTATTTGGAGGAGGAACTAAGCGACGGTTCTGATAAAGGAAATGGACACCTATTAGCCTATCCCCATACATCCAGGTAAACAAAGCATTTGTTTTTACACTCTTAGTCCGATTCACCAAGTCGTTTCTCGGCGTTTACCTGTTAGCGGAACATCCTGTGACAACGCACTGCTGTTGGAAACGTATGGTTGGTTCACAGCGTCTCCGAAACATTTACTTGCAGCCACTTTGCGGAACGTAAATCTCGAAGTGATGAAACTGCGCGAACGAATGACTGCTGTAGAGCTGTCCTTGAACGCGCTGCATGCACTTCAGGCGCCAAGTTCCAGCAACGCGTGCCCATTTCCATTACCAATGGACACAATAGCGCAACTGTCATTTTTAAATAATGCAGTGGAGAACGCTGAGATCATGAACAGCAGGTAAGTCTCATGGAATTTCACTTATTCGTAGGTGCACTATTTATCCAACTTAAGCAGCCGGACAATCTCAGAAAGTGTGCGGAACGTCATGCTTACTTGCATGACTAACAACTTGGTCAGACATGTGAACTGGCGTGGTGTGCATGAGAAGTATAAACTAGCGAACACACCATTCGCGCGAGCGGTCCCTGGTATGTTACCTTTAAACAACATTAATGTCTTCACCAGGTGCCATTGTGAGAAAAAGCATATCAGGATGCACAGAGCCTGATATCGTTGACAAGTTACGAAGCTGGATACAACGAATAAAAGAGCGTGAATCCGGGAAATGAAAGGAAACAGCACGGTTAGCACTGCAAGATTTCGCTTTGTAAATTATGATATCCATATTACATTATGTTTTCGCGAACTGTGTTGTGTTCATGGCATGCAATGTGTGCGATCGCATAAACGTGCTTGCAGTGGTATGAGAAGGGAGGATAATGCGGCTAGGCTTTACCCGTTACGGCTGGAAATCGTGGAAATGTGAGCGTGCGAAGGGAGGCGCCACGTTATTTTTCTCCGCGAGCGCCCGATGAGTGACACAATTTTTTGCCACTCGGGCGCCCAGCGGGCGCTCGATCGGTAACTCAACGGGCGCCCATCGGACATCCAACGGGCGTTCATCGGACACTGGTGCTGAGTGGGATCCCCAAGCTAAGTAGGCGTTCGGGGTACGTTTGCCTGGTAATCCCTTGATCAACCTAGTACCGACACGCAAATTAAGAGCCATTTGTCTGCGAATAACCGAATATGAAATCAGTCATCAAACGGCTTTGCCAGTTCGACCTCAATGTTCAAAATGCTTTACGGTAGTGTTGCAGGACGTGGTGGGGTTTTGCCTGGCAAGCGTTCTCCCTATAAAAAGCCACAAATGTCTGTTTAACAATACTGCGACGTGGTGGATGTGACTCGTTATTAAATAAAGTCACTGTCCACAACTACATACCGGCAAGTCGACTAGACTTATATTTCAACTTTTTCCGATACATGCAAGAATATGATACTCTCCATCTGTATGCACCGTTTCATTGTACTTATAGCGCCTTGATCGTTTCAAGTACACACGATTGAACCAGAAGTATCGTCGTGATACCCAACAGCTTTTAAACCTGATCGTATCTGATTTGGTGTGTCTCTATTAAAGTGAGAATAAAATATTTATTTATTTATTTTATTTATTTATATATCAGCTGACCCTATCTAATTGCCTTCCCACGTTTACTATGCTACTAAATCTCAATGCTCCGATAATCTATTCTTGTCTGCTCGATCGCTTGCTCTCCGAGTTCTCTCAGGATACAGTGATGTTGCAGGCGAATGTTTGACAGACCATGCTCTCTGTTTCTGTTATCCCGAGAGCGCTTGTGACCTCCTCTTCATTTCTCAGTAACTCCTTTTTCATTCCGAACTTGTCATTTCCTTTCCACACTCTTTTTTTCCTTCCCTCGTCATCGGACTACCACCCTGGTAGCACATGACGAAGAAAAATCTCCGTCATACTGAGCAAAACCTTCGTTTTGCTTCGTCAATGGCGAGGTGCTGACGAACCTTTACGAAGATTTTTCTTCGTAAACGTTCGTCATTGACGAAGCAAAACGAAGGTTAATCTTCGTTTACCCTCGTCAATGACGAACGGTTACGAAGAGTTTTCTTCGTTTTGCTCCGTCACTGACGGACGTTTACGGAGATTTTCCTTCGTTTACCTCCGTCAATGACGAACCTTTACGCAAGTTTGTCTTCGTTTTGCTTCGTCATTCACGAACCAATAGAAAGGCAGTCCGTGGACTTTCTATGTAGATGTATGATTGGTCAAAAAATAATACAAAGAAAGTTATTTGTTGAACAATCAACGTTACGTATAATTACGTCAAAGGATTATAAAGTGAGGTATAATGTGGATTTGTTTTCATTAAGGTAAACATCAGTGTTTGTTTGCATACCTTTTTGTCCCGGAAATAGGAGTGCGCGGTCATTTGATTGCTCTACGGTTTCCCTGTTGGTCTCCTTGTCGGTACGTCCATTATTCACTTCACACACCTCTTTTTGTGTAACCAGCGTTACGTAAGCGTTTGTTCAGTTAATATTTCATGTTCTAGAGATGCGTAGTCGTTTAACAAGACGTCGTTGTTCGTTTGCGTTACCTTCTGCACGCACATTGAGAATGCGATTGCTGCTTTTGCGTAGACTCGCTGAGCGTGAGGCATTCCGTGTGCGCGATGATAGCCCCACTTGTAACGTTGATGCAATTATGGGAGGTAAGGTTCACAGACAACCTTTTTGCGTGTTTGTAGACTGCTGCATCTCGCCACCGCGTAACCTTTCAGATGCGGACCACAACCGCTGTGTACGCGAATCCACCGACGTACCTTCCGTTCAGTCATCAAGGACGGAAACCGATAGTGAGGACGTGCAAAACATGAGCTGCGAAATAGGGGAGCATGATTGCACTGCAATAGATTTGACTACGTCACCAACGCCGTGTGATGAGGCACGTAGTTTCCTCGCATCATGGGTGCTTAATACAAACACCTCGGCTTGGGCTGTTAACAAGCTTCTGGAAGGGTTGCGTAAGTTTATACCGTCTCTACCGAAGGATTACCGGACGTTGATGAAAACTCCAAGAACCACTAACGAGATGGAGGTGCATCCTGGTACGTATGGTCACATGGGGATAATTTACGGTCTGAAGATGGCTTACCGGTGCGAAAGTGTGCCCACCTACCAGAGCATTCACCTGCAGTTGCATGTGGATGGGTTCTCACCATTTAATTCATCCGGTGTGCAAGTTTGGCCCATTTTGTGTAGGTCCGTGGCGCCCTTGATATCGCATCCCTTTTTGGTTGGTGTGTACTCGGGTCCACGAAAACCGTGGAATGTACACCACTTCTTGGCTCCGCTTGTAACTGAATTGAGAACGTTACTTCGAACAGGCGTGATGTTGCCCGGTCGCTCTGCACCAAACGCAGTGCGTATCTCTAATATCATTTGTGATGCACCTGCCAGATCATATGTGAAGCGTAGTAAAGCACATTCCGGGTACGGCAGCTGCGACAAATGTGTGCAGCGAGGTGTTTATGTCTCTGGGAAAGTAACCTTTCCTTGCACCGATTGCCGCCTGCGTACCAATGAGTCCTTCCGTTTGCACTGCCGTAGCAAATGGTCACCATTTGAATACTTGCCCATAGACATGGTGGAGCAGTTTCCTATAGACTATATGCATGCTGTTTGCTTGGGTGTTATGCGACGCCTGATATCGTTGTGGACAACTGCAGCCGCTAGCAAGGATTTTCGCTTGGATATGGACACTGTGTCACGTCTTAACGATGTGCTTGACATGAATCGGTGTCATTGGCCGCGTGATTTTCCACGCCGTTGTAGAAGCGTAGATAAGTTCAGATGGTGGAAAGCGTCTGAATTTCGGCAATTCTTGTTGTATGCCGGACCAGCGGTTCTGGCGGATATTTTGCCCCTGGACTGTTACGTCAATTTCTTGGATTTGCAGTTAGGTATTTATCTGCTTTGTCATCCATTGCTATTCAGAAAATGTTGCTCTTTTGCACATAATGTACTTATGGTGTTTATTTCGCGTTTCTTCAAACTGTATGGGGCTGAAGAACTGACATTCAACATGCATTCCCTGTGTCATTTGGCACAAGATGCGTATACACATGGGACACTGGATGATTTCTCCGCGTTCCCTTTCGAACCTTACATTAGGTGTCTGAAAAAGCGAATACGAAGCCCAGTGAACATCGTACCTCAGCTTTTGCGACGGTGTATGGAGTTCCAGGGAAACTTTTGCAATGGTAATCAGCCCTCCAACTTATGTGAAACTATAGCCCTCGTCGAAATAAATAGGCAATTGTGTTTTAGGTTAAATGGGACCGTGTTTTTCCCATGCAAACCGGACAACGTAATCATCGTAGGAAAGAAACCGTACCAAATCGTATCGTTGCACCCGGACGTTGCCGCAACCGCATATGTTAACTGCGCATCATTCCTACATCTCAGAGATTTATACGTCCATAGTATGCCATCTTCCAGGCTGCACATTTATGTTGCTAACGGTGTGTCTGATGACTTGCGGCGGTTTCCTATTCATGACATCCTATGCAAATGCGTATGTTTCACCGTCGGTTTAGACGAAGTCATCATCCCATTGCTGCATACGTTTAGGACGCAAAAACCCAGGGTGCCGTAGGTTTGCGTTCTTGTTGCTGTATGCAATGATGAAAAGGTATGCGTGCTGCAGGATCCCCTTAGATATAGTGCTAACGGCATTTGCCGGCTATGCGTGTTTATTAACGGTGCGTCAACGGCGAGCGACGCCCGCATTAAAGAGTATTGAACGCTATTGCATGCGGCGCCGATTACACTACGTTGGGTGTCAGCTTACATTTTGTAGGGGCAATTGCACATGCGTTTTATCCGCTTTGTATATGTGACCATTTCATTATCCTTCTGGTAACACTTTATCCGGAGACAGCAAAAAAAGCAAAATGATTTTGAAAAAGACAAAAAAAATTCAAAAATTTTGAAAGCTCAAGGAAGGCGGCCCATGTTGATAACAAGTATTCAAGTACCTCTATTCCTTTGTGCCCACAGCCTACGGTAAGTGCCGCTTTTTGTTATGTCCCAGTTATGCGAGATCACGTCAGTAATTTCCCTTGCACTTACCAACACGGAAACATGGATCGGAGGGGAACTTGCGACATTCACGACCTGAGGAACATTGGAAGGCCACGAAGTGACTTAATGTTGTGTTTCTGGCACCGTTACGGATGACACGCATTAAAATATACTCTTTACATAGATTACTTCCGAGTGTTCCATCTGTAGTCTGTGGTTGTTTGTGTTGCCCGTGTTCCCCCTTTTTCCGGGGCGTCCAGCAGTTGGATGCTTACGGTAATCACGTATGTAATGGCTTCTACAGATATGCCGCTGTGGGATTTCTGCGTTGTCACTTACACGCACGACGGTGTGTCCCAGGTGACCACAATTAGCAGCAGATGGCTTTTGGAGGACGGGCAGCATGGTCTTTTGCCCATCCTTCCACTGTTCGATTACCACCAGGCTGTGCGGGAGCATAGATACCCGATTGCTGATTGTAAAATGTTTCCCGTGACGGTTCTTCATCGTACAGGTAAGCACATTCATTTAAGCATTTGCAGTGCATTTCGAGGACGCACGCCGAGTGGAGAGGACCGTCGCGGATCAACGTCATGGGACGGACACCGATTGCACCATCCCCATGCAAACATCACCGAAACGAGTTATGTAATGCGCTACACGATTGATAACGCAATGCATTGCAGACGCCTGCCGGCGAAACTTCGTGATTACGGGGATGATAATGTACCAACAAGAAAAAAACGCTGCAACGCTCCTGCATCTGCAAGCTATGGGAGTTTTCCTGATTTCTCGTTGGAGGAGTTGGCGCGGCATACCATGCCTCCTCAGAATGCTGATGACGTCCAGGAGGATTCCCACATGCGTAAATGCCCTTTTCCGTAATTCCGTTTTCCGCAACAGGTGGATGTAATGAAGTATCCGTTCAATCGGAGGGTATCAAATGCTGTAAGTCTTCCGCTTTTGCGCTTTAGATACACGCCCTGGCAGGCAGGTGTCATGAAGCAGAAAAAAGGGTCATGCACACTTTGCACGTCGTGGTCGGTATGTTTGAGCTTCTTACTTGCAACGAATTAGCCGATTCACTTAGACGCGTGGAGGAGACCCTTCACGTATTGAAGGAGAGCCACGCAGCCCTGAGCCAGGCCATGTGGACTGCCCAACCGATGCAACCGAATGAGTTATTTCTACCTACCTCAACCATTGAGGAATTCATGGACTTGGAGGGTAAATTGGTGGACCCCGACCTCCGTCGAGAACTGGTAAGTCACCTTGGAGGATTTCGCATTCATGACTTAGACTACCCGCATGAAATCAACACCCGCCGGCACTGTATCGGAGGCTGTACGATACATGTTGGACAGGGTTATGAGCAGAGACGTCTTGAGGCAGCTGAACTTCGCTGGGGCAAACAATGCGATACCGTTCAAGAAGACGCACACATTCAGTGCGCTTCAAGGTAACTCAGAAAACCTTTCCCATATTATCTTCCTTCACAGAAGTTATCGTTAACCGATTTTGGGTCACGGGCAACGCCGTTGCGAACGGCGTTTGCAAATGGCTACAGATTACCCGGAGCAACATGCACCGGCGTACATCTGCCACATCCAGCAGTCAGGAATCGCAGGTATTGTGTACCTTTAATGCCGTACATAACGGTTTCATTTACAGCCTTTGGATTTGATAGATTTAGACAATCAAAGCATTCGGGAAACACGGACAAACATGTAAATGTTTCCATGCACATTAATATACATTTGCAACCATTTCCTGGTGTGCTTCAATCGTTGTTTGGGATTTCCGCATATGTTATAGGATGTCACCGTCCCGCCGCGTATTGTGACTACCGCTTCCGACTACTGCGTGACTGGAAGGAACGCACTGCAGGCCATTGTCTTTCATTTATCAAAAGACAGGGACAACTACGTTGCGCGGTTTCATATTTCGCAGTAGCTGATAACCTACGTTGGTTCACATTTGCATTAAGATGTCAGCCAGCTTTTGCAATGGTGTGGGATTGAATGCCTCACAAATGCGGTATTTACTCCCTGGTCACTTCGTTACCTAGTCGGACGGGGAGAAGGGAAATCAGGCTGCAAATGCCCTATGGGTAAGTAGACAGTGTACTCTTCGCAGCAGTCTGCTTACGTATTGCTTTCATTTATTGTGCGTCCACATTTTTGAAAACGTTCACTGGGCAGTGCATGGCAAAAGTACGACCGTTTCCGGTAGGTAATGAAAGGAAACCGTGATATACTATTAGCTTCATAGCGATTACTTAGGAGCATTTGGCTTACGCCATAAGGAGAAACCTCTTCCTGTAGGCTTCCCGAAAGCCTTCAATCGCGTCGCTCATGTGAACGTTACCCTTTGGTAAGGTAACCCATTAACTAAGAGATCTCTTACTTTCGCTTCGTTATTACCAGGAGCATCCTTCTAATTTACTTAGAAGAATCGTAGCACGGCGTCGAAAATCTTAGTATTGCTTCCTAAGTAGGAAGAGCAACCTTCGGATATATTGAGAGAAACATTAGTATAGCTTCGTCAGTAAGGTGACCGACGTTCGTACGTACTAAGAGAATTCACCGTATTGCTTCGTAATTACGGAGCGCAGCCTTCGTATTTACTGAGAAAAACCTGCGTATATACTAAGGAAAACCGCCGTATTGCTTCGTATTTACGAAGAGCAGCCTTCGTATTTACTAAGATAAACCTTCGTATTGACTAAGGAAACGCTTCGTAGTAGAGAGCCGAAGAGAGGCCCGTGAAAGCTTCTTCACTTCGTCGTGAACCGATTTAACTATCCGTGTCTAGACGGCTGGTGTATTACTCTCATTCCTTAACATTTCACTGTAACCTGCTAACATCTAAAAACCCTTTTATGTATCATAATACGACCACAGAGCTTTCCAGAATATCGAGCAGAAACTTCTCAATGCGAAATGGATCCCACCAGTGCAACAATCATTTTGACTGTCAATAAGCTGCTAACAACTGCCAGAGATATACCAGCTTCTTGCATCCTTTTCCAAAGAAGGAACAATGATATTGTGTGATTTCTACCTACCAGATAGTAACTCATCGTCCTTCTCATTTGTTGACATCGTTCCTTTTTGTGCCAACGGTTACCAATATTAATCGTCATATTGGTGCATTCAAACACACATTTTCAGGTTAAGCTGACTAGAAGATACAACTCTCCACGCAATTCTAATCACGTCCATGCGGCCAATCGGATAGCTTCGCCATCTTAAATTCACACCGTTTGCCTTGCCATTAGTGGCCAGCGTTTTAGATTAATCCGACGCTCTCTTGTTCATCAGGACAACCGGTTTCTGAGTTCTCTGAATGCGTGGGTTTTATTGGATTAATTTGTTGCGCAACGTGTTTGTGAAGATGTCAGTAGCTCCAAAAACCTGAAAACTGAACTGTGTCATGCCCATTCGCAAAGTTGAATAAAATTTTAAAAGTTCGAATATAACATACATAAGTGGTTAAAAAGGAAAGGGAATATAAAAAATGGTTTATGAAAGGCCGCAGTATGTATCCGTAAAAAGAAGGAAGTGCGAGCATGTATGGCAAATTTTCCAAGAGAGGAGAATCCGTGTGGTACGTCTCTCTCTTCTCGTCGCTTTTGATTAGTTACAAAACCTATAAATTAGATTGTTCTCAACACATGCAAAATTTGCGCATTATGTTTATACAGTTGTAGCTAGTAGTTTGTCTAAATCCGATTTGCGTTTTACCGCATTGGTAATAAAAATAATTGCTTTTTGGTGGTCAGTCAACTCTCCGCTTGTGGCGGTCAAAGTGTCACTGTTGTAACGCGCCTGTGTCCTAGCGGCAGGTCAGCAAGTAAGTTGTCGTTAAGCGTGGCCTTTATTGTGTGCGCCGTTTCCTCTTCTATCTACCTTACCTCTTCGTCTACTTTCTTGTTGGAGTTGGCACCTATCGTGCGCTTTCACGCCATCCATCTAGCCGCTTCGCGCTAGGTCCTATACGCGCAGCTGTGACGGTACCACGCAGCTAGCCACCAGATGTAATAAAATAATAATGTATCAGCTGTACCACGTATCGATGCTCTGCTGCCGTGTGACCAACACCCGTCGCACGCGTGCTGAGCATAGCGCTCCGTTGGCCGGCAGGGAGGCGTCGCTCTTTATATGAACCGTAAACTTGACGTTTTGTAGGCTTCCTCATTTCAGTCGGCAGACAAAACGTTACCATCTGTCGGCTGTGATTAACACATCCACGACTCGGATTACAGTTGTAATTGGGTATAGAACTCCTGGAAACGTATCCAGTCTGCAAACAAGTGTTTGCTGATGGGTGACTTCAATATCCCGAAGGTTTTCTGGGCAGATCCTCCTTGCAACTCAGCGTCAGGCACATTCGGCGCTGATCCACTTGAGCTTACGCTCCAACTACCGTTGTATCAGTTCCTTGTCATCCCCACTAGGTGCGTGATCGCCCAAGTACCGTCTATCTTAGACCTTGTATTTGATAAGTCACTCGCTTTTTTAGTGACATTACTCACGGACCTCCACTGGGTTCCAGTGATCATGTTTGTTTGCTCTTCAGTTGTACTCTGTATAGACGCTATCACTATTGTCTCTCTCCCGAACATATGGCACGCAGAGTATCAATCATTGAGAGCCAAGGCTTCGGGTTTCCATTGTGAGGTCTCAGGCGATGATACTGTCCAGGTTGCCTGGGATAAGTTTAAGTCCCACCTCGCAGAGGTTTCCGCTCCCTTCATCCCAGTCACAAGGAGAAAAGAGGCACGAGCACAGCTGCCATGGATAAATTCCAATGGCAGGCGTCTGCTCACAAAGTGGTCTAAATGTTGGCGGACTTATCAATACTTATGACAAGTACCGTAAAGCTAGAAATAGGTGTAAGCAACACCTAAGGATTGCTCGGCTCAATTTTGAGAATGGGTAAGTAGACGAAGCTTCTGAGAATCCAAAAAGATTCTTCGCATACGTCAAAAGGCGCTGCGGTTCGAAAATGTCCATTCCAGTATTGATGCGTGATGACGGTACTCATGCGCATACGGACTATGACAAGGCCTGCATACTTAGTGAACAATATGCAACAGCGTTTGTAAGGGAAACCTATGACAGGTGTTGAGCTGGTTTGTAGGATCCCAGAGGATTCAGGACTATCTGAATTTATCGTAGCGGAGACGAATTTCGTAGACTGTTACAAGGGCTGAACCCTTCTAAGGCCTATGCGGCTGATTTAATTTACCCGAAACTGTTGCGTGAGTTGGCTGCAAAACTAAGTGAACCGCTTGTTGTGGTGTTTCAGAAATCGCTTGACAACTGTGCATTATCTTCCAAATGGAAAGAAGCTATCATCTGTCCTATCTTCAAAAATGAGGACAGGAGTCTGACTGAAAATTATAGGCCAGTGAGTCTGACGAGTATAGTAGTCAAACTCCTCGAGAAACTGGTGAGATTCATTGGAGAGTCATCTGGGTAGATTTACACTACTTAGCAATGTACAGCACGGATTTCGGAAGGGATTTTCCTGTCTGACGAATCTACTGGTGGCTCGCGAAAGTTGGGCGGACGCAGTGGATAACGGCCACCCACTGGACGTGCTTTTCGAAGGCATTTGACAAGGTACCCCATTTGAGGCTTGCGCAGAAGCTGACATTCTACAGGGTATCTGGCCGCGCCCTTCATTGGGTGACTTCTTGGATGGTAGAGAACAGTGTGTACGGGTAGGCCGTGGCCTATCGTTTAGGCCGTGTTTCTTCAGTGGCGTGCCACAGTGCTCGGTCCTTCGACCGCTGCTGTTCTCTATCTATGTGAATGACCTACCCGCGGAGCTATTTGCTGATGACCTGAAGCTGTGAAACATGGTCGATGTTCATGGCTGTTCCGAAGCTATTCACCGAGCATTGGATAAGCTTTGGGACTGGTCTACTTTATCGTTATTGCCCATAAATCAGACAAAGTGCTCCGTTCTTCGAATTGAAGGAGGTTGTCCTCCTACGAAGTACTTGGTCGGTGGGGTCGAACTCACCGTGTATCTAGCCAGGTTGGTCTAAACGTCGTACACTCTTCGACTTTACACTCGAGCGACAACTGGAAGATGGCCGCAAGCAGAGGTTTCCGCATGTTGTGGTTAATATGACGTTCTTTCGGAGTCTTGAAGCATGGCATCTTTACGAGACTGTTCTCGGCTTTCGTTCAGCCTCATCTGGAATACTGCGTCCAGACATGTCCGCCCTGCCTCGTCCGGGACAAAATGGCGCTAGAGAGGATTATACGGGGGGGGGGTACTAGGTTATTTGAGGGATTACGGGGACGGACGTACCCCGAGCGTCTATTTAATTTGGGAATGCATCCAATGCACTACCGAAGGCTTAGAGGAGACCTAATCCTAACCTACCGTATCTTAACTTGAAAAGTTGGTCCAGATTTATCTTGGCTACTCAGTCCCGCTAGATTGTCTGTTCTACACGGTCATTCCTTAAAGCTGCACAAACCTCGGTGCGATCGGATTAGGGCGCGAATCCGGCTGTCACGCCGGGTCATCGAGCGCTGGAACATGCTACCGGAGTGTTATCAGTGAATCTACGGTTAAGGGGTTTGAGCAGCAACTTGACGCTCTTGGGTAGCAACACGAAAGCTTTTCCTTAGTAACTCGCATCTTCATACCTCGATTTTCTTTTTTTTCTGCTTTTCTTCAAGCATTGGTATTATTTTATTATTTCAAGTGTACTTCCTTATTCTGTATCCTTGATTTCTTTTCCTATTCTTTGCTTACTTCACGTGGCTGCCACAGCAGGGACTGCTAGGGTAGGAAACGTGGGCATTAACTGGTTGGCCAGGGTGCGATACTGGTGTTCCGTTTTAGATCCATCAATAACTGAGCACTTCATCAATTCCTGGCAAAACGATCCACTCAAGATGAAACACTCACGGTGTTCTCCTGTCGTTTTAGTCCCAGCCGAACTTGAAGTTGACAACACTTACCCCTACGCAGATTCGAACCCGCGCTGCAAGATTACTAGACAAGGTCGTTACCTCTGCTACGGGCCGACGGCCACCAGATCACATTGCAATCCGTTACCGCTGGAGAGGCTGCGTTCAAAACTGTCGCTCGATTTGGAGCACATATGTGGACACCAATCGTGCACTTGTATATGCTGACATGCGGATGCGTTTTGACGGACGACCACGACGACGCTGTGAGCGCATTGACACCAGCCAACTAACAAAGCCTGCTGTTCTGAATGCCTATCAAAGTACGTTGGTATGCTAGTTGAGTAAGCGCTCACTGCAGACAATTGAAGGTCACTGATCACATGTTCACCAGACCTAACTAGCAGCAAGCAAATCCTCATGTGGTAAGTCTAATAGTCACCATGGACATTGGGTCTCTTCACGGTTTCTGGAACTTATCTATGCTCGCCGGCATATTCCGACCGGAAGCGAACACAATGAAACTCGCAAAGCGTTCCGTGCGAAACTCCGTGCTAGCCTGAAGAGAGACCACGAATCTTGGTGGTCTCTTCGTGCGTCAGAGATGGAAGTGGCAGCTGCCCTTGGTAACCATCGTAAGTTATTCCGTCTGATACGGGAAACAGGCAGCAGGAGACCTCATCATCAACAGCAGTACATCAGCCATTCGAACTGATGCTTCGCTGCCATACATCCATGAGGACCTATGAAATAAAGAATAAGAATAGGGAGAGAAGGGGGACTTACCTGAAAACCATAATGCCCTAAGCAAACATTCAGGGTCAAGGCGCTTACACCTTGTGAAGACAACATACCGTCACAAACAGCTGGCTATCGTGCAAAGAGAAGGCGGCATCGACGAGACAGCTTCCTTGCGGCTTACACTGCCTCGCGTCATAATCAGCCATTATCCCGCAGATAACTCAGCACCAAACATAATTTAAACAGGCAATCCGATTAGGAGAGGGCAGCAGACGCGCCACTGGTGTCTACTGCGAGCCATCTCCTGCAAAGTCTCGAGCCAAGCACAAGATGATTCACGTGGACTCCAACCCGGAAGGCGAGACGGACCAACGGCACCCAGTTTGGTTGTCAGTGACTTCATTTCCCGCTGCCAAGTCAACTTCTGTCTACCTCGAGCCTTGCGCCATCCTACACCTGGTAGACTGAACAAGGCCCTCCTAGGTAAGCGGTGACCGGGCATACGTAGCACGTGCCCGAGCCAACGCAACTTATTCAGTGCTATCTGTTGTTCTAGGTTGCTAGCATGATTATCACTACCTAGTACTCGCCTACGCACGTCGTTGCGGATACGCTGGTGCCATCCGACATCAGCAATGCTTCGCAAACAACGATGATCAAAGACTTGAAGGCGCCTCAGATCTTCAGACCGAAGGGGCCAAGTTTTACAACCATAGAGCAGAACGGCCCTCACTGTGGCCTTGTATTCACGGCCTATCAGACGGAGGGAAACTCCCTTCTGTCGCCAAAGATGCAGCAGATTCAAGTACGCAGCTCTGGCCTTTGCAATGCGTGAGCTCACGTCAGTTTCTATGCGCCCATCATTGCTGATGCAGCTACCAAGATAAGTGAAATGATCAACCACTTCGAGTTCCTCGTTAGCAAGCGTCAAGGTGTCATCAAGTGGCTGGTGGTCCCGCAGCAACACCTTGCACTTTGAAGGTGCGAAGTGCATACTAAATAATGGGACCACTCTGGATAGGCTACTCAGGGTTGATTGACTTGACTTGACTGTCATGATAGCGAGAAAGATGTTGAACATCTATGTAGCTATATCTCAATGTAGGACATGTCCCACTGACACAGTGTTACCTGTAGTAGTGAGCTAGCCCAGGTGAAAAAAGTAAAATAGTAAAATATTTACAAGCATAGAAAAAATCTCCATGTACTTACGATATATTCTTGGATGAACCACATGGAGTCCTTCACCAGCTCCGCCGCCTATTACGGATGGGCATCGTTTCGGAAGCTGCAGTTGGTGGATTAACGGGCTCCATGGGTTATAATCATTGAAGGATTCCTTCGTCAGTTTCCTGTGAAGGCTTCGTCGAATCTGGCATCCGCAAAGTGCGCGTCCAGGAATCGTTTGAATTCCGACACCGAGTTCGCTTCTACTATCCGCGAGGGCAAACGGTTCCACATGTTCACCACTCGCCGCTCAAGACACAAGGGATGAGCTACCCACTTGAGGTCAGGGACTACCAGTTTGTACTGGTGACCTCGTGTGCTGCTTGACGCACGGACATGGAGCAGTGGCCTCAGCATCGGATAAGCACCCAGATGCAATACCCGATGGGTCATGATGAGGTCCACTCGCACGCGGCGGTAGGCTAGAGTATACAGACCCAATTGTCTGCATCTTTCTTCATACGGCACACCCTGAAGACCGGGAATGAGCCGTGTGGCTATGTGTTGTACTCTTTCGAGCTTGTGTATCTCGCCTTTCGTCAACGGACAGTAGGCGGGTGAGCCGTATTCCAGCACCGGTCGTACAATGGGTGTGAAGAGACGAGTGGCAATCTCTTGTGCCGCCACAACATTGTCGAAAAGCAAGACGATATCGTCCGCATAATCTAGATCAACTAACCTTTCACCAGGCAGAACTTCAACGCCTACATCGTGGGATTCCGCAAGGGAACACTCCATGATAGAATCCACGACGAAATTGAACAAAAATGGGGAAATCGGACAACCCTGACGAACGCCACTTGTAGTCGAAAAGCTATCCGATAATACACTATAGACCCTGAAGCGGCCTGTAGTGCTCGAGTATAGAGCACGAAAGATGTTCACATATTTCGTGGGAACACCTTTCCACGCAAGTAATTCGAACAGAATCGATCGATCGACTGAATCGAACGCACTCTTGAAATCGAGGAACACAGCTATTGTCGGTCTGCGGTATGTGTGGCGCTGCTCGAGCACCTGTCGCAAAGTGAATATATGGTGTATACAGCCACGTCCTGGGTGGAAATTGGCCTGCTCTTCCCTAATCCGAGATTCCCGTTCTGCAGTGAGGCGACGAACAAGAATCGAGGCCAGTAATTTTGTCACAACTGGCGTTAGGCTAGTGCCCCTGTGGTTAGGACAGTCTGTGCGACTGCCATTTTTGTATATTGCTACCATAATCGATTCGCTCCAATTAGTCGGAACACTTCGTTCCAGATGCGTTCGAATATGGAGGTCAGTGCCCTGCAGAGGACCTCACCTCCATCCTTAAATAGTGCAAGTGGGAGGGAATCCGGGTCAGCGGCACGAAAACGATTGAGGGCTGTGATCGCGTTTCGGACCTCGGCCTCCGACGGAGACTCTAAACTAACAGTCCATGGCACGTCCTGCATCACCTGAGTAGGAAGAGGTCCGGGAGCAGGAGGCCAGCTGAACTGGTCTTGAAACCGTTCCGCCCAAGTAGCCATACGGCGCTCCTTATTGTGTATCATCGCACCCGCGCTGTGTCTGATTGTCTCACTGACACCTGGTTCCCTGGGACCAGTGGTGCGGATTAGCTGGAAGAGCTTGCGGTAATTGCCTACTGTTCCTGCCTCCTCCGTTTCTTGAGCCCGACTGATCCACCAGGCTTCCTTGTCAGCACGTAGGCTCCGCTTTAGTTCACGCCTAATAGCCCGTCTGGTCACACTGTGTTCAGAACCAGCCGGGAGGTGTCTTCTAGCTTCCAACAGGTTCACGGACCCCTCGGATACCCAGTGACTGGTGCGGTGATGACTGAAAGTGCCACAATCAGATGCTCCTGCGTGGTGCATAGCAGCCGAGATCTTATTCCACTGAAGTTCAGTGTCATTAGGACAATACAGCGAGAGTTCGGTATGCTGTGTGTCTTGGTAGGCTTGCCTGACCGAGGGCTGGGACAATTTCTCCGTTGCCAATCGGAGGAGACGCTTTGTGCGTCTTCCGGTAAAGTTCATGGAGAAACGACAGCGCACCAAGGCATGATCAGAGTGAACACAGGTATTCCAGTACGAGCGGCAATGCAGAATGGAACCGCACCACCTGTAAGTTATGGCTATGTGGTCAATTTGGGTCCATCGCTGGCCAGCTACAGGTGGACGCCAAGTGGCACTTCGGCGCCCACTGTGTCTAAAAGCAGTGCTAGTAAGAAACAACTGGTGCTCCGCACACAGTTGCAGCAGATGCTCACCGTTGTCAGTCCGTTCGGAGTTAGGTCCATACTTACCACCCAGCTGAGCTTCTGAAGAGCTCAGACGCCCTACATGAGCGTTCATATCCCCTGCAAGTACTATAATATCTGAACTAGTAACACTGCGTAGTAGGGCGTTCAGTTCGTTATAGAAAGTGTCCTTGACTGCATTAGAACTGCAGTCGGTGGGTGCATAAACGGAAATCACAAACAAACAGCGTTTTGTATTACTTCGCGAATTCACCTTAGCTGATGTCGTCAAACGGGCTGCACATAAACGACTGTTCCACAGAATCCAATCAACCAACGATGGCTCAGCCTTGGAGCTTAGAATGATAACTACACCAGCTTGACCCGTGAGTGCCGCATCGGCGTCTCCGGGTGCGTGCAACCAATAACGAGAGGATAAGCCGGGTGCAGTCAATTCAATAACCCGGTTAGGGTCATTAATCCTAGTTTCGGACACACAACACACATCAACACCCAGTGTGCCCAAGGTGCGTGCGAGTGCAGCCTGCTGACCTGTTTGTTTTAGAGTGCGGACGTTGAATGCCGCCATGGAAACGGGACAGCGTGGACTTATAAGGGACTTTTGCCGATGGGCGTCCGATAGGTGCTGTGGGGTGGTGGCTGCAGATGGTACTACTCCAGTAGCACTTCGGTTGCTGTCAATTAAGCTGGGGGATTATAGAAGGAAGGTTAGTAATGGGGGTCGGGATGGGAGTAAGAGAAACAAGTAGAAAAAAGGGAGGCGCCAGCAGTGGCATGCTTTCGCTTATCCGCCCTGCTGTATGCAGCAGATAAGGCGACCCTTGATAATCTGCGCGACGGCCGATGTAGAATGAGGTCTATGTTTGAAGAAAATGTCATGGTTGTATGTGGGCTGAGATACTGCCTGGGCGCCCAGACCTAGACAGTAGGACGATTAGGGTCCTCATCCAAAGCCTTTGGCTCAAAAGCCTGTCCGCAAGGCTGCGGGGTGGTAATGCTTTAGTTTTACAGAAATGGACGCCATCCCATTTCAAACCCCCAACCTGGAGGACCAGGAGACTGAGTTTGTGTGTCCTCTCACCATTGACCAACCTGGTAGGGTAGCTTTCAAGATGCTCGGAGGCATCACCCAGTATCGCTCAATGGGTCAATGAGGTACGCAAACCGTCGCACCACCTTAAGGTCCAGTCTCGTTGCGACGGAGACCTGGTGTTAGTGAAACTATGGGTGACGAGAGTAAACGGCCTGTCCGCAACTTGTCAAAGCGTTTGGAGCTTTGGGCTGAGCACTTTGAAAAGCAATTTAATTGGCCAGAATTGTTCGATGCTTCGCCGGCCACTGATCCTCCTGCTCCGTAGGCTGTCCCTTGGATCCACCCTCTCGCTCAGAAGTCAAACGTGAGCTCGGACTGTTAAAGTTGAACAAAGCCGCGGGACCAGATGATCTTTCTCCGGCCCTCTTCAAATTCTGGGGCTCTGCTCTTGTTGATGATTCACATGAATTACTAGTGAAACTGTGGGAACAGGAGACTGTCCCAACTGACTCGAGAAGCTCCGTTCCCATCTTTAAAGGAGTCTCGCGTTCGGAATGCGGTAACCATAGAAGAATCAGTCTGATCTCCATTTTCTCCAAATTACTCGCCTCCACAATCCTTCATAGACTGGCGCTCGTGAAAACCAGATTCGTGAGGAGCAAGCCGGGTTTCGTCGGGGTCCCGGCTGCATCGACCACATCTTCACCTTGCGTCAGTTGTTGGAACACACATATTGGCGACCCACCGTAGTCGTGTTCCACGACATCGAAGGTGCCTTCGATTCGGTTGATCGATGTGCCCTTTGGCATTGTCTACTAAAGAAAGGTGTGTTCGAGAAATATGTAAATATTATCCTAGCATTAAACGCGTGTAGTTCGGGCAGATTGAGGGCTTACGGCAAACTGTCGCCACCATTCGATATCTCCAACGGTGAGACAAGGACGCCCGTTGTCACCTTTCCTCTTCAACTTCGCTATTGATGAAGTCATGGCGATTGCATTTACAGGACATGACTTAGAAGCTGTGGAGCTACTCCCAGGAGAACGACTTCTTGACTTGGATTATGCAGGTGACATTGCTCTCATCTGTGGCAGCTCCCAGACGTGCCAAGCGGCGCTGGACAGATTAGCACTGGCTGTCAGCCGCTTCGAGCTTTGCTTTGCACCATGGAAGTGCAAAGCGTTCCTCCAAGATTGACAGGGATCGCCTCCTGCGCTGACCCTTGGTGGGGATCTGCTAGAAGTTTTTCAGAAATTCAACTACCTGGAAAGTTGTATCAGCGCCCTTGAGATTGAAGATGAGATCACGAAACGTATATCAAAAGCTTGAAGTGCTTTTGCTAGTTTTCGCCCTGAAGGGTAGAGTGTACGATGCAGCAGTACCTTCGACCCTACAGTATGGTTGTGAAACCTGGCCCCTAAGATCGGCAGACATAAAGAGTCTAGTTACGTTCGAATATCGGTGCCTTCGCAGTTTGGTTCACATCTGGTGGGAACACCGCGTGAGTAACGAGCGTGTTCGACGCCTTGTTTACGGCACAGAAAAAGGAACCGAACCGCTCAGCATCGTTATTTCACGCATCAGGCTCCGATGGCTCCGCCACGTGTTACGCATGCCAACCCACCGACTCCCGTGACGTGCGTTTTTTGCTCACGGGCGATGTGGATGGAAGAGGAGGGGTGGCCGAGCGATGACTTGGTCCAGAAGAATGAAGGCCCTCACTTCGGAGCTGGCCTCGGTTGGAACGTCACGGCTCCCTGGTTGGGGTCCAGAAGACGATGAACACGTTTGGCTAGATACGCTTGCTGACATGGCAGGGAGCCGACCTCAGTGGCGTTCGTGCTGTCGGTTTCTTTGTCCCTCCACATCCCTTTTAGCCTCCCCCTCCAACCACGATCTCATTTCATAGTGTAATATAATTTTACACAATAATTTTTCTTTTTCCCTAGTAGCCGACTGGTAGCTTACCGGAACGATGGCTATCCGTTGCTGGTAGCTCAGCTGGCATGCAACTGTTGTGTTTATTTTCCTTTATGTATTGCGGCACAGTAGCTGAGGTGTTTCCCACCTCTAGCTAACGTGTGTAATGAATAATGATGATGGCCACCAGATGTGCCATCAGCACACCGTTCATCCAGCTTCGACACTTACTGGGTGGTTCTCCAGCCGCGTACGAAGTATCTACTTTGCCTTTCAGGCCTCTCGGTCTAATACGACCCACATACGCCCGCGTAAACGGAAGCCCTCGGAACCTTCGATCGGACGCACATCACAACTGTAGCAAGTCAACAAGTAAGATGTCGTCGGGCGTATCCTAGATCGTGATGTTCGTTTCCTCTTCTCTTTGCCTACCATTTCATTTTTGCGTTTGTTAGAGTAGCCATAATCCGTGCGTGTTTTTTACGCTATTCGTCCAGTCCCCAATTTGAAATTACAAAAATCTTTCTTGCTATTTTGCCCTTAAAATTTATTTGGTAGCATATTCCATAAGGGCTGTGTGTAAATAGTTTACCCTATTCCAACGATCATTTGACCTGACCTGATCACTCCATCGAGACAGAGTTTTCATCCATTAGCCTCGGAATCACTGTATTAGGAACATAGGATTACAATATATATTGTCTATCGTAAATAAAACAAAACCAAGCTTACCAGCTTGGTCAATAATGAGAGGTCAGACAAACTCATTCTCCTGGTCCTCCAGGATAGGGGTTTAAAATAGGATGGCGTCCTTTTCTGTAAAACTAAATCATCGCCACCTCTTCGCTGCCTTGCGGACAGGCTTTTGAGCCAAAGGCTTTGGATGAGGACCCTAATCGTCCTACTGTCTAGGTCTGGACGCCCAGGCAGTATCTCAGCCCACATATAACCATGACATTTTCTTCAAACATAAACCTCATCCTGCATCGGCCGTCGCGCAGATTATCAAGGGTCGCCTTATCTGCTGCATACAGCAGGGCGGATAAGCGAAAGCATGCCACTGCTGGCGCCTCCTTTCTTTTCTACTTGTTTCTCTTACTCCCATCCCGACCCCATCACTAACCTTCCTTCTATAATTCCCAGCTTAATTGTCAGCAACCGAAGTGTTACTGGAGTAGAACCATCTGCAGCCACCATCCCACGGCACCTATCGGACGCCCATCGGCAAAAGTCCCTTATAAGTCCACGCTGTCCCGTTTCCATGGCGACATTCAACATTCGCACTCTAAAACAAACAGATCAACAGGCTGCACTCGCACGCACCTTGGACACACTGGGTGTTGATGTGTGTTGTGTGTCCGAAACTAGGATTAATGACCCTAACCGGGTTATTGAATTGCCTGCACCCGGCTTATCCTCTCGTTATTGGTTGCACGCACCCGGAGACGCCGATGCGGCACTCACGGGTCAAGCTGGTGCCAGAGAAATATATCGCCATCTTACGAGCACTTTACCTTCACACATCCGGCAGAGTGAGGGTCTATGGCAAGCTTTCCTCGCAATTCGCTGTCAATAGCGGTGTACGACAGGGCTGCCCTTTGTCCCCATTCCTCTTCAACTTGGCAATCGAAGACGTTCTGTCGAATGCTCTAGAAGGGTTCAAACATTTTGGCTTAGAGCTTCTACGGGGTGAGCGCGCGACCGGCTTAGATTATGCTGATGATATCGCCTAACTTGGTGACGATCCTCAGGGTATGCAACTCATTCTGGATCGTTTGGCGGTTGAAGCATCTAAGTATGGCATGAGCTTCGCCCCATCGAAGTGTAAGGTACTGCTCAAGGATTGGCTTTCACCTGCACCCGTGCTCACTCTCCAAGGTGCACAACTTGAACAGGTAGATAGTTTCGTCTACCTTGGGAGCTGTGTTTCCGCTGACTGCACAATCAACAAAGAAGTTTCGCTTCGTATCGCTAAAGCTCGATCAGCATTTGTCAATCTGAGGCACTTGTAGCGTCGTCGGGACGTCTCATTCTCACTAAAGGGCCGAGTTTACAGCGCGTCCGTTCGCTCAGTATTGTTGTATGGGAGCGAGTCCTGGCCGATTCGCGTGGAAGACATGCGTCGTCTTTCTGCGTTCGATAACGGTTGCTTAAGGAGGATCGCTCGTGTTCGGTGGCAACATCGAGTTACCAGTAATGACGTTCGACGTCGCGTCTTGGGGAATGCAAGTATTTCCTTCAACAAACTGGTTTTGTTGCGCCAGTTAAGATGGCTCGGTCATGTCCTACGCATGGCACCTGAGCGTCTACCGCGTCGCGCTCTATTCGCTCGTCAAGGACCTGGCTGGAAGCGACCGCGTGGTGGTCAGCCTTCCACTTGGCGGCAGCACATGAAATCGCTGACGTCGTGTCTAGCCGCTGTTGGACCCGTACGTCTTCCAGGATGGGGACCCAAAGATGTGGAGTGCCAATGGCTTAGGACACTTGAAGACATGGCCCGCAACCGGAATCAATGGAAGAATTGTGTACAGTGTTGTGTTGATTCACATGTTTAATTCTACAAGCATTGAAAATGACAAAAAAAGAGAAAAATCGGTGTGTGACAAACAAACTAAAAATGTTTTGTTCTGTATTTTTGTCAAAATATTCCATTTTCTTGCGGCACATTAGCTGAAGTGTGTTGCCCACCTTCAGCTAGCATGCCACGACGATTATGACGCAATGACTGTCTCTTATACACTGATTTCCATGGCTTTCTTGGCTCTATGTCTAGTTACTAGACTGTTGAGATTACATACATACATACATACAGATATCATTCTAAGCTCCAGTGCTGTGCCATCGTTGGTTGATTGGATTCTGTGGAACAGTCGTTTATGTGCAGCCCGTTTGACGACATCAGCTAAGGTGAATTCGCGAAGTAATACAAAACGCTGTTTGTTTGTGATTTCCGTTTATGCTCCCACCGACTGCAGTCCCAATGCTGTCAATGACACATGCTATTATGAACTGAGCGGGCTACTACGCAGTGCTACTAGTTCAGATATTATAGTACTTGCAGGGGATATGAACGCTCATGTAGGGCGTCTGAGCTCTTCAGAAGCTCAGCTGGGTGATAATTGTGGGCTTAACTCCGAACGGACTGACAACGGTAAGCGTCTGCTGCAACTATGTGCGGGGCGCCAGTTGTTTCATAGTAGCACTGCTTTTAGACACAGTGGGCGCCGAAGTGCCACTTGGCGTCCACCTGTAGCTGGCCAGCGATGGACCCAAATTGACCACATAGCCATAAGTTACAGATGGCGTGGTTCCATTCTGGATTGCAGCTCGTACTAGAGTACCTGTGTCGACTCTGATCATGCCTTGGTGCGCTGTCGTTTCTCCATGAACTTTACCGGAAGACGCACAAAGCGTCTCCTCCGATTGGCAACGGAGAAATTGTCTCAACTCTCGGTCATGCAAGCCTTTCAAGAGGCGCTCCGTATCGAACTTCCACAGTCTTGTCCTAATGACACTGAACTTCAGTGGAATAGGATATCGGCCGCCATGCACGACGCAGGGGCATCTGCTTGTGGCACTGTCAGTCGTCACCGCACCAGTCACTGTATATCCGGCACGTCGGTGAAGCTGCTGGAATCTAGAAGACACCTTCCGGCTGGTTCTGAACACAGTGTGACCAGACGGGCTATTAGGCGTGAACTAAAGCGGAGCCTACGTGCTGACAAGGAAGCCTGGTGGATCAGTCGGGATCAAGAAACGGAGGAGGCAGGAACAGTAGGCAGTTACCGCAAGCTCTTCCAGCTAATCGACACCACTGGTCCCAGGAAACCAGGCGTCAGTGAGACAATCAGAGACAGCGCGGGTGCGCTGATACACAATAAGGAGCGCCGTATGGCTACTTGGGCGGAACGGTTTCAAGACCAGTTCAGCTGACCCCCTGCTCCCGGACCTCTTCCTACTCAGGTGATGCAGGAGGAGCCATGGACGGTTAGTTTAGAGTCTCCGTCGGAGGCCGAGGTCCGAAACGCGATCACAACCCTCAATCGTTTTCGTGCAGCTGGCCCGAATTCCCTCCAACCTGCACTATTTGAGGATGGAGGTGAGGTCCTTTGCCAAGCATTGACCTCCATATTCGAACGTATCTGGAAGAAAGTGAGTGTTCCGACTAATTGGAGCGAATCGATTATAGTTGTAAGGTACAAGAAGCGCAGTTGCACAGACTGTTCTAATCACAGGGGTATTAGCCTAACGCCAGGTGTGAAAAAATCACTGGGCTCGATGATCATTCTTCGCCTCACTGCAGAACGGGCATCTCGGATTAGGGAAGAGTAGGCCAATTTCCGCCCAGGACGTGGCTGTATAGACCATATATTCACTTTGCGACAGGTGTTGGAGCAGCACCACGCATACCGCAGACCGACAATAGCTGTGTTCCTCGATTTCAAGAGTGCGTTCGATTCAGTCGATCGATCGATTCTGTTCGAATTACTTGCGTGGAAAGGTGTTCCCACGAAATATGTGAACATCTTTCGTGCTCTATACTCGAACACTACAGGCTGCGTCAGGGTCTATGGTGTCCTATCGGATAGCTTTTCGACTACAAGTGGCGTTCGTCAGGGTTGTCCGATTTCCCCATTTTTGTTCAATTTCGTCGTGGATTCTATCATGGAGTGTTCCCTTGCGGAATCCAACGATGTAGGCGTTGAAGTACTGCCTGGTGAAAGGTTAGTTGACCTAGATTATGCGGACGATATCGTCTTGCTTTTCGACGATGTTGGGGCAGCACGATCAACCCTGAGTAGCCTATCCAGAGTGGTCCCATTATTTGGTTTGCACTTCGCTCCGGTCACTTGGTGACCCCTTGACGCTTGCTAACGAGGAACTCGAAGTGGTTGATCATTTCACTTATCTTGGTAGCTGCATCAGCATTGATGGGCGCATAGAAACTGACCTGAGCTCAAGCATTGCGAAAGCCAAAGCTACCTTCGTAAACCTGCGGCATCTTTGGCGACAGAATAGAATTTCCCTCCTTCTGAAAGGCCGTGTATACAAGGCCACAGTGAGGGCCGTTCTGCTCTATGGTAGTGGGACTTGGCCCCTTCGGTCTGAAGATCTGAGGCGCCTTCAAGTCTTTGATCACTGTTGTCTGCGAAGCATTGCTGGTGTCGGATGGCATCAGCGTGTCCGCAACGATGATGTGCATAGTCGGGTACTAGGTGGTGATAATCATGCTAGCTCCCTAGAACAGTAGATAGCACTGAATAAGTTGCGTTGGCTCGGGCACGTGCTACGTATGCCTGGTCACTGCTTACCTAGGAGGGCCTTGTTTAGTCTGCCAGGTGTATGGTGGTGCGACGCTCGAGGTGGACGGAAGTTGACTTGGCAGCGGAAAATGAAATCACTGAAGACCAAACTGGGTGCCGTTGGTCCGTCTCGCCTTCCGGGCTGGAGTGCACGTGACTCGCCTTGTGCTTGGCTCGAGACTTTGCAGGAGATGTCTCGCAGTAGACACCAGTGACGCGTCTGCTGCCCTCTCCTAATCGGGTTGACTGTTTAAAGTGTGTTTAGTGCTGAGTTATCTGCGGGGTAATGGCTGATTATGACGCGTGGCAGTGAAAGCCGCAAGGAAACTGTCTCGCTGATGCCGCCTTATCTTTGCTTGATAGCCAGCTGTTTGTGACGGTATGTTGTCTTCACAAGGTGTAAGCGCCTTGACCCTGAATGTTTGCTTAGGGCATTATGGTTTTCAGGTAAGTCCCCCTTCTCTCCCTATTCTTATTCTTTATTTCATAACTCCACATGGTTTTATGGCAGCGAAGCATTGTTTCAAATGGCTGATGTACTGCTGCTGTTTTTGTTGATGATGATGATGATACCAATGTAAGATGGTGTGTGTGAGGTCGCGTTCTTTATAGTTTAGTTCGTCAAACAGAAAAGCCGATTAAAAAGAACGAAAACATGGTTTGGAGTTAATGGTTTTGGTCATTTAAGACCGCTAGTGCAGCCTTGATGTACCCGCGTGATGACAGTAAATCGAACGTGGCATGTGCTTCAAAACGCAGGATATCAAAGTATTGGTCGACTCGTTGTTTGAAACTGAACCGCTTCGGCGATGACAATGGAATTGGTTCATGTTGTAGTTGAGAGCAGGAGGGAGATCCCTCGTCAGCTCCATCGCTTCCCAATAATTGCTTGGATGCTCGCGTCATTGCGCAACGAAACTGCAGAGTGGACCGTCGCACTCGTAGCTGAAGCAACATTATCCCAGCATACTCACCAGATGAAAATCAACTAGCCGTTTGAAACAATCCTCCGTCTGCTCACCAGCGACTAGCCCCTGTAACTGATTCCAATCATACACAACAAGTGCGGATAGAGCAAGGATGAACCACACTTTGAGCCTCCTTAGTTTGTACTAGGTGGTGATAATCATGCTAGCTCCCTAGAACAACAGATAGCACTGAATAAGTTGCGTTGGCTCGGGCAACTGCTACGTATGCCCGGTCACCGCTTACCTAGGAGGGCCTTGTTTAGTCTGCCAGGTGTAGGGTGGTGCAAGGCTCGAGGTGGACAGAAGTTGACTTGGCAGCGGGAAATGAAGTCACTGACGACCAAACTGGGTGCCGTTGGTCCGTCTCGCCTTCCGGGCTGGAGTGCACGTGACTCGCCTTGTGCTTGGCTCGAGACTTTATAGGACATGTCTCGCAGTAGACACCAGTGACGCGTCTGCTGCCCTCTCCTAATCGGGTTGACTGTTTAAAGTGTGTTTAGTGCTGAGTTATCTGCGGGGTAATGGCTGATTATGACGCGTGGCAGTGAAAGCCGCAAGGAAACTGTCTCGCTGATGCCGCCTTATCTTTGCTTGATAGCCAGCTGTTTGTGACGGTATGTTGTCTTCACAAGGTGTAGGCGCCTTGACCCTGAATGTTTGCTTAGGGCATTATGGTTTTCAGGTAAGTCCCCCTTCACTCCCTCTTCTTATTCTTTATTTCATAGGTCCTCATGGTTGTATGGCAGCGAAGCATCAGTTCAAATGGCTGATGTACTGCTGTTGGTGATGATGAGTTTGTATAATTTCAATCGTGGGTCTTTAGTCGAACTCCCAACCTTGAGGTGGAAGAAATTCTGCAACTCTCTTCCCGGCTCTCTCTTGAAAACACGTCGGCTAAAAGTCAAATCCCCGCGGCGACGACGGTAATCCAGAGAAAACTGGTTCAAATATCGAAGCCGAAGAGGATAGGACTGGTCACGTAACTCAGAGACGGACTTCGATCCACGCCGTTTGACCTTTTCAATCATGTCACGTTTACATTCGGTAATCGGGTATACAGCAAGAAGGCCGTATTCTAGGATCGGGCGCACATGCGATGTGAACAGGGGTCCAAAGAACTTCGGCGTCAGGCAGCAAAACGCTCTTCGGATGGCGTGAAGTATCCTTTTGGCAGCGGCAACCCTCTTCATGGTATCTTGCGTATATCTTAAGTCTAAGGACACAGTTACGCAGATCTCTCTTCTCTCTCTGAAGTAACATTTTTGAGCAAGAAACCACCTATGTGGTATCATCATCATCATTATATACGTTAGCCGCAGATTGAAAATACCTCAGCTATTGTGCCGCAATACACCTCAGCTACTGCGCCGAATGGTTCATGAGCCCCAATAGGCAGGACGGAATACTTACCTTGATTAATGAGCAAACGCCACCAAATCGACCAATTGTGTAGTAGATCGAGCGTCTCTTGTATTCCATCAACATCCTCTAGAGAGGATACCTCCGTCCATATCTTCAGATCCTCCGCATGAATCAAGCAATCCGATTGAAGCTCAGACGGCAGATCGTTAATGAAGATGTTGAAGAGCTCATTTCCGAGAACGAAGCCCTGCGGGACACCGCTGATCATGTGTACAGGACCGGAAAACGTTTCATTCACTTTCACCAACATCGAGCGACCGTACAGGAAATCGGAAATCCATCAAAACAACTTTCCAGCGACGCCGATTCCTCGGAGTTTGAAGAGAAGCTGTTCGTGAGGTACCTTATCAAAAGTCCACAAACACAACACCTAGGCGTTTTCCAACATCCAATGAGTTTGCCCATTTATCCTTAGCCACAAGCAAGTTGGTAGTGCAGGAGCGAGCTTTGCGAAAACTCTTCTGGGCACAGGGTATCAGATCCGATCTCTCGAGATAAAGGCGAAGTGCTCATTACAGGACCCGTTCCATGACTGCACACTATCCATGTATTATTATTATTATTATTATTATTATTATTATTATCATTCAACACCTGACTAGTATACAATTGGCATTGCCACAACACATAGTTAACAACGACAACAAAAAGGGGAAGGTTCACAAGGTTAATCTGTTGTGCGGCAGAGATCCTCCCGGTTGCCCAGGCCTAGGAAGAGGGTTGACTTAAGGGATCCCACCCCGAACCTTTGGTCATAAAGACCTGACTCGCAAAGCAGCAGAACAATTAACGGAGACAGCTGACATCCGGGTAGCTCATCCACCTTCTTTGTGTTCAGTAGCAGTCCACGCAGAAGTCGGTGGCCAACAAGGTTGTTCATCCGCCCTCCGTTAAATACTCACCTTCAGTTACAAGGTGAGTGGTCAGTGACCCTATAGCCGGTCACGTTGGCTTTGACACAGTGCCGTACGAGCTCTTGTGGTATTTGATGGACAACTAGGTGACCAACCCAGAACTCCCCACGCTCTAAGACGCTGCCACTGATTGTCCGCGACTGCTTTTTCATCTTGCCTGCAAGGCAAACGAGACTTGTTCGCAGTTACCTGTATAAGGAAGGCCTTCGCCGATCCGCAACCTAGGGAAGCGCCCGATAGCGTACAGCTCTGCCACGGGACACTCGATGTAAGGCAAATAAGCCGGTAGCTAACTGGATCTTGCCGGTTCGTTCCTTTGTATGTGGGTTTGATGGTGCCCATCTTCCAAGCGGTGGGGTGAAGTCCGGACTGAAACGATCGACAGAAGACTTGCGAGATGGGTGCGGCAACGTACTGGGCCACGGTCTTGAGGAACAGGGGGTGCAAGCCGTCAGATACAAACGATGAGTAAGGATCCAAATCACAGAAGTTTCGACAGGACTCTAACAGAGAAGGGAGAGTGCACATAGGCATATCAGAGAACGACCGCGACGACGCCCACCCCTATGCGGATTCGAACCGGTGACCTTTTGGTTACAGACCAGGCCTGCAGACCACTCTGTCACCGGCAGTGATATCACTGCCAGCTCTGGTGCTCCATTTGAGGTAGGAGAAGAACGTCTTGGGAGTCCTTATAGGGAGTGTGGCTAGGGAGACTTCGTATTGTTGACGTTCCTCACGGTTTTTCGTTGTACAGGCATTCCTAATCGTTTTGTAACCGTGGTGGTCCTACTCTGATCGTGTGAGCCTGCAACGGTCTCACAAATTCTGTTCCTCAGAGCAGCGGGTTCCAGAAATGTCTCACACGACGAGCGAAGCAGTAATTGTGAGGAACGTTATCTATACTCGTGATATCTAGTTTATGAACAGGCCCTCTAATGACCAATGTAGCCGTAATTGAAAACACATTTTCACTGAGGAAACTGCCCAAGATGGCTTCAGTACGTCGTAATGTGGTTGATTCTGAACCTCCTATAGACCAATGTGTGAAGCCACAACTTTTGGCATCGCTGTTGATGGGATAATCCACGAAGCGTAAGGATAAAGCCAGTGGCCAAGCCTTATACTTCTCTATTTTTTCATCTCGCCTTTTGTGTTGGCACAGTAGGTCGGTGCGCCATATTCTAACGGTAGCCGCACCAAGGCGACGTGCAGTTTGACAGCCACTTAGTCCGACCAAATGCAGAATGCACGTTTCAGTGATCTAAGCATGTGGAGATTGGAACAGTAAACCTTGTGCGTATAATCTGTCGACTTTAAATTCTGCCTGGATAATACACCGAGGTTATTGTTCATTTGAAGTTTATTGGAATGGTAGAGAGTAGGAGATCTTGTGTCAGCTCCCACACTTCCCTTTCCAAGTAGGGATATCGCTTATCCTTGCGAAATGTTGTTCCACAGGAGACCATCACGATTCCAGCGGAAACAACACGATCCTTGCATACGCAGCCGATAGGAGTCCAACAATAGTTTAAAACTTTCCTCACTCTACGCTGACGACCGGCTCAGATAAATTGTTCCAGTTCTTCACCACACTGGTGGACAAGGTAACATCGGAATGAAGTCGGAGCCTCCTCGGCTTAAACACTCCAGGAGTGACCCCATGTCGAACTATCAACTCTGAGTTGAAGGAACTTCTTCAGTTCATTTCCCATCATTCCACGCACTATGCGTCTGGTGTATAGCACATCTCCACGACTACGACAATAATCCACGGAAAACATGTTCATCGTTCGAAGTCGTTGGGTGTAGGACAAATTCCGGATCACTGAGATCGATCCTCGCCGTTGGACCTTCTATAGGAGAACACGTTCGGTCTTTGGAAGAGGATAAACCGCAGGTGAACCATATTCGAGGATAGGGCGCACATGGGAAGTAAAAAGAAGTCTGAAGGTCTCAAGAGTCATGCGGGAAAAAATCTTATGGCACAGAACATCCTATTAGCAGCCGCTACCCTCCTCAAGGTGTTCTGGGTTGTGCGCATATCAAGAGACACAAGTACTCCAAGTACTTTCTCACAAGCAGAGTTCCTGAACAAGAAACCACCAAGGTGATCAACCCCATAGGGGTACGGAGCACTGATAGGGAGGACGGAGCACTTATCATAATTGATGAACAATTGCCACTCCAATGTCCAGCTATGCAGCCGGTCTGATGTCGCTTGCAGTCAGTCAGCATCGTCGAGTTGGAACATCTCTAGCCATAGCCTTAAATCGTCAGCATATAGCAAGCAATCCGTTCGGAGTTCTGACGCGAGGTCGTTGATTAATACTTTAAACAACGCAGGACCGGGAACGGAGCCTTGCGGAACTCCACTTGTCATCAGGACGGGCTCGGAGCAAGTTTCATTTACTTTTACACGCATATTACGGCCATTCAAAAAATCGGCCATCCAAAGGGGTATCTCCTCAGAAACCAATTCCCCGAAGTTTAACGAGATGCCATTCGTGCGGGATTTTATCAAATGCTTTTCTGAAGTCGACAAAGACCATGTCCAGGCGATTACCAGCATCCAACGATTTAGCTCATTTTTCTCTGACCACAAGCAGGTTGGAGGCACACGAGCATGCGCTCCGGAAGCCATGCTGTGCGGGAGAGATGACATTCACGTTATCAAGGTGGCGATTCAAGACTCTCTTGAGAATTCTCTCTATGACTTTGCACACTATGGATGTTAAACAAATCGGATCCTGGCAATTCACACCTTTGTATACGAGCTTAACGACACCAAATTTCCAAGCAAGAGGGAGACATCCTGCATCAAGAGACCGTTGCAAAACTTGGCAAAGAGGTGCAGCGATGTACTCAGCTACCGAAGGTGAAGTCCATCAGGACCCGGTGAGGAATTCGGATTTAACTCCAGAAGCAGTTACGTGACTGTATCAGTGCTGATTTCAAGGTGCGCTAGAGTGAAGGGATGAGTAACGACAAGGCTATTGGGCAACAGTTCTTTAATCGAGAAGGCAGAGGAATACTGCGAGGCCAAGAGCTGAGCCTTTGCGTCATCTGCATGAAGCATACTCGCATTTTTAGGGGAAAGGTGAGTAGGTATTCCATTGCTAGCTTTGGTATTACGCTTCAGGTAGGAGCAAATAAACTTGTATGAGGGTATCGAGTTAGCAGCCAAGCAACGTTTATACTGCTGTCTTTTCTCGCGCTTAAAGTGCAGTGGTTCCTGACCGCTTTACAATTGGTGTAATCTAACGCTGATTGCGTAGCTTTGAACATGTCTCACAATTTGCTTCCTCGATTCACAGGAGACCTTAATGCACGATCAATCCAAGGCGTTTACTTTTAGTGAGTGGAACAACTTGCTTAATGAGTGACATGAACTTGTAGTACAGAAGACTCCAGGAATTATCAGGGCCTAAGTGCCAGTAGTAGTTCTCAACCGATTTGCATCGAGTCGCCAGAACTTCCAACCGTACACCCTTGGGTCATGAATGGCAAGATATTGCATCCAGCAAAAGGAAACTACACAATGATCGCTCATACTCAGCGACTGGTGAATAGTCAAGTCAGAAACATCAGACTGTGCTGATGTGAGCACAAGGTCGAGGATGTGTGGCGACTGACCCGCACATATCCTGATGAGCTCTGCAACGTGCCGAAACAGATGACATTCAAGGATGGTTTCAGGGAAAACAGTGTCAAAAGACATCAGGGAAAGATCACAATGGAGTAAGTCCCAATCGATACCAGCAGCGTTAAGTCTTCCAGTATCAGACAATCCCTGCCACCACCATGCTTCTTAACAGAATGCAGCAAGCTGACTCCAGAACCCGAAGGGGCTTTGTAGCTAACACCAACCAAAAGAGATTTGTATCTATCATGGGTACGGCAGATCCACTATCATTGTTACAGATTGCTTCCACTAAATGTCCTCTGAGATCTTTCTAGTAGCGAATCACACCACTGTCAGACCTCGCTCCAGAACATTCGGCTCGAGATAGGTGATACTCAGGAATATACAACTCAGAGTCAAGGATGTCCGTTGATAACCAAGTCTCTGTGAAAGCCATTAGGTCAGGGCGACTGACAGAAGGAAGGAGCTGAATCTCAGCAACTTTGTTACGTAGGCTACGTACATTGACATATATCATCCTCAATCTAGCCGCGCGGGGACGACTAAGACCGGCCTCCAGCGAACTCTCCGTGTCTTTGAACCACCCGAAAATTCACAATGTGTATGTTACTTTCACCAGTTGTTCGGCGTGTCCGTAACTCATCGACATCAGCTTTCATTCAGATCCGGTCCTCAGGTGAGAGGTCTTGTAGTCATAGAACTTTTCACCCTAATGACGCGAGGTCTGTCTCAGAACACCGCGATATTCACCTTTGTTTTGGCGAACGATCTTGTGGGGATGAGCCTTAGAGGCGTCATCAGACTTCCTACTAAAACTAAAAGCAGAGACGATATATATTCCCGGTTCATTTTCATCAGAAAGGAGAGACCATACGCCTAAGAAACTCCTAGTCATGCAGCATCCTTTTTGCCGGGGAGTCCTTATTGGACTAAGGAGCATTCATAACAACCAAGCAACGATCACGGGGATGTGGTATAGTGCCCACAGAAGGCTGGAGATTCGGATAGGGCTTTTTCCAGCTAACTAACTCTGACCAGCTTTAAATCGGAAGAGGACGACTTGGTTTTCCGTTTAGAAACACTCTTAGTTCTTCCCTCTCGCAGAGTCGCACACCTGTCAATTCGTGTTGGCTCTACGCTTTCATTCACCACTGCCACATAGGTCTTAATCTTACGTAACTTTATACTTTCCCCTGGAGTTAGAGGCCCGGATAACGACGATGAGGGAACACGGCTTCCATTACCAGCATAAGTGTCAGAGTCAGAAGCTGGAGAATTCACTGCGGTGCGTTCGTCTTTACAACTAGGAATTGACCGCGGGCTGAGCACAGGCAAGCCGCTCAAAATACTCTATCATTCAGCACACTACGACACGCGTCACAAAGTAAAGTGATAGCCGAGGAGGTGGTCCGCTGGTGGCATTCATAAAGATCCAAAGCGATGTCACAGCAGACGGTGTGTCTCCTCCCTTCGCAAAGATGGCATTGCACCACCTTTGATCTGGAAGTAACGCCTTTACCTCAATCTAGGCACTTAGATGCCATAATCCAGGGAGGTCAGCAATGCAACTTTCCGCTTTATTCAGTTAATGTATATCCTCAGGGAAGGAAGCCCAAAAGAGTTCGTTCTCCACCGTCGTAGCAGCCGAAGTTTGGGCACATTTCAGACGCGTTTCCATCATTCGTGCCATCAGGGGACTTAACAAGCGGTGCATTCCTGAATGAGTTACATTGTCAAGGATTTTCAGTTCCCTGATAAAGCGGAACTTTTGGTTTTACGGATTTCTCGTCCTGTTATCTGGTCAAAGTGCACCTTGAATTCTCACCGGCATTGATCTGTCGGTGGATTGACCGTCTTCTGCACTATTCCTATCCCCGTGAATTTCTTCCAATATTTCCCTTTTTGTTTGCTGTAGTTTGGTTTTATCATTGCCCTGTCCGTCCATTGTTACTGTTGTGGCGTAGTATCTTCGGTATTTGTATTTTTTGTATACTTACGCTTGTTTCATCTTTTACACATGGCTCCTCACGTGGATCGTAATTGCGAAGAGTATAACTGCGACACACTAGTGATGGAAGCGATTCAGTGCGACTTATTTCTACTCTGGTATCATGATAATTCGAGGCTAGATCAAGCCACGATTGATCTTTATGCTCGCCACTCTAACCTGAAGTGGATTTGCCTCTATTGCTTTTTCCTAACTGATACTAACTCTCGCGTAGCTTGCGAACGACAGTTTGATCCCCATCGGGGCTCCGTTGCGAACTGTATGCAAAAGCTCAGTGTTACGGTAAACTTAAACCGGGAATAGAGTTTACTCCCTAATGCATTACGATAGAGAATTAATGAGGTTTATTCGTCCTGTGATTGTTACATTTGTAATACGGAAACTGCGATCGGCAGGTTACGTGATGTGTTTATCTACAATGAAAAGGAAGCGTTTGAACGGAAAACGAAAGCTCGGCGGACGTTGGATAGAAAGTGAGTGCAGTGAGTGGGTAATGTCGGGATACCGTATGTTTGTATCGAACGCATCCATTGAGTAAGTGACTGGAGAAAGGCGGACACATTGCACCACAATGGTCTCGCAAGACCTATGCTAGTTGTGTTCAAGAGCCCCGATCTACCGTGACTTACTGCTCAACCGTGCTGGTTTGGTAACAGGCCGGACCAGAGTCCGATATCATGTAGTAGTAGTAGTAGTAGTAGTAGTAGTAGTAGTAGTGGATTCTATCATGGAGTGTTCCCTTGCGGAATCCCACGATGTAGGCGTTGAAGTTCTGCCTGGTGAAAGATTAGTTCATCTAGATTATGCGGACGATATCGTCTTGCTTTTCGACAATGTTGAGGCGGCGCAATCAACCCTGCATAGCCTGTCCAGAGTGGTCCCATTATTTGGTATGCACTTCGCACCTTCAAAGTGCAAAGTGTTGCTGCAGGACCACCAGCCACTCGATGACCCCTTGACGCTTGCTAACGAGGAACTCGAGGTGGTTGATCAATTCACTTATCTTGGCAGCTGCATCAGCAATGATGGGCGCATAGAAACTGACGTGAGCTCACGCATTGCAAAGGCCAGAGCTGCGTACTTGAACCTGCTGCATCTTTGGCGACAGAAGGGAGTTTCCCTCCGTCTGAAAGGCCGTGTATACAAGGCCACAGTGAGGGCCGTTCTGCTCTATGGCAGTGGGACTTGGCCCCTTCGGTCTGAAGATCTGAGGCGCCTTCAAGTCTTTGATCATCGTTGTTTGCGAAGCATTGCTGATGTCGGATGGCATCAGCGTATCCGCAACGACGATGTGCGTAGGCGAGTACTAGGTAGTGATAATCATGCTAGCAACCTAGAACAACAGATAGCACTGAATAAGTCGCGTTGGCTCGGGCACGTGCTACGTATGCCTGGTCACCGCTTACCTAGGAGGGCCTTGTTCAGTCTACCAGGTGTAGGATGGCGCAAGGCTCGAGGTAGACAGAAGTTGACTTGGCAGCGGGAAATGAAGTCACTGACAACCAAACTGGGTGCCGTTGGTCCGTCTCGTCTTCCGGGTTGGAGTCCACGTGAATCATCTTGTGCTTGGCTCGAGACTTTGCAGGAGATGGCTCGCAGTAGACACCAGTGGCGCGTCTGCTGCCCTCTCCTAATCGGATTGTCTGTTTAAAGTGTGTTTAGTGCTGAGTTATCTGCGGGGTAATGGCTGATTATGACGCGTGGCAGTGAAAGCCGCAAGGAAGCTGTCTCGCCGATGTTGCCTTATCTTTGCACGATAGCCAGCTGTTTGTGACGGTATGTTGTTAACACAAGGTGTAGGCGCCTTGACCGTGAATGTTTGATAGGACATTAAGGTTTTCAGGTAAGTCCCCCTTCTCTCCCTCTTCTTATTCTTTATTTCATAGGTCCTCATGGTTGTATGGCAGCGAAGCATCAGTTCAAATGGCTGATGTACTGCTGTTGATGATCAAGTAGTACCGGACACGGTACTTCTGTACCCACCGCACCAGTAAATGGGCCTCTTGTTCAGGTTTCGTAGGTGGATGACTGTCAAATGTCATTAGTTGCAATTGTTGCTGACATTGTTACCGATATATCTTCGGGAGTAGTCGACGTCGCCTCTTACGATTGTTCCACACAATTATCAAAAGACAACTTACGTGACTCATGTGTGTACGCAAAATGTTTACCGGTACCAATCAGTCTGATTCGTGCTCTCGTTGCCAAAACTTATATTGGGGTAGGGACCACAGACTCTCATCTGACGGAACGTGGGCGAGCAGTAATATGTACAACTTCTGGCCCAACCGCGGTTCTGCTGACACCCTCAACAGTTGGGAACACTTCGATGGCTGAGTGTAGGAGAGTGTTGGTCGCTACTGAGATTAGCCTAGCAGCGTTTGAGGCTGATTTTATTGGCAGTCGATCGGTTAAAAATAGTAAGGTCATAAGGTGCCTACGAAAAATCGACTGTGCACCTTGTTAACAAAACAAGTGAGACTAGGCGGACACAAAAGGATATATCTCATGAGAGCTTCCGAAATCCCCTTATCCGTCCTGGAACCCACGTTGTTTGGTTGGGGGATGGTCCAGAAACTATTCCAAAAACGGGTTTTTCCCTCGGGCTTTGTATCCGAGGGGAACTATAAAAGATCGTTAATCGAAAGAAGGAAGATGCAGAGTGAGGGTCCGTTGGTATGATACAGTAACTGCCGTAGCGCCAGGAATAAGTATTAGGCGTTGACTCTACGTTGCAGGTTCGCCGATGTTGTCACCTTGACTTAAACCTAGCTATCGTTTACTGATCAAGTTAGCGACTTACTGGTGGGTTTCTCTAATCATAGATTGGATCGACCCGGATAATACGTTGGTGGAGGTTTGCTTTGTTTGTTAAAAACAGTCACAAGCACTGAAAAGCTACATTTGCTGTGACAGCGTCCAATGCTTAGATTGTTTTTTGCTTTTAGGGTAGATGGCAGATTGGAAAATTTCTTCTGTGTGTACCGTAGCCCTTCCCCCACGAAAGTGGAGGATAAGGCGGCGGTTGCTGCGCGGCATTTTGTATACCTGGGGATATAAATCTTCCAACTGCGGACTGGGAGCACTCTATCAACCTGACAGGTACTTTAGAGTTTGAGTTGGTTAGATGAATACACGAGAATGCGTTCGTCTAACACCTTGTTCTTCCGACGAGAAGTCGAATTAGCACTACCCCCTCCACTTCACTTGTCGTGATCACTAGGCATAACCATGTAACAGAGATGCGTGCAGTGGCCCCCATAGATAGAAGTGGTTACTGTGCTCTTATCTTTTCAGTGAATGTAAAGAAGCCACCATCAAAACCTCGACTTGTGAGAAATTTTACCTTAATCGATATTAGTCATTGGCAGAACAAGGTCCTCCAGCTCCCTTGGGTTCCTACTCAAGAACAGGTCATGTTCGAACAAATGCATGCCTATGTCTAGCCTCGTACAATTTCTGGATGAGTTCGCCTACTCGTGTCCCGATAGAAGCAGTAATAAGCCCCTCTGGTGGCGACGTGAAAGTGCCTAAATGTTTCAGAGACGTAATTCTTGTTGGAATATGTTTCAGGAACTTGGAGGCTTCAGACAATGGATAAACGGATCAGTGCAATAAAATTGCAGGGACGAGCTATGTATCGTTGTGAACTCAGTTTAGCTCAGAATGCAAAACGAAACCCGTAGTTGTATTAATGTTATGCACAGTCGAAAGCTTCTTTGAGGGCGGGGATTGGTAACCTGACTAAGTAGGATGGTAGTGAGGTTGTGAACGATGTAGCTACGGCGGTGTTATTGCGTGTCTTTCAATATTTGCACTGCATGAACATTGGCTGTGCAATCCCCTCGCAGTCTCACTTCTCATGTGACATTGAAAGGCAAAACTTTGTAATAACCGCTTCGGAGGTCTTTGAGGTGCTGGCTGGCTTAAACTCCTATAAACCGGCAGGCCCTGACAATGTTCATCCAGCGACTGTTAAACCGCTGGCTGATATTCTACAGTATCCCTCTTGGACCTGTTCAACTGTCCTCTTCAGGAAGGTAGGCAACCACATGACTCGAAAGAGGCGACTGTTATGGTAATTCATAAGAGGTCTCCAAATCTGCTTCACACAACTATAGGCCAGTCAGTCTGACAGGTACTTTGCTTAAGTGCCTGGAGAAATTTGTTAGGCACCGAATTTATGTAGACTTAGTTGTCAACAACTTAATTAGAGCGGAACAGCATGGCTTCATTAAAAGAAGTCATGTCTTATCAACCTGTTGCATTCCTTGGACGAAATAGCTCCATATCGGTGTTCCAATGAAGGTCTGCTGCTTAGACTTATATAGAGCATTTGACTCGGTTAGTCATCATTTTTTTACTAGAGAAGCTGATTTGGTTGTCGGATTTCCCCTGTGACAGAACGTCCAGTGTCAGAATCATTGAGGCCAGATCTAGCATAGGCACTGCTCATAGCGGGGTCCCTCAGAAAGCGTTATCGTTTCTTATGTATATAAATTATTTGGCTCGACTCATCGAGAACCGTTGTTATGTTCTTGCGGATGACATAAGGCTTGTCACCAGGGGGATAGGGATAAGTTGTCTAAGGATCTGGGCACTGTGGCAGTGGTCTACATCATGACAATTGCCATTGAACACAAAGCAATGTCAACTGCTACCATCATGTAACGTTGGGATTGCGATGCAAACATCCACTGGGTCCCTGACATTGCAGTGTGTAGACAAGGCAAGAGACTTAGACATCGTTATGGTAAATTGATTCTGTCCTATGTGCCTATGTGCTGCTAACAGAGCGCGGCAGGAACATTTTCGCCTCAGCAGAACGTTGTGTAATGCTAAATTCGACGTCTTTCTCCTTTTATACCATGCGGTGGCTCGGCCGCACCTAGACTATTGCGTTGAGACTTGGGCACCGTATCTACGAAAGGTTGACGTTTGTTTAGGGAAGCTACAAAGTGTGGCCACCAGAATGATCGAAGGCCGACGTAAAAAGTCGTATGTTGGCCGCCTGCATTTTCTAGGCTTGTTCTCATTGGAACGACGCAGAATCAGGGGAAACCTCATGGAAATAGTATCAGTGGCATTTAGTCTACTTATTATTTTGTACTAAACACCTCGGACCACCTGTGGGTACACCATCTGGAGCCCAGGAAGCAGAGGTCAAGACCGGATGTACGAGTGAAACTTTCATTAACCGCGTAGTATGTAGATGGAACTTACTTCCCCATGCACTAGTGGTATGTACTAATATAGAAGTCTAGATATGATTTGGTGCACTATGTCTCCGTATTTGCACTGAGATTAGTGGATTCCAATTAGTACCAAATATCCCTTGGTCTATAGGATGTCATGAATAGTTTCATGAAGTTATAAGAAGTTCCCCTTACTTTTTTGTCTCTGCAGAAGTGAAGAAGCTTGAACGTTGAAGTGCCTTGGGCCTTGGCTTGCTTACTATCACACGAAAACGGACGTTCGTCGGGTGAAGGCCTGATCTCACACTCAGTGCTCTATCCGCAGCTGTGACAGCGTCGTCCAGGTCGCCACGGGGTGTAAGCAGGCACACCCTCCATCCAACTCCGACTCTTACTAGGTGGTTGTGATATAAGTGTCCAGCCACCTACGAAGCACCACTTTTGCTTTTCAGCCCCACTGGTCTATTACGACCCGCGTACGCCTTGGATACGGACGCCCTCGGAACCCTCAACCGGACGCTCTCCGAATGGGTGATTCGCTCTTTCGTCAAGAAGATTCTATAGACCAAGATTACGATTACCTTATTAAACTTCTGGCTCTAGGTCGGTTTCTTCATATTTCATTTTTACATTTTCATACACCTGTTTTACGAACCGTATCATGACTGTTTCCCGTAGGCACCGGTAAACGTCCAGCCATTCAAGTCTTTGGCCACTCGTATAACTCTTTAAAGAACGAAAAGATAAATAGTGTGATAAGGCATATACAACAATATATCATTAATTGCATCGTTAACACCGCCGGTTCTAATATACAACTAGTTTCACTTTAATATAATCGTACCCTCAGTCAGTGCAAATGAATGATGCGTGTGCCCCTGGCTGTCATGGTGTGGTAATTTTTGATTACACATCGGTCACTCAAATTTCAGTTTTAAATTGGGCAGGACTGCTAGTGCAGGCAACGTGGGCAGTACTTGGTTGATCAGCGTATGCTTGAGGTGTGTCGTTTTAGATCCATCAAGACATCGAAGCACCTTATTAACTTTTGTCTCAACGATTCATTCAAGAAAGAACACTCACAGGATTCTCCTATCGTTCTGGTTCAACCTGAAGTTGACCTTGATTGTCTCACTGACGCCAGGTTTCCTGGGACCAGTTATGCGGATTAGCTGGAAGAGCTTGCGATAAGTGCCTACTGCTCCTGCCTCCTCCATTTCTTAAGCCCAACTGGTCCACCAGGCTTCCTTGTCAGCACGTAGGCTCCGCCTTAGTTTGCGCCTTATAGTCCGTATGGTCACATTGTGTCAGAGCCAGGCGATAGGTTTCTTCTGGATTCCAACAGGTTTACCGACCTCTCGGATATCCAGTGACTGGTGCGGTGGCGATTGATAGTGCCACAAGCAGATGCTCCTGCGTGGTGCATGGCAGCCGAGATCTTATTCCACTGAAGTTCAGTGTCATTAGGACAAGACAGCGAAAGTTCGGTATGCAGTGCGTCATGATTGGCTTGCTTCACCGGGGGCTGAGACAATTTCTCAGTTGCCAAGCGTAGGGGACGTTTGGTACGCCTCCCGGTAAACTTCATGGAGAAACGACGGCGTACTAAGGCAAGATCAGTCGACACAGGTACTCCAGTACGAGCGGCAATCCAGGATGGAACCCCGCCATCTGTAACTTACGGCAATGTGGTCAATTTGGGTCCATCGCTGGCCAGCTACAGGTGGACGCCAAGTGGCACTTTGGCGTCCACTGTGTCTAAAAGCAGTGCTACTAAGAAGCAGCTGGTGTTCCGCACACAGTTGCAGCAGACGCTCACCGTTGTCATTTCGTTCGGAGTTAAGCCCACAATTACCACCCAGTTGAGCTTCTGAAGAGCTCAGACGCTCTACTTGTGCGTTCATATCCCCTGCAAGTACTATAATATCTGAACTAGTAGCACTGCGTAGTAGCGCGTTCAGTTCGTCATAGCATGTGTCCTTGACAGCATTGGGACTGCAGTCGGTGGGAGCATAAGCGGAGATAACAAACAAACAGCGTTTTGCATTACTTCGTGAATCAACCTTAGCTGATGTCGTCAAACGGGCTGCACATAAACGTCTGTTCATCGGAATTCAATCAATCAACAGTGGCTCAGCCTTGGAGCTGAGAATGATACCTTCATCAGCTTGACCCGTGAGTGCTGCATCAGCTTCTTCGGATGCATGCAATCAATAGCAAGAGGACAAGCTAGGCGCAGTCAATTCAACAACCCCGTTAGGGTCGTTGATCCTAGTTTCGGACACACAACACACATCAATACTCAGTGTGTCTAAGGTGCGTGCGAGTGCAGCCTGTTGACCTGTTTGTCTTCGAGTGCGAACGTTGAATGTCGCCATGGAAACGGGACAGCGTGGCCTTATAAGGGGCTGTTGCCGAGAGGCGTCCAATGGTTGTTGTGGAAAGGTGACTGCGGATGATTTTACTCGTGGCACTTCGGTTGCTGTCAATTAAGCTGGGAATTATAGAAGGAAGGTTAGTAATGGTGGCCGGGATGGGAGTAAGGGAAAAAGGTGGAAACGAAAGAAGGGAGGCGCCAGCAGTGGCATGTTTTCGCTTATCCGCCCTGCTGTATGCAGCAGATAAGGCGACCCTTGATAATCTGCGCGACGGCCGATGCAGGATGAAGTTTATGTTTGAAGAAAATGTCATGGTTGTATGTGGGGCTGAGATACTGCCAGGGCGCCTAGAGCAAGACTGGAGGACTATAGCGCTAGGATTGTGCGCTATGTATCCGGTACGAGACTAGACGGCCAACCAAAGGCAATAGGCAGAGCACACAAAGGTTAAGCTAGGGAAAAAGTTTATTGGACTGGAGGAGAGTTAGCTAATGCGAAAAATAGAGCACCAGAAGAGAGCTAGCTAGGGAGGATGCAGTTGGGCATCGAGTGCGTGGACGGAGCGTCGTTTGCAGTCGAGTCGCTCGCCAAAGACAGATATCGTGTTCGTGTTCCAAACAAACGGGATCAACATTCCAGCAGGCAAACCACCTCATTCCCTAATACATAAGAAAGCTATAATTTTAATAGATTTTAATATAGTTTACGCCGTCATACGGTGGAATCTCCAGGTCCGTACATGACGACTATGGTCCTCAGCTAAAGCTTTTGGCTCAGAAATCTGTCCGCAAGGTAGCGAGGTGTCAGTGGTTTGGTTTTACAGAAATGTACCCCATCCTGTTTCAAATCCCTAACCTGGGGACCAAGAGACTGAGGTTTTGTGACCTCTCAACATTTACCAACCTGATAGGAGTAGCTCTCAACGGGCCCGGAGGCACCACGCAATATAGCTCAATGGGTCAAGGACGTACGCAAACCGTCGCACCACGTTAAGGTCCAGTCTCGTTGCGACGGATATTTCGGTTTAGCGAACGATTAAATCCATAAGGAGTACAGGGCAGTATTCTCAGTACGAATCCTGGTGCATATAGGCGCTAAATGAAAGGATTAAGTTACAGTTACATTTGACTGTCACACATCCAAGGTCTCAAGGAATCGTCACTCGATCTCAGCGACATGGCTTTTGGTTTCCACGTGCAATCATGCGGTTTTGAAATCAATGTCATCCTTATGTTCAGTAACAGGGATTATGGAAACAGACAAACAACAAGGACCAAACATCAAACCCAAAGAAACAAAAAGGTTCGATATGCTTACTAACCTTGATCGATGTAGTTAACGCACAATGCTGTTGGTTTTGTGTCTGTTTTGTCAGAATGTCTTCAGTTGCTTGCACTGCCGATCCCGCCATCGCGACGAGCCTGGATCTTAACGTGGTGCGATGGTTTGTGTGTCTCAGTGATCCATTGAACCATGTTCGGTGGTGTTTTTTGCGCTTTCAGAGCCACTCATACCAGATTGGTTAGTGGTTAGAGGACAGACAAACTCAGTCTCCTGGTCTCCAGGTTGGGGTTGGAGTGAGGGTGGCTCCTTACTCCATAAAACGGGCTTTCTATACTTCAGTGCCAAAACCCCGCTGCCTTGCGGTAACGTTTTTGAACCAAGGTCCTTGGTTGCTAACCGTAATAGTTCGTCTGTCTAGGCCAGGGCAACCTGACAGTATTCCGCCCACACAATACAATGAATCTTTCTTCCAACAATTTCTTGATGCTCTGGCCACCGCAGAGGTTAATCGACCGTGCCCTCTCTGCTGCATCGAGCATGGTGGATAGGGGTTTGGACGCTACTGCTCAGGCCTCCCCGTCTTCTTATCCCTCTTTCTGCGATTTTTCATCCTTATCGCCCCGTTCCAACTTTTCTTTTATCCCCCCCCCATTTTCAATCCTCCAATTCTTGGCCCTCCCTCACGTTGCTTCACTAGTCGCTTGTCTTCTAGTTTCAACTTACACACAGTGGCAGGGCGTCGTTCCAGTCCAGTCGACAACTCCATGTTCAACCAAGCGGACAACGTCAGTTCATCCGTTTCTCTTTGGAGTCCTCGATCCTCGCTAAGACTGGCATGCCTCAACGTGTGCACTTCGTTACAGATTGGCCGACAGACAGCACTTGCCCGCACCCTAGAGACCCTATGGATCGATATTTGCTGTTTATCAAAACCCGCCTGCACGATTCGTGCTCCGTGCTCGCTTCGGTCCCCCACATGCGACACTGGCAGCACATGCTCATTGCGCCTGTCTGGCGATGATGCAGCTTCATATGCCGGTCAAGCTGGCATCGGCCTTGTTTCGAGTCTTCGGACTGAAGTTGCCCTCATCGATTGGATCCCAGTCAACAGTCGGATGTGCGCCGTTAGATTAGATGGTTCGTTCCATCCTATGAAGTCGCGCGGGAACAAACGGTGCCTGTTTGTCATTGCAACCTACGCTCCTACAAACTGTAGCACTGGTTCGCTGAAAGACGGTTTCTATCAGCAACTTAAAGATCGCCTACGTTACTGACTGGCGAGCTAAATTCCCAAGTCAGAAAATTGTTCTCTGATGAGCTTCATCTGGACAGTCAACACGGTGTAGGCTCCCGTAATGATAACGATAAGTGATTACTACAGCTCTGTAACGATGCTCGTCTATTTCTCGCGAGCACAAACATTCGACACAGCACCCGCAGAAGCGTGAATTGACGTCCAACAGTCGTGGACGCAAGTCGATCATCTCTCTATCAGTTACCGCTGGAGAGGCTGTGTCCAAAACTGTCGCTCGATCTGGATGGAGCACGAGCATGAACTCTGGACTCTTCTGCGCCGACCTCCGGGTACGTTTCGCTGGACGCCCACGACCTCGATGTGGACGGATTGACACCAGCCAGCTGACGAAACCAGATGTTCTGAATGTGTATCAAAGTGCGCTGACATCCATGCTGAGTAATCGCTTACTGAACACTGTCGAAGATCACTAGATGCATCTTCGCCAAACGTTACTATCAGCAGGCATGCTCTTTTGTGGCAAATCAAATTACCAAATTGGACATTTGGTCTGTACACAGTCTCTGTAACTTATCAATGCTCGCCGAGGTATTCCGATTGGAAGCGAATACAATGAGACTGGTAAAAATCTCAGGGCAAAACTGCGTGCTAGCCTGGAGAAAGACCGCGAAGCCTGGTGATCTCATCGTGCCTCGGAGATGGAGAAGGCCACTGCCGTTAGTAAACATGGTAAGTTATTCCGTCTGATACGGGAAACAGGCAGCAGGAGACCTGGTGTTAGCGAAACCATACGCGTAGAAATCGAACCTGAGATCAAGCTGTTGAAATCGCATAAAGCCACAGGGATGAATAGAATTCCGCCATCCCTGTTCAAATTCGGGGGATCTGCTCTAATAGATGATTTACACGAGTTGCTAGTGAAACTTTGGGAGCAGGAGACTGTCGCGACAGACTGGAGTCGCTCCGTTATTGTCCCAATTTTCAAGGCAGCAATCATAGAGGGACCAGTCTGATCTCAATTGCCTCTAAATTGCTTGCATCTATCATTCTCCGCAGTCTGACTGCCACTCGTGAAAGCCAGATCCTTGGAGAGCAAGCCAGGTTTCCTCGAGGTCAGGGCTGCATCGACGACATCCTCATTTTGCGTCAGTTGTTGAAGCACCGCCATGTTTATTGGCGGCCCACTGTTGTCTTGTTTCTTGACGTAAATGGTGCCTTCGACTCAGTCGATCGATGTGCCATTTGGGGCTGTCTGCTGAGGAAAGGTGTTCCTGGGAAATAGGCAAACATTATCAAAGCGCTGTACGCACATAGTTCGGGCAGAGTGACGGTTTATGGCAAACTGTCGCCACCCTTCGGTATCACCAGCGGTGTAAGACAAGATTGCTCACTGTCACCTTTCCTATTTTAATTCGCACTTGAGGAAGTCATGGAAACAGCATTCGCTGGACACGACCTAAAAGGTGTAGAGCTAGCTCCTGGTGAGCGACTTGACATGGAGTATGCAGACGATATTGCCCTCATCTGTGGCAGCTCCCAAACATGCCAAGCAGCACTGGACTGATTACCACTGACTGTCTATCGTTTTGGGCTATGCTTTACTCCATCGAAATTCAAAGTACTTCTCCGAGATTGGCAACGACCCACCCCGACGCTAACGCTTTGTGGTGATCAGCTAGAAGTCGTCCAGGAATTCAAGTACCTGGGCAGCTATATTAGCGTCCTTGGGATCGAAGATGAGGTTACGAACCGTATATCATAACCTCGAGGTGCTTTTGTTAATCTCCGCCATTTGTGGCACAGACGCGACATTACTCTCGCCCTGAAGGGCAGAGTTTATAACGCAGCCGTCCATTCAACTCTCCTATATGGTTGTGAAACCTGGTCCATCAGGTCGACAGACATAAAGCGGCTCGTCACGTTCGATCATCGCTGCCTTCTCAGCTTAGTTCATGTCTGGTGGGAGCACCGCGTGAGCAATGAGTGTGTTGGGTGTCGCGTATTTGGTGCAGGAAGAACGAGTGAACCGCTCAGCACCATTATATCACGCACCAGGCTCCGATGGCCGGGCCACGTGTTGCGCATACCAGCACATCGAATGCCGCAACGTGCATTGTTTACACGTTGTGGGTGCAGTTGGAAGAGGAGGAAGGGAGGCCAAGCGTTGCTTTGGTCGAGAGAGATGAAAACCCTCACTTCGAAGTTGGCGTCTGTTGGTGCATCCCGGCTTCATGTCTAGGGTTCTAAGGACAATGAACTCGTTTGGTTGGACGCACTTGCTGATATGGCGAAGAGCCGGCCCCAAGGGCATTTGTGTTGTGAGCTTCTTTGTCCATCCCCTCCCTTTAGGTTTTCGTTCCAATCTCGCTCTCAAGCAAAACGTATAATATAATATTTAACGTCATATTTTCATATTGTAATTTGTGTAATTTGTAGTGTAATTTTTTAGTCTCTGACCTTTTTATATTGCGGCACATTAGCTGAGGTGTTTCCCACCCTTAGCTAACGTGTACTGTTGGCGATGATGACTGCCGATCCCACTGATTCCATCCACGCAGGTGGTTTACACTAAAAGAATTAATTCTTTTGGTGGGTTTTTCATGCAACTTAGCCCTACCACGTGAGCGTTCTGAGGCCTAACCTACCTGATCGTCGTTTTGACAAACGAAACATATAAAACTAAGTATGTAATGCAACTGAACTGAGAAGCGCTGCGTTTTAACTACGACAGACCTTTGCCAGAAGTGCTTGGTGCTAACCCCAGTTGGCAGATACCCGCACTTTCCCCAGATGTGGGTTGTAGTACGCGGATGCCAGCGCTCAAGGAACAGAAGTCCCCTACTGGCCTCTATGTGTGTTGCTAATCTCTTGGGTTCTTACGGCAGTACTGGCCACATTGTATCCTCTTACAGACAACTGATATCACTTTTACTCAATAGATTGTTGTGAATTTAAAACTACACACGCATATGACTGATCCACTTACTGAGCTGTTTGGTAGTTTTGCTCGTCAGTATTGCTACAGCCACCTAGATGAAAGTACCAACCGACCATTTCTGAGTCACTCGGTGTTTGTGATTGTAGATGACCAGACAATCTGGCCCTGAAGTAGTAAGGTGCAAAAAGCATGCAGAAAGGAGTGTCGTTCTACGTCAGCGTGTTCGGCAGCACTTGCACAGCAGCTGCATCTGATTCCAGGAAGACTGTATTCCTCACGAATGTGGTAGAACTTTTAAAGCGAAAATAACAACAGGAAAGCAATTTTTCGCGATCTTTTTCCTTACAAACTTGAAGCAAACCGTTGATAGGGACGACTGCAAGTGTATACCAATTGTTGTGGTGAACTTGAGGTATTGTACCTCATACACCCTCACTAGGTTCCAGGATCTAAGTGTAGCAGCGCGTTTCTACCATACGCCTTTCAAATACAGACAATGCCAAAAGTACACGCGATATTTTTAAAGTGAAACGGCTTATAGACGTTGCGTTGCTAGGTTTGTTAATGATCTACAGAGCACAGAAAACTAGCGTTTTACCACTTTTTCGAGCCATATAGATCATTGCTCAGGTTTACCCTTTATAAGCTACCAAATTTGGTTCCGTACAGCCAGTACGGTACTTTATCCTGCATAAAATTCTTCAGGTCGGCTATTTTCTTCTTGCTCACCTTACGAAATGCCTCGGGAGCATGTCTTGCAACCTAAGGGTCGCTGGTTCGTATGTGCGGGCGACATCACAGTGTCCGTAGTCCACTTGCGACCGGTGGTGCTTGTGTGGCAGCGAAGCGTCGGTACTGCGTACCGGCGTACTGATGATTCGCTTTTTGTTTGAGGTTGTATCCAAACGTCCTCTCTTTTGTACTGGTAACCTTATTCCACTCATCCGGGTTGATATATTTCGGTGTTTTTATGACTTTAGGTTGGTTTGTTAAATCTATCGTTGGTTGCGCTGTACTTATGCCTTGCCACAGAAGTGGCAGTTCATTAGTACGAATTCGGGGTTACCGTGCTACCCGCTCTGTTGCACTGTCATCACAATAATGGTTCGAAATGATTTAGACTATTGGTAGCTCGAGAGGCTTATTCAGTTGTTGTGGTGTTCTTCGAGCTTATGCAATTTGACTTCATGCAATCAGGTTGTCCAGCTCGAAGAACACCACAACTGAACAATGACGGTTGACTCATTCGTGGCGAGTGCCATTCTTGTGAGCATGCTGGTGCCTGATTTATCTTGCTTTTCACCGCATGAACCAAATGTGTATCGTGTCGTGCTCGTTTGTCACTTCTCATGGCAGTGTGCACCAGTGATTCATCATTGTAAGCTTGGCATAGCAATCTCCATTCAATACAACGCGTACTGCAACCGTTTACTAGGGTAGTTCTATTCATCTGACCGACCAATAAGTATGTTAGTTAGTCAGTGCTGGTGTTCATCTACGTTTTCGTTTCAGCTCTTGAGTAGTCCCGGTCTAGCAGACCATGCAAAAATTATTCCACTTTTACCACTGAGCTTGTGCTCTTCTTTCCTCTAATAAATTTCACCAGTTCGGCATAAAAACCTCGTACTGCTTACTCCATGGGTTGAAGGCCGGGACAGGAACCACATTTTTGCACCAGTGTTTCACAGTACCTGTGAGCATCTACCATGGTGTTCTATGACAAGCGCATCTTGTAGGCGCACATCCATTCTGTAATTGATTTTAATACAAAAATCGCGCTGTGCAGGTGGAAGCTTAATGAAAGAATACCACGCAAGACAGTGGTTTTCACTTGGAAACATTAACCTGATCACTAGGCCCCGAGTTCCACCCCAGGTCCGGCTATCTCCATCTGGTTAGTCCAAATGAGGACGAAACCGTCGGTTGTGGGGTGTCAGCGTTGAAATGAGCAACAATGAATCACCCCCATTAGCCTGACGCTTTGTAGGCACACAATCACACTAGATGGCAGTGATAGAACATCTTTAAAATCCTTACGCAATTACTCTCCTGTTTTATTCCTTGGCCAGGTCAGGGAAAACACTAATTAAGAAAGTCAGATACAAAAGAGGCTGTGCGGAAGCTATGTCGAACAAATCCCAGCCTTCAGCTCGCGTAGTGAAGTAGTTATGGATGCAACATGATTGGCTAGCCCGCTTCACGGACCAGCTAAAACAAGTGTCATGGACCAGATGCAAACTGCAGGGGCCTTGCTCAAGCCACCCACGATAACATCCCACAAAGCACCGAAAAGTAGGCGGAAATACGATGCCCCAACACTCATATGCACGAAGGTTCTTGACTACAAGGCAAACTGCTTAAGAGGCAAACAGCAGGGATATCTGAGGCAGTGGAATCGGATTGGTGTTCGGGTCATATCACTGACTTGATACACGTCACCAGACCACGAAACTCGATGCACTAATACGAGTAACATTGCCATCTACTGATGTCAAGATGGTACTTTTGTCTCCATACTGTTTGCGGAGTGAAGACAGTGGGATGCGCATATTAACGGATGTTCCATGGAACGGACGCAAGCTGGACAAAACTAATTCAACCGACTGTAACACGGAGAGTAGCAGAAGAATTATTTTTGTTCATAGCTAGCGACAAGGAGGTCGACGCTCAAGACCTTGAAGAATGACGATGTATCTGCAAATCCTCTGCTGGTGACGTCATAGTCCCCCTCAATCGCAAGGTTACCGTGTCGCCTCACCTTAAAGACAGTGGCCCGAGGATACCACGACTGGTTGTTCAGTCCCAACAGGTGGCAATGAATTCATTGCGTAACTGGCTTAAACTGCGCAACACACCATCTTCCGTACTACGCTTAAAACCAGCCATTAGAGAGTCGCGACCCCCCGACCTCATCGAGAAAGAAGCACCACACGCGTTTCAATGTATTCACAACAGCGAGTCAGAAAACCAAGTTCCAAGGCCAGTAGCCATCGAGAAAGTATTGCAATAATATTGAAACGGCGCTGTTCTGTTCACCAGAAAATCACTAAAAAAACGATTAGGTGCCGGCCTTTCATCGATCTCCATACGTTCGCTCAACTCAGACTCTCCTTGTCAAACGCTTCTGACGTCCAAGAAGCTATCCCTTTATGTACACTAATGCTCAGGACTCATCAAACTTCCCGAACTACGCTTGCATCAGAGATCAAAGACCTATGGCATCATCACTCTAATGGAGACATCGTTACACCCCAACATAAGTGTCATCGAAGTCGCGCTGCCAGGCATGTCTGTTGTTCGGCAAGACCGACCGAATAAGGGTGGTAGAGTGGCCATGTACTTCTGCGGCGACCTCCAAAATGAGCCCTTGGAGGATCCGGTCCGCACGGTGCAAGATTCCATTTGGTGCCCTTTCCGCTTGTGAGGCAAAGACGCTTGCTTGGTGGCTGTCGCTTGCCGCCCTCCATCTTCTACGCCCGAGGTGGAATTCAACCTGGCATCCGCACTGAGACGTGTAGTAAACATTGGATGCAACCACATTCTTGTTACCAGTGATACACACTCTGGAATTTCAAGCCACCCCTGGGGAACCTTTTAAAGCAAATCTGCAAGGGCTTGTCGCCAGTTTCCGCTATACGGGCGCATAAACACTCCTACCAAATTAAGGTAGATAGCCCATGCATACTAGGCCAGATATTTACCAACGAAGAACTCATTATTGAGAGGGTGACTGTAAAGTCCAAAAGGAACTTTGATGTATCCCCAAACTGGATTGCTTACCTGAGGACACGGTATCTCTTTTCCCTGATTATCTTACACATTTGCACTGCTTTTCTGTGTTTTACAAGCGGTTAACATATCGCATATTTATTTCTTACACTCCATCACTGACACATCCTTGAGGTTTCAAGGTCATCGATACTTCTCTAGGCCACGGTGACCATGCAACCTCATTCTTCATGTATACCTGTTATGCACAGTATCCAATGATGTGTACCCAAGCGACACCGACCGTAACATGCTACGACCCAATAATTGTGCTAGTTGAAACAATGAAAGGGGATTTCTTAGGCGTTGATACACCGGATATTGCCTGGGAATTTTTCGTCAACATGTTTAACACCTCGGTTACCAACTCATTGGAAACTAAGGCTACCCGTTCCAGCAAGATTGTCTCGTTTGTACGGAGTAGGACACGAAAATGCATACCGATTAGAAACGCAGCACAGCACACTCACAAAACCGACACGATCTCGAACAGCTGGAGTACCTACGTCGTCCAGCCTAACAATTGTTTTCAACTGATGCACGAGTACAATATTGCATATCAACGGGCTTTAGTGGTACGATCTGTTTCGAATCCTAAACTACTGTGCAAACTTGTGAATAGCTTTTGCAAGGTGAAAAAGGGATTTCCTCCTCTCATGACGATGGATGGCCCAATACGAACCGCCGAAGAAGCAGCAAGTGCCCTGTAGCAGCAGTACGCGCCAGTGTTCCGTAGTATGCTGACCCATCGGAATGTATTGTGCCACCACCAAGACTTACTCATATTCACTTTATGGCAGACACCGTGATGAGAAAACTTATCTATGCATCCACACTGCTCTCCCAAAATTGGTTATATTTGCCCGAAGGCACTTACCATTGTTGCTTACAAATTAGCTGAACCTTTAGCGCGATTTTTCCATTGATGCGTTGATGGGATGCAAGTTCTCACAGCATGGATAATGAAACGATAGCTCCAATTTGCAAGTAGACAGTCGTTCCGACTCAGTGAACTACCGTCCAGTGACTCTTCTTCCAATTCTTTCAAAAGTCACAGAGATTATCACTGCTGAAGCGCTACCGTCTTACCTTGACGAACTTGGCTACATCGCGCAAAAGCAACATGGCTTCCGCCGGAACCGCTCGTGCACTTCCAATCTACTGTTAGCATGGGACAGTTGTACCGAAACAGTGGATGTTGATGTAGAAGCTGATATTGTCTAGCTTCTGTAACACATTCGACCGGTTAAATCACCGCATCCCTCTAGCCAATCTTCAGGGATGCAGCATTGTTTATCCCGTCCTAGGGTGGATTAGCAACTTCCTCTTGCACAGGCGTCTGGAAGTGAAAGTTCGCGGATTTTACCACATTCCATACGATTGAAATGCGGTGTACCGCAATTTCCGATATCGGGACTCCGTCGGTTCTTGATTTTCATTAAGGACCTAGTGAGCTTAACTATTACTGTTTGCTCTACACAAGTTTGAAACGACTTCGACTAGATTTATGGTTACTCAGTCCGTAATCTCCTTCAGCTCAACGTGACTTACTTTCAAGTATTCTATCTACGACACGAAATGGTTCACACCTATAAACTGGGCGATCAGGTACCCCAGCACTATTCCAGGGAAAATAGATCTCATTGTACTAAAGAACTTGGCTGATCGGAGCACTCTTAAATAGCATCAGAAAGGAATGTCTACAACTCGGGGCTCCTAGAGACGGCTTTCTGTCATTTTGGTCCATCTATTTACCCCGGCTGTTTTTTTGCAAACATACGCCCGCACGTTGAATTTGCGCTTCAAGTATAGCAGCCATGGCAGAAGCGGGATCTCACTGCTTTAGAAATTCCCCGACTTCGGGCCACAAAATACATCAAAGGGTTATACCACTTAACTTGCGAACAGCGCCTGAGTATTTTGGGAATTCTCAGTGGACGCTATCGGCGTTTGAGCGGGGATCTTGTCGTTGTTTGCCAAATTTTAAGCAATAGTAAACACTCGTGCCATCACCTGATAAAACAGTCACAACAACAGACGAAGAGACCGTCCTCTCAAACTGACAGAATACAGCCGGTCGGAGTGTAGACGGAAATCCTTTTCGCTACGTGTTTATCACGTACGGAACTCACTCCCGGAACCAGTTATTTTAGCCCCAACATTAGCTATGATCAAACGTCGTGTCGACAGTGCGCTAGTCGCGTTCCGACACATCATATAACACACATGAACCGCACAAACATTCAGAAAACTAAACCACATCAACGCACACCAGTTTTTGTAGAACGACCAAGATGTATAAAACCGTATTTGAGCGATTCCATCGCAATGAGGCTGCACCTTATCCTGATGCGATGGTTTGCATGCCTCAGCAATCCATTGAGCTATGCTGGTTGGTCCTTTTTGCACTTTCAAAGCCACCCATACCAAATTGCTCAATGGTTAGAGATCAGACAAACTCAGCCTCCAGGTTGGGTTGATATATATATATATATATATATATATATATATATATATATATATATATATATATATATATATATATATATATATATATGGTTTGCGGCAACCGTTTTCGGATTTGCCTGTCACTGTGGCAAGCCACAGGACGCCTGCGCCTACAGAGGGACCATGGATGGCTTGCGCTGCACCACCCACAGCTCCAACCACATACCCCATATCCAGTGTAAACCCGAAGGAATAAGACCGGGAGGCATGTGGATGGGAGCCACGTTTCCTCAACGGAGCCGGCCCACATTCCTTCACAGGCAAACACAAGCACGCTGTATTTGGAAATCAAGCGCACACAAGGCGGTGGCTGGACCGTAGTCCGCTCCACACTGAGTGCATGGAACCACTCTTCGAGCCTAACACGGCCACAAGAACCGTGCACCCCGTCCCCTCCAGCAACGACCAACTGTCTCCTGGAGCCAGTAGGAACGAGGTAGTGGGTAATAGACAGGTAGGCACCTTGTCAACATGCACATCAAGCGCAGCCACACCGGGGATATCAAGCAACAGCCATTCACTTTAAACGACAAGCTGAAATAAAACAAATCCAAGAATGCATACAGATACGGTGGCATAATACTTTGATAAATTAGCATATGAAGTAAGTTGGTTAGCAACAAATCCACGGTAAGTAGGAAATGTCCACAAGTTACTTAAAATGCTACAAACACAACAAAATTATCGAAGGTAAGCGAAATTAGCGTAAGCAACGTGGCCAGTTAATAGAACATTATTCATGTAGGCAGAACAAACCAAATGAAGTGGAATGAAATTTATCCAGTTTAAAAAGACCTAGTTTAAGTGTAAGTTGGTTTAGCCCAACTGCGGTGAAGAAGCATCAAGAATGCAACATCAGCCTCAGCATGGGACACAACCATATATGGTTGGCGGCATCCGGTTTCGGATTTGCCTGTCACTGTGGCAAGCCACAGGACGCCTGCGCCTACAGAGGGACCATGGATGGCTTGCGCTGCACCACCCACAGCTCCAACCACATACCCCATATCCAGTGTACACCCGAAGGAATAAGACCGGGAGGCATGCGGATGGGAACCACGTTTCATCAACGGAGCCGGCCCACACTCCTTCACAGGCAAACACAAGCACGCTGTATTTGGGGAATCAACCGCACACAAGGCGGTGGCTGGACCGTAGTCCGCTCCACACTGAGTGCATGGAACCGCTCTTCGAGCCTAGCACGGCCACAAGAACCGTGCACCCCGTCCCCTCCAGCAACGACCAACTGTCTCCTGGAGCCAGTATGAACGATGTAGTGGGTAATAGACAGGTAGGCACCTTGTCAACCTACACATCAAGCGCAACCATACCAGGGATATCAAGCAACAGCCATTCACTTTAAACGACAAGCTGAAATAAAATAAATCCAATAATGCATACAGATACGGTGGCATAACTCTTCGCTAAATTACCATATGGAGTAAGTTGGTTAGCAACAAATCCGTGATAAGTAAGAAATGTCCACAAGTTACTTAAAATGCTACAAACGCAACAAAATTACCGAAGATAAGCGCAATTAGTGTAAGCAACGTGGCCAGTTAATAGAAGATTAGTTAGGTAGGCAGAACAAACCAAATAAAGCGGAATGAAATTTAGCCAGCTTAAAAAGACCTAGTTTAAGTGTAAGTTGGTTTAGCCCAACTGCGGTGAAGAAGCATCAAGAATGCAACATCAGCCTCAGCATGGGGCACATACAACCACACACAACCATATATACATACATATTTATACACATCTATACATGTATATATATATATATTTATATACCTATATATATACATATGCTTATATATATATTTATATATTTCGCTTCACACCGCGCTCCCCATGCATACACACTTACACTCCATACACGTATACATATATATATATATATATATATACACTCCTGTCTAGGAATAGACAGTCGGGCAGTATCATGCCCACGCAATACTATGAATCTTATCTCAAACAATTTCCTGAGGCTCTGGCCGCTGCAGAGGTTAATCAACGGCGCCTTATCTGCTGCATCGAGCAGGGTGGATAGAGGTTTGGATGTTAGTGCTCAAACTTTCCCTTCTTCTCTTATGCTCTTTCACCCTTATCGTCCCCTTCCAACTTCACTTTTACACCTCACTCCGTTTTAAACCCACTGGTTCTTGACCCTCCCCTACTTTGCTTTGATAGGCGTTCATCACATAGTTTCAACTCACATGTAAACGCGGAGCGTCACTCTTGCCCTGTTGACAAGTCCATGCGTAACCAAACGGTCAAGCCCGGTTCATTGACTTCAATTTGGAGACCCCGATCCTCCCTCACACTGGTATGCTTCAACGTACGCCCAATGTTACAGATCAGTTGACAATTATTATCCGTTATTCCACGCTTCGATGCTTGGGACACTTGTTGCGCATACCAGCCCGCTGACTCCCGCGACGTGCGTTGATTGTGCGACCGGAGTGTGGATGAAAGAAGAGAAAGAAAGGCCAGCCGACGACATAATCAAGAGGAATGAAGGCCCTTACTTCGAAGTTGGCCTCGATTGGAGCGTCTCTGCTCCTTGGTTGGGGTCCGAAGAACGATGAACACGTTTCGCTGGATACACTTGTTGACATGGCGAAGAGCCAGCTTCAATGGCGTTTGTGTTATGAGTCTCTTTGTTCTTCCCCCTCCCGTTTAACCTCTTCCTCCAACCACTAACTTATTTATTACGCATAATATACTGTTTTTTGGTGGCACAAAAGCCGGCTGTTAGCTCTCCGGAACAATGTCCATCTGCCGGCATCTCTGTTGCATGTCTTTTTTTCTTTTGTATGGCGGCACAGGAGCTGAGGTGTTTTCCACCTGCAGCTAAGGTGTATAATGATGATGATGATGATGATTTGGACGATACAGACAGACGGTATTTTGCTCGGCGAGTTCACTGTTGTTCTGGGTTTGTCGTTGTCTTCCTCTTCTTTTGAAAACTTTCACTCACCATCCTATGAGACATGTTATGTCTCGGCTTGTTTATCCGCAATATACCATTAACTCCCTCTTAGCATGTGTTCTCCGATACAACTTGAACCTTCCATACAAGCCACGAAAGCGCATTTGTTAAGCACTTTTATCCCTCAATGCATGAATTGTATTTTTTCCCTCATTTTACTTTGGTGGTAACATCGACTCGAAAGAAATATAAGTTGATGTGGTGAATTTATTCAACTCCAGGGGCAATTTCGGGAACTGAAGGTGGTTGTCCAGAGCACATTTCGTTGGAAGATTAGCCACATTGAACAATGATTTTATTTCGACTTCTTGACCGTAATGCGTCGGGGGTCAGCTGAAGAAAACCGCTCATCCCCCCCCCCTCTTGAGTGTGCATGCAATCTCTTGATTTATTTATCGTACAGCTTTTATATTTATCAAAGTGAATTATGTTGCTTGTTTCTCGACGACGCTGGTGCATAGCGAGCTTAGAAAAACGCGAGTACGAATTCCATGTACGTGTGTGTGTGTGTGTGCTACAAGGTTGTTTATTTTCCATACTGGTTTTTCAGTCTGTGGATGCAACCGTATTTTTCACTAACACACTAGATGTACGGTTCCGGTTAAAAACGGAACGAACATAACTGTGGGCCAAAGTGTGATATGCAGACATCTTTTTAGTGCAAGTACCTGTGCTCACACACACTTTCTCTAATAATTTCTTGATACCTGGACGTCGGAAATACTTTTCCGAACTCATTATCCAGTGACTGCGATGTCCAAAACATATAAGTTGCACTTTGATCTTTCAAATGCCCATTAACATTGAGCTTGCCGTTTAATGCTACGCGGCATGTTCTGCTGTCTCTTGAGAGTTTGTTTCAGATCTTTAAGTAGCTAATTGGAACACATAGTTTTCTGGTTTTCGCAACATACTTCGAAGTCTTGAGTTTCTCTTTCAGGTGTTACGTATGGAGTAGCAAGCGTCCAAGGATATACGATCACTATGCAAATTGAGGAAAACTTTGCTGCCTCTACTTGTGAACATTGTGAAGTCTTGTTCTCTTAACTATGCTATTGATACAGTACAACACTTCATTACGATAAGCCCTCTTTCTATGCCACCGCGCCTCATCGTAATATTAAGGGAAGTAAATTATCACTACTATTGTGTTATAGGACTTGTCAAATGCCCTACAGTTGCAAGATGAAATAGGAAGCTAGATTCGCATCACATCTACGTACATTGGTGGACTACTTGATGTTTTGCTGTGCACAGCTCCGTGCTGTGTGGGCTTGTCACCTCACCTTAATCCACCAGCTTTCTCAATACATTCCATCGTCTTTGAGTGTCTCGTGTATGAGGAAGGCTTATTCATATAATAACTAGTCGGTCTGTCAGTTCAACTACTGCGTTCCTCGAGGTGTAACTGCGACGACCACTTTCTCACAACGGCTTGATCTCAGGTTCAGATATTCTTTTGATTGACGGAGGTACACAGGCAGTTAGTCGTGACGGAAACAAATTACCGTCAGACAATTCTCTGAGTGTGTCTTAGCTCTCTGATTGCATTTAATTCGGATGGACCACATTTAAACTAACGGAGCTCTCATGTTATTTTAAACAAATTTAGTACTTTTTCACACGTCTCATTTTCGAGATGTCGTTTCTTACACAGTAAGCCTTTAATATTTGGGCCACTCATACTAACTCAGAGGCATACTACTTGCTCAAAACCTACCCGACCTTCCTCGCTTTCTTTGATGACTCGTTTATATTTTATTACCTTAGGTGACTCATCAGTTGGCAAGACATGCCTATTAAACAGATATGCAAACAATGAATTCAATCCTCGTTTTGCGACAACTGTCGGTGTCGATTTCCAGCAAAAACGTGTCGTCCGTGAAAGCCGGAATGCCGAGGGCTTGTTGGGGCCGAAACAGCGACTACACCTACAGTTGTGGGACACTGCCGGCCAAGAACGGTAAGCGGTGGTATATCGTTTCCCCCTTTTCACCATATTCATTCATGTTATTCTTAGCCATCAATGGCGAACAGCATATTGCGTATAAAAATGCCGACATGATCCGCCTGACGGTCGGTTAGAACTTCCAAAATGATAAAGATAATCGACAATAATCTGTGGATAACTATTAACAGTGAACTTGCTGATCAAAGTTTTCTCCGGCTGCATCGTTCGCACCTGTCTTGATCCAATTATCAAAACTGTCGCTTCTGGTTTTCCCCAACAAAACGAGTGTAGGTTGACATGTTTTGTTTTCTCGATATTCTTGTGGGTCATATGATTTCTATGTTACTTGTTGCGGCCAGTGCGTTGTTCACATGATCATTGAGCACGGCTGATGTACAGCCAGAAGCAACGAATTCTGAGACGGAATTCTAAGTACTGTAAACATGTGCCGAAAGGAAATTCCTTCTTCCAATCTTGCTATCTAGCCAGTTTGTGGCAAGGTAAAAAGAAATTCAAGGGATGCGACTGCTCTTGCATCATCTCTTACAATGTTCATGTATTATGTAATGCACAAGCTTGCATTTTCATCAAGCTTAGCTTGTTGGTCACTTTACTAGGTTGCCCGATCACTTTCTGATTTGCTATGGTTCTCCAGTAACCTCATAGCCAGGCAACTGCACTATCTCCACTCCATTCTCAATAATCTTTCGGCCGGCCCGTTACCTGCCTGATAATCCGGAAGTTGCTAGTTCGGATCCATGAAAGTGCGGTTTATCCCGTGGTATGCCTATCCCACGCGCGGCTGGTGGTGCTTGCGTGACAGCATAGCTTAGGTACGGTGTGCCGGCCTACTGCTGATACATATGCTGTTCACATCAAGCCAATTAATGGAAAGTCGTCGAACAATTCCCGCCGGAATTGAAAACGACTCAGCGTAACACCACAAGTACTGAGATCAGACAGCTCCTCAGGAAGGATCGCGCGTTTTGGTGGATACAGCACGTCGTTGAGATGGAGCGGGCAGCCTCATCAGGAAACTTCTGTAAACTCTTCCAACTCATTAGCTCCACGGGAGGCAGAAGACCAGTAGTAAGTGAGGTTTTACGTGAAAATGACGGTGAACTAATTCAGTCGTCACCGTCGTCCGGTACGATGGGCAGAGCACTTTGAAGATCAGTTCAACTGACCAGCAGCGCATCCGAGTCTATCTTCAGGGGGTTCACAGTGCTCCCTGGTGCATGGATGTTTCTCCACCGACAGAGCCTGAGGTTTCCAATGAGCTTCGCCTGCTGAAGCGCCACAAGTCACCTGGCCCAGATGAACTTCCTCCTGCCCTCTTCCAATATGGTGTTTCTGCTCTCACTCGCGAACTGACATCTCTATTACATCAAATTTGAACTCCTGAAGCCATTCCATCCGACTGGCATTTAGTGGATGTTGTACCCGTCTACAAAATGGAGACTGGGCCATTTGCTCCAACTATCGTGGTATCAGTCTCATTCGTGTCGCATCCAAACTGTTCGCTGCCCTACTCTTGCGTAGTCTCAGTTGCGTACAGGAGCAGCATCTGCATGAACAACAAGCTGGATTTCGCCCGGGTCGCAGTTGCATCGGTCACCTTTTTACGATCCGCCAGATACTTGAACATCGCCATACGTTCAGTCGGCCAACCATAGTCATATTCTTGGACAATCGAGCCACTTTTGACTCTGTTGACAGAGTGGCTCTTTGGGACTGCTTACTGAAGGGAGGAGTACCTAAGAAGTACATCAGCATTCTCCCCGCCATTTGCCATCGAACTTCGGGCCGCGTTCTGGCATACGGAGATCTTTCGCCCCCTTTCATACCACTAGCGGTATTAGACAGGGTTGCCCAGCCTCTTCATTCTTGTTCAACTTCCCCATGGATGTTATCCTGGATACTGCCCTGGATAACTCTGAGTCCTGCAGTGTTGAACTGCTCTTTGGTGACCGCCTTCGGGGCTTAGAGTACGCCGATGACATAGCTGTGATTTGCGAGTCCTCCCAAGCCGCCTGGCATGTGCTGCTCAAACTGGAGATGTCCGCCTCCCAATTTGGGTTGACCTTTTCCCCTTCCAAATGTAAAGTCCTATTACAGGACTGGCCAAGCGCATCTCTCACCTTTCGGGGCATCCGTTGGAAGTGGTCGGCAAATTCATTTATCTTGGGAGTTGTCTTATTATTGGAGGTTTTACAGTTGGGACCTCCCTGCGTGTCTCCGGGGCTAGAGTCGCTTTCGCTAACCTACTTCACCTGTGGCTTTGTCGTGACCTCAGCCTCACTCTCAAGGGACGAGTCTATAATGCTACTGTGCGAGCGATTCTGTTGTACGGCTGTGAGACGGCCCGTTCGCAAAAGCGATGTTCAACGGCTGTCTGTCTTCGATCACCGCTGCCTGCGAAGCATTGCTGGTGTTAGATGGCAGCATCATATCAGTAATGAGGAAGTCCGTCAGCGAGTCTTCAGATCTAAAAAAAACTCTGCCGACCGATTGATAGCATCATTTCACTGCGGAGGCTTCGCTGGCTTGGGCATGTGCTCCGCATGCCTACCCAGCGGGTACCACAACAAGCCCTATTTACGAGCACAGGCGTGGCTTGAGAGCGACGAAAAGAAGGGCAATGTAAAACTTGGATCTAATGCGTTAAAGCACAAACGTTGAAGCTGGATGTTATCATGCGTTCCCGGCTTCAGGGTTGAAAACCAAAGGAACCCGGGCACGACTGGTTGCAAACACTGGAAGATATGGCCAAGGACCATACACAATGGCGCACTTGCTGTGAGACTCTTCTACCCTAACAGTTGTTTTCCCTTTCACGCTAACGCGTCAGAAGCAATAGTCCACACCTACAATCCCGTTGTGATTTTTTTGTCTTATGCTACTCGATGGGGTGTAGCCTAAAGGTAATGAGTTTGTCTTGTAATCTGGCAGCGCTGATTCGAGCCTGCATAGGGCTGAGCGACCCTCGCAGTATCCGTAGCCCCCATGCGACCGGTGGTGGTGGCGCGGCAGTGGCGCACCGGTACTCAGTACCGACGTGCTGCTGATTCCTTCGCTTCTTCTTGTTTTTATTAGTTCCCAATTTAATATATGCTTATCGGCGTTGCACTGGAACATACTTGGATAAATGGGCAGTGAACTCTAGCTCGAAGAGATGAAGAATACTTCTCGTCCGCTAAAAATTGCAGGCTCCTTGTCATTTTGTTCCTTTAGTCGCCTCATTGTTCCGGTTTCGTTATGTTCTAACCTACTTGCGACAAATAAAACCAGAATTGTTTATCTGAGTACATGCTTGCTCTATTCATACGTCATCTTTTTTTCCGTATTACGCACTTCTTTTGGCGGATTTAGGCTAAAGGAAATATATTTCCACGGTTTAGCAAACTCTGCATGGTACCCGATGGTGGTCCATATCATCAACTTTTGCAATCGCCAAAAGCCCAGAAATGGATGGCTATCCCAAACTTGACGCACGCTCCTTCTTTTTCGTAGGACGAATTTTCCGTTCCAAAACATCTCCATGTGAGCTACGTGTGTGCCGAATGACTTGTCGTGAGAGACCTACCGCATCATTTAATCAAGACTTTACTTGTCGAAAAAGCAATCCGCTAAGGGATCTACGTGGGACCAACTTGACTTACTGATGCGCACGTCCTAACTCACCGCTATGCCGTAACGCTCCATGACTGCTTATAGATGAATCTAGTCAGTTGCAGCAGCACAGTCTATCCAGAGTGGTGGACAGATTTGAGATTATAAGTTGACGCTTACGTACTATTTAAGTGACGCTGAGGGATCATCCCTACAGGACCGGCAACATGGTCGTTTTGTATACGAATAGACCGTCGTAAATGTTCGTCGAGCGTGTGGCCCATAAAACCTTCGGCATACCAGTAAGTCGTGGGAGACACCCGGAGTAGGTGATCCTTCATAGCCTCATGCGTTTATACTTACGATCCCCAGCGAACGGACAGTAACTGCACACACAGTGTGTTAGGTCAGTTTCTTAGCTAAGATCTGTTCAACAAAATACCTTGAAGTAATCGCTTTGCATCACGTCTAAAAACTAATTATATAACAGATGAATAGGAAATATCATCACTAGACTGTGGTTAACGACACATAATAAGGAAACAACATTAAGGCGCAGTTTCTCCACATATTCCGAAGAAACCGTCCCTCGTCTATTCACCTCGCTCATTAGACCAATCCTTGAATACGGTGCCCCAGCTTATCATCCGATAACCCAATGGGAAACTGAAAAGCTGGAGAAAATGCAGCATATCGCAACTAGAATGATACCTAGTCTACAAAAGCTTCCGTATGAAAAACGTTGTGAAAAGCTCGGACTGTACACACTATCCTATCGCCGAGTAAGAATTGACCTTATTATGACCCATCGAGTACTACACTTAAATCACTTCCCCATACTGCGGCCAATATTTCACCTGTGGGAACCCTGTAACACCCGAGGACACCGTTACAAACTCAGGGTCCCCAGCATGAACAAAGTATCACATCAGATTTGTATCGAACGAAGAATCGTAAACCTATGGAATACACTACCCGAAGGATTATTAGAGGCCGATTCTGTGAAGTGTTTTAAGACGCGTGTCGACGATTATTTCGGAAAACTGTGCTTTTGTGAAACGATGCACATACAATGCCAAAAGAAGACATTGTATGCCTGGAAATAATGATACCAACACAAATTCCTAACCGAACACGGATAAACGATTAACGGACCAGACACAACTAAATGCTTTTGATTTTTCGTAATTCGATAGAGTTGTACAGAAACCTTTCTACTTGCTCTTAAATACAGTCTCAGTCTCAACACCAGGACCTCAATGATTTCGCAATTGTGCCTTGTCCGGTAAAGTATTTCACGGATGATGTGGGCCATGAGGTCCCCATCCAGGTAAATGACAAACGGAGACCGGACCCAGTCCTTTCAGTGCGTTTCTTCATACTCTTTCCCACATCGTTAACTGGTCACCTAGGACTTCCATCCAACCATTCACAGGAACACATGCGAAACACAAGACCGAGCCAGCGAACTCAACACGAAGTTCCGCAATTATTCCGATGGGTCACCACAGCGTCTACTAGCAAGCACCATCATCAGTATACACGTTCGCTGCGTGTGGAACACACCTTAACTATTGTGCCACAATACCAAAGAAACAAAGAAAAAAATGTGAAACAGTGGCACGCTGGCTGAGTCCCCAGTAACGGATATACATCTTTCCGGAGGGCTACCAGCCGGCTATTTCGCTGAAAATAGCGTCCTATTATGCCTACTAAATAAGGTAGTGGTTGGAGGGGAGGCTAAACGGGAGGCGGATGGGCAAAGAAACTCACAAAACAAACGCCATTGAAGCTGGCTGTTCTCCATGTCAACAAGTGTATCCAGCGAAACGTGTTCATCTTATTTCGGACCCCAATCATGGAGCCGAAATGCTCCAACCGAAGCCAACTTCTAAGTAATAGCCTTCATTCCTCTTGGCCAAATCATCGCTTGGCCACCTCTCCTCTTCTTCCATCCACACCCCCGGTGCGCAGACAACCCACGTCGCGAGAGTCGGTGGGCTGAGATACGCAACACGTGACCCAGCCATCGGAGCCTGGTGCGTGAAATAACGGTGCTGAGCGATTCGCTTCTTCTTTCTGTGCCATAAACAAGGCATCAAACATGGTCATTGTTCACACGGTGTTCCCACCACATATAAGCCAAACTGCGAAAGCACCGGTGGTCGAACGTAACTATCTTCTGTATGTCGGTTCATCTACTGGGCCAGGTTTCACAACCGTGCAGTAGGGTCGAACATACGGCTGCGTTGTACACTCTACCCTTCAGAGCGAGATTGATGTCGCGCGGGCGCCTTAAGTGGCGAAGATTTGCCAAAACGCCTCGTGCTTTTGCTATACGGTTCGTGGCCTCATCTTCAATTCCAACGGCGCTAACAAATACCAACGTCATTCGTTCAATCTTGCAGTCGTAAATAGACAGCACTGCGCAGGGACAGTGATGCTCGAACATGGTCAGTGTGGTAGCGCCTACCGCAACTTCCAGCCATGTTTGTCACACATCGCAGCCTGCAAATGATTGGATGAGCGCCATTGATGGATCAATGTCAAGGTCGTTACACTTGTTCCTTACCTGACTCACTTGTGTGTTCAGAGCGTGTCCGCCCCGTGTACTGTTTCCGTTAGTGGGCTTCGTCCGTAATGATTCAAGACCCTGCTTGCGCAGGGGGGCCTAGTGTGCGTATTAGGACACAACAGTCAATCTCCTAATTTCCTCAGCGCACTGTGACTACGGCATAGCGAAGTAGTATGTATCACTGCCTATACAAGTTGGAAACAAACTCTTATTCTGCATTCCTGGCGTTCATATTCTTCTATCATAATCCCCCTTCTGACGGACACGGCAGCGTATGTACGGTTGTTCTCTTCCTCATAAAAATGCAGTTCAACGCTTACGACTGAAAAACCTTGGGGGAGTTATTTGCCGTGACAGGCGAAGCACTAATCATAGAGTAGATATTAGTGAATATTCATCCGTTCTCCCCATCTAGAAAAGCATTTTATCGTCTTGCTAGGTTACCTACTGCCCGTTTCTCTGCAACGTCACTTACAGTGAACACTTTTGTTGCTGAATCATTCTTCACCATCATCGTTGCGTCCAAGTGGCATTTAGTTCGTCTGTCTTTAAGTAGCCCTGTTCACAACCACTTTAAAACAGACGGCCACGGAGCCTGTTTGCTTGTTGCAGAATCAGCTTATGCTCTGTCTACTTTGTGTTCTCAAATCGAGATGTAATGTATCTCTTCACTCACTTATATGTGTAAGGAAGACGACATGATTCACTTCCTCCGTTTATGCTGCTATTGGCCAACGCATGTCTCCCAGTTTTATTGCGTTTTTGAGCAGCCAGTCCACTGTTCGCTTACCTTACAGTTGTCTGGAAAACAATACCTTCCCCGACATCTATTACTACCTTGGTTATGCGCATGTTTGTCTGTCCTAACTCTGACAAACACTGCAATGCACGCTCAGCCGTCTTCATTTTTCTCAGAAATTCACCCCCTGTCCTTGCTCTTGCTTCGATTAATGCGTTAAGTGACTGTATGCATGTATGCGGGGATATTCGACAACAACAATGCTTAAGGTCACGAGCAGTGGTTATAGCGTGCTGGGTGTCGGTGTGTCATGCATTCGCATATGCTGGTTGTCCTTGTTTTTGGGAGCAAATAAGCCGGACTGTGGCAGATCAATGGGCCTTCTCGCCCGCATATTTGTTCAACTGAGCGATAAGACACCGATCGCTAAGTCAAAAGTGAGCCAACTGTATACAAGCGACAATGCCACACCCAACAATGAGTGACATCCATCCGGTGTTTTTTGAAATTGCAAGGCGGTAGTTGGAGATTTGAATGGTATAAGAAGAAATTCGTCACATCTAGACTCAGTTAAATAATTATCACACGCCCGGCAAAGCATTGGACAAGTGTTTCATCGTTTCGTGAATCGTCAGGTGTGCGCATTCCAACTGACCCCTTCGGGACTTGAACCCTCAACTCAATTGTCAGTGATTACGGCCATTGAGTTACAGCGTACCGTGAGAACCGACGTGGCTGCGGGATATAACGGCGTTCGCTGTGGAATTTGCATTTTTGACGATTCCCGGTGAGATGAAACGTCCGGGCGTGAGATATCTGTCTCGCAGAGTCACGTTGTGTGCTGAGTTTCTACTGATTCTCATATTATCATTTTGTCAGAGCATCACACAGAGAGGTTCTTGTACGACCACGAGGGTTGTTACTTTGTAGCTGACGAATCATCCGTTATGTGGCTTCCGGAGGCAGTGACGGGGAAACGCATCTTAGTGATCTCATGCCTATTAGTTTATGGTAATCTTTCACGATTTAAGCCACATACCCAAATTTTCACCTGTTGCCACTTGGTGCATCGGCACACAAGATTTCATGTAAGTAGTTATGCTTTATACGGCCATACATGCGAGGCTTTCGCTTGTCGCTATGTCGTCAGATATCAAGCCTAATGCGTTGACCCGCATTTTAGAATCCATCATATGGAGTCTACTAGTGCATATTTCCTCTCCTTTGGATCGATGACACGTTACTGTCCGCGTCTATTTTGCAAAGGACACCACTTGGGGTGAATGAGATGTGCGCCCGTCATGTTTTTGATTGCAAGCACATTCGCCACGTGACTGTAAGCACTCGCATTTTAAATCCATTTTGCCAACCAATGTCAAATACCGTTTCATTTGCACCGCATCTCAAACCACGAGCAGTCTTATTTAGACCAACCGTTTCATGACTGTCACAGAGTTCTATGTCCCTGTTATCAACTATTCCAGATATCGAAGCCTGTGCACCGTTCTGCTGCGTGACGCAATGGGTTTTTTGCTCGTCTTTGACTTGACAAATGAACAGAGTTTGTACAATTGCCGTGAATGGATGCAGCTGTTGTGCAATCATGCGTATTGCGAGCGACCTGACGTTGTTCTTGTTGGCAATAAGGCTGATCTCACGACCGAACGCCAAGTTCCCTTGTCGACAGCCACCGCTATGGCTCGCGAATTGGAGTGAGTTCTCCACAGTTTAATACTACCTCTTTTTTCAATCAGACGGCTACTTTGACCTGAAGAGGGAGTTTGCACGTCTGTCGTCTCCTGCGTCACTGCATCTGCTTTACCAGATTGCTGTGCGTATTTTGTCGCGTGCTCATTACTCCGGCTGCTCCGGGGTCGTCTTTCTTGCTGTTGTTTCATGGGAGTGGTGGCTTTTCTTTACAGATAATGCATTTACATTTTATTTGTTATCCCGCCCCTTTTATGCAATTTTGAATTGTTTGCGAGTGGGAATGCGCATCTTAATGGTTGTAGCAAAATAAGTTGATTCATCACGCTGTGTTCTATCCACCTTTTGCTTTTCCGTTTTGATTAAATGAAATTGGACGTGATTTCGCTCGTGCTAATACACATTGCTTAGATAGAAAAAGGGAAGCACACCTTTGCCCCAGATGGTGGTAGTTCTGGTTTTGACATTTGGAATTTCTGCCGGTGTTGGTAGTAGGGCAGGCAGTTCCACTAAAATGATGAAATGCGCTAGATTTTATCGGAAACATCCATTACAGGTTCAACTTTTTGTATTTCTCAGTCTGCCGCTTTACGTTTCAACAACTGCTGCTTCGCTCTACAGCTTGCTGATTGATCTATGTTAAAAGAAATGGGCCATTGCGATCAGGCTACTGCGACCTGAATTGTTCTATTAAATGACCCTATTGCAGGCGCTTCCTTTGCAGTGGCCGTAATTCCACGATTTCAGATGATGTCACCCCACATCGGACGGAGGAGCCGTCGTGTTTTGTGCGCATGTGTGGGTATGTGATGAAGTGAGGTTTTCCTTCCTTGTTTCATTGCGATACTGTCCCCAAGGTGGTGGGTCAGGTCACAGTATACTGTCATTGTTGTCACTTTTGATGTATCACGTAAGGAGCGAAAACGAATTGCTGGATAGAGTTTGTTACCGTCTGGCCTTTCCATCCAAATCCCGGTGGATGTATGTTCTAGCGTCTACGTCATGATTAGTGACATTTTGGGGTGAGGCTTAGATACGAGTGATACGAGTCATGAGATGTAAAAGGCATGCTAAGTACGAGAATACGCCGAGCAGTGAGAGCGGCTAGACCCAACGTGCATTGCAATGTGCTAAAGAGAATGAAGACCAGGTAAGCGAGGGCAGGGCACAACATAGCGCACGATTCACCGTGGAGGCGCAAATGATCAGAACTTATAATCAGTCAAACCAATGCAAAACCTTTATCGTTAAATGCCGAAGGAGTGAGTGTTTCCGGTTCATTACAAAACATGTGTATCAGATCGATATGACATTCTCAAATGATGCTATCTGCTTGACGATCATGTTCGATTCAAAGCGGCGTTCACATTTTGGTATTTGTGCTGCACGACGCTTTATATTTTCCCATTGCATATTCAGTTCTACCGGAGCTAGTGGAGGAGAAAGCAAGGGAGATTTTAATGGTTTTAGCTCATGAAAATAGATATATAGAATAAACCTAAAAAATTGTTGCGCAGTCGCGTATTGATCAGTTTTAATTTGCTATGAGCTCTTGTTCGAAACCCAGTTAATCTTCAAGCGTAAGTCTTGTATCTTCCGGATCGTCTTACGGGTTCTTTGAAGAATGGTGATTAACGCTCAAAAGAGATAGTCTGCGAACTACGAGGCTCGTTATCGATCGGAAGCAGCTAATACCGAGATGGTTCCGCACCACCCTAATTCCGTGCACCTTGTATTGTTTTACTTTGCTTTCTTTGAATATTCAAAGTGGCCATTAGTTCAATGTCAGCTTTTTCACCGAAACTGCTTGTTACGACAGCATTTTAGAGTGTCATCCCTTTTATTCTTCTGCCTCTACTCCAACTCGAACTACAGTGTTCCCTACGTCGAGACCAGCGCAGCAACCGGATATCAAGTGTCCACTGCGGTAGACAAGTTACTCGACGCGGTCCTACTACGAATTGAGGCGTCTATCACTCGTCCACGAGTGTTTGGCCCCCAGCCCACTAAAACTGATCTGAAGAGGACGTCTGAGAAGTCAAAATGCTCTTGCTAGATGTCGCCTCGCTTGGTTTCACCATTCGGCTTTTCTTCGTCTTCGCTTCTCGGTGCTTTGTGGTATGCAACCTGTGCGTGCTCCTCTATCTCCGTTATGTGAAACTATGCTCCACCAGCGATATTTCCTGTTTTCTATGACCAAAGCCCAAGGGCTTATTAGGCTGTGATATTCCACTTAACTTTTGATACTAGTGTTCTCTCGCTATAGGCTGTTTTATGTTGGACTGGTTCTTGGGAAGAGCGCTTCATGGAAACTTCTGTCTCTTATGCACTTGTATTTTTGATCTGCCCCCTCCCCCGCATCCATTTATGCTTGACCAATACTATTCAACGTGTTTTCCACGTGATGTATTTTGACGGAAGAAATGAATGCCTATCTTGCTACCCTTCTTTCGCTGACACTGAAACGGTCACCCTGTGGTATGGATTGCGGATTGTCACTCGCTTGCCGGGCTCCTGGCAGTCGTCAGAGGATGTATTGGCCCATACTTGTTAGATCGGTACCACTTTGAGCCGCAGTTTGTGCGGCTCTTAAGCAAAGGTTGAACGATGTCGGTTTGTTTCATCCGTGGACACTGCGAACAAACTTGGCGGATAGACTTTTATTACTAAATTTTCTACGGTCTTGTCGCGTATGCGCTACTCTCGCTCTCCATTACCTTTACTTCAGGAACGTGGCTGTTACGCCCACCATTGAATTGTTCACTCCAATCGGTCAGGTTACTTGTGCCGCAGCATGTGTGTGCGCCTATCTCAATTGATTCACGCACGATATTCAGACATTGACTATCGATCAGTGCCGACATCGCTCATCCGTTTTTGATTCGCTCAGCGCTGACAGCACATAAAGCATGTTTACATGTTGCTTACTGACTTCATAGTCGGCCTAATTACCCTCCGTTCTTCTACGGCTACAGTGCTTTTTCCTAATGGTTTGGATTTCTGGCTATAAGAGAGAGAGCATCACCAGCATGCCGTACCGACGCTTTGTTGCCACGTGACCGCCAATAGTCGCGCGTTGGCTAGTGATAATGCCAGATCGCCAACGCCCGGCTAGTGACCTCTGGATTACAAGCGAGACGTCTGAACCGATCGACTGCAGGCCTACTTAGCCCCATGTTCTTGACGCGCGTGGGGTAACTAATGGCGCTTGGATCCTTACCAAATCATCTTCACATAGCCCTAAGTAATAGCAGTAGTAATCTCGAGAGTCTAGTAAACAGAGCCTACCAAAAACTGTTTAGATTAGCAGATAAGAGGTGGAGGTGCCGCGTCGTAATCATCGTAGCATAGCAATTGAAGGTGAACAACGCACTTCAGCTACTGTGCCGCAGGAAGTAAGGAACATTTTGACAAAAAGTAGAACAAAACATTTTTTGTTTGTTTTTCGCACACCGATTTTTCTCTTTTTTGTCATTTTCAATGTTTTAAGTCTTAAACGTGAATCAGTACAATTGTGTATACAATTCTTCCACTGGTTCCGGTTGCGGACCATATCTTCAAGCGTGTTAACGATTGGCATTCCTAATCCTTGGGTCCGCATGCTGGAAGATGTACGGGTCCAGCGGCGGCTAGACGCAACATCAACGATTTCATGTGCTGACCACCACGCGGTCGTTTCCAGCCAGGTCCTTGACGAGCGAATAGAACGCGACGCGGTAGACGCTCAGGTGAAATGTGTAGGACGTGACCAAGCCATCTCAACTGGCGTCGCAAAACCAGTTTGTTGAAGGGAATACTCGCATTCCCCATGATGCGACGTCGAACTTCATCACTGTGAACTCGATGTTGCAACCGAACACGGGCGATCCTCCTTAAGCTACCGTTGTCGAAGGCAGAGAGACGACGCATGTCTTCCAGGCGAATTGGCCAGGATTTGCTCCCATACAACAATACTGAACGAACAGATGCGCTGTAAACACTGCCCTTTAGCGAAAATGAGACATCGCGCCGACGCCACCAGTGCCTCTGATTGGCAAAGGCTGATCGGGCTTTAGCGATGCGAAGAGAAACTTCCTTGCTGATAGTGCCCTCAGCAGAAACAGCTCCCAAGGTAGACGAAACTATCTACCTGTTCAAGTTGTGCACCTTCAAGAGTGAGCACGGGAGCAGGTGTAGGCCAATCCTGGAGCAACACTTTACACTTCGATGGGGCGAAGCTCTTGCCATACTTAGGTGCTTCAACTGCCAAACGATCCAGTATGAGTTGCATACCCTGAGGATCGCCAGCAAGTAAGGCGATACCATCAGCATAATCTGTCGGTCGCGCGCTTACCTGGTACAAGCTCTAGGTCAAAATGTTGGAAACCTTCTAAAGCACTCGATAGAATGTCTTCGTTTGCCAAGTTGAAGAGGAATGGGGACATAGGGCAGCCCTATCGCACATAACTATTGATGACGAATGGCTAGGAAAGCTTGCCATATACCCTCACTCAGGTGGTGGTATGAAGGTAAAGTGCACATACGATGGCAATATACTTTTCTGGCACTCCATTCTTTAGCAAACAACGCCATAAAGCAGGTCGATCAATAGAGTCACATGTATCACGTAAGTCTAGGAATGTAACGATAATGGGCCTGTGATAAATGTGGCGATGTTCGAGAAGTTAGCGGAGCGTGAAGATTTGATCTGCGGCCGGGACGGAAACCAGCTTGATCTTTACGGTTGTATGCTTCACGTATTGGGGATAGTCTGCGAAGCAGAATGGATGCCAATAGCTTAGAGGTAACCGAGATGAGACTAATCCCGCAATGATTTCCATATGAATTGTGAGCGCCCTTCTTGAAAATCAGGACAGTAACTGATTCGCCCCAAGAGGAAGGCACTTTCTCTTTATGCCAGATTTTTTTTGCGAACAACGGGGTTAGGTGGTTAATGATCGCCACACCGCTGCATCTGAACATCTGAGGAACTCCGTCTTAGCCGGGATCCTTGGACCGCTTCAAGCGTCGAATCTAGAGGCAGATTTCCGCTTTGCTTGGTAGGTTCAGTGGGCCGAGCCGTGGTAGACAACAAGATGTACTGATGGACGATGGAGACCAGGTGAACTGCAAGTAAAAGTGCCCCCCCCCCAGTGGTCCAAATGCCTCTGTTGGTTGGTGATCGGAGACTCATCCGCCTCGCAAATAATCTCACTGACACTAGGTTTCCTGAGGCCAGTGTACAGAATGAGTTGGAAAAGTTTGCGAGTGTGGCCAGAGAGGAAAGCGGTCTCTATCTCTAAAGCACGCTCATACCACCATGTCTCGCGATCTTTGCGTAGGCTTTGCTTGAGTAGCCGGTTGGCAGAGCGGCGCCGCTCGTTGCAATATGATTCCGCCGGAATGTATTTACGGCGCTCGAACGGCTCCAGAGAACGAGCAGAGATCCAAGCCTTTAGGGGGCGTCCAGTTAAACCGCAGCTTGACTGTCCGGAAATGGTCATCGCTTTCCGTACACAAATCCAGTGTTGCTCCACGTCTTGTGGTGTATTGCAACTGAGTGCATATGCCAGGGAAGACAGCTTGCCTAAACAAAGGAATCAGTTAATATGTTTACGTCAATGTTGCGGTGCTTCGTGTCTCGGGGTCCTCCAAAACACAGATTTTCGCGCAGACCAGTGCATGATCTGAGTCAACGAAGGTGGACCAAAGGGATTTGCAGTCCAGTACACTGCCACGCCATCTCAAGCTTATTGCAATGTGACCACGATGAGGTTGGCGAAGGGGGACGCCACGTTGCGGAACGCTTCTTCGTACGTCTGCAGTTTTTGTTCGAGAGAAACAGATGGTTGTCTTCGCACAATGTGAGGAGCCTCTCTTCATTATCAGACCGGTCCTCGTCGAGCGCGTGATAACCACCAAGGTGGCCTTCATATGGTAACAGGCGGCCAACCCGTGCATTGAAATCCCTAGCAAGGACGACAACATCCGACATTTTAGCATAGTCAAGAGCTTATGTAGCTCCCGATAGAACTCGTGCTTGACCGAGCCACTACTGCAATCATTTGGCGCGTACGCGGAGATCGCAAACAATTTGCGCCTCACTTAGAGGTCCTTGTTGATTCTACATGAGCCCCGAAGCCGAACTGCATACAGTCGGCTGTTGATCGGGAACTAGTCCAGTTGTGCCTCCCCGGTCTTGCTACTTAGTGCTTACCTACACCAGACAAATCCGCTTAAGCCGCTTCTGGATCCCCAGAAAGAGACCGGTGGTATCCGGCTTCCTGATCAGTGAGAGATGTCAGTTTAACTACAGTACTGAGGTCTTGCATTCAGGTTTCTGTAAGCCAGTAGACGTCGGTATCGACAGACCCGTGGGTACGCACTAGACCGGCTTGCTGTCTAATTTGCATGAGTGTCCGAACGTTGAAGCACGCCAGATGGAACGAGGATTGGGGTCGAAGGAGAGCCATAGGTTGAAGTCCATGGTTCGCGGTGCAACCGGAATCGTAGCCAGATTGCTGAACACTTGAATCGGGTAACGGAAAGTAAGGGTTGTAAACAAACAAACAATTGGCGTGTGATGAAATCGCGTGAATCTAGGAATCAGAAACGGTAGCGGATGAGCACGTTGTAGAACAGTCCATGGTTTCTTGAGAGGGCCTGATACTAACCGGTGGCCCAAGCCGAAGTAGGGACTTGACTTAGGATATTCCACCTCGAGCCTCTGACTAAATAACTTACCCCCAAGGCAACGGGGCGAATTAAGAGAATCACGCTCATTGGGAGTCCATGACTGAATGTTAAATTCATAAGTCTTGTTTAGTAGATTACTAAACTGGGGCCCAATACTCCCCATGAAATTAGCACAATTGGTGTGCCACAATGCCCCGCCGAGGTGGAACACTGTTGCCGAACACCACACTGGAACGGGCTACACCCAAATCACCCAGCTGGCATCACTAGGAGATAGTTGGGCAAGCCAGCCCATATCCCTAAGGCAGATATGTGTATACTATTGTCCATTACTGTTTTGTGGCAGTAAATAATGTCTTGTTTCGATTGTGCTTGAGTTGTTGCGTAAACAATGACTTGTGGACACGTGGCCAATCGGATTATGATTCCTGCATCTCAGCAGTGGTCATGATAAAAAAAATTGCGTTTGTTATCTACACTGCCCTTGTTTTATATAAGGCTGTACTTTTGATTATGTCGCAAAATTAAATTATTGCTCCGGCACCCAAGCCACATCACTTTATTACTCTAAGCAGAAGTTACCATCTGTAGTGTTCTACCTAGGCTGACTGTGGATTGAGCAACAGCGTGCGTTTGCAACAAATTGCGACTGAAACACTACAACGGCAGGCTTTGTGAATGAGCTTAACCGTCGTCTCTTACACTGTGGTACCCATCAGCTTCCGCCGAGGGCATTATGATCTCGCAATCATTGATTGTCAGCATTATGTACGAGAACGTCTGACTTATTACGAATCTCGTGCTATTCGTCCCCGATTTACTATTTTGTTTTGAGGCCCCTGGATTTTTCTTCGCGGTGGGTAGAATGTGACCAAATGCACCCAGGTAAACCACGCTCGTGGATCTGTGAGGCATAAAAGATACCGTATTATCAATGAGACAGCTGCCAACTCCTTTTCTCATCGTTGCGAGACTAGTGCCGCTATGTGGGGTGCCCTTCTAGACCGAAACTGCATCAATATCACAATAATTTTGACCTTGTCATAACAATGAAGCGATTGTTAACTGTGCCTCACCCAGCATATGAGCAGTTCATAAGTCTAGAGTTTAATATTGATCCAGCAGCTCCGTTGGTCTGTCACAACCACTGATGTTTGTTACGCCTTTCATTCGGGTCCTGTCATGTACTCACGCAATCGCATCATAACTCGGTGTCCTTACTTTTCCAGTCCTTTATTACAAATCGATTATGTGTACATACCTGAAGAGTCAAACTCAAATACGCATCGTCCTATCTGAGGTATGCATCCAACTAACTTCGGGCCGAACTTCCATGCAGTCTTTCTCGACCTGAATAAACCGGGGAATTTGTAAAATGGTAATACACACCTCGTATTTAACTCACAGGCAACGCTGCAAATTCCATATCTGCGCGTTTTGCTTTATGGTCTTCAGAGTAGAGGCGCAAGTGAACTACGTGGACTCAGAAAGGAAGTCCTCATCGAATCCGCTGAGTGCTCATAATGTTGCCGTGCGGATCTGCGGGACATGTGGTGTTAATTTCAGATATTTATATGTCACCTCTCCACAGGGAATATTTTCAAAACCAGGACTAACCCACGCTTATCAATTGTTCGAGGAAGCTTACGGCCACATCGATATGAGGACCAATCTTGATTTGCTTCGTTCACACACATGTGTCTTTTGAGATAAACTCATCAATGGCCTCATTTAAACGAATTACGGACCCAAAAGCAGTGAGTACTACTGTCCGAGTGGCATCCTGATTGTTAAGTATGCCACTGCCGAAAGTTTACACCCACTGCGTGAGTTTCACCAAAAGCTTCCGTGTTGAGAAACTTAAATCTTGCTCTCAGTGTATAATACGTTGACAATCCATTATCACGAAGACGGTGATACGCAGCTAGGCACTGGTTACGTTGATGATTTATGGGCGCAGATTCTCTGAATTTTATTGCCTACAATTGGCTTGGAGCTGGGATCTGGTCTGCAAAACCGTTCTCGGTGCAGTCAAGATAACTTTGCTATCATTATCTTCAACGCAGGATAGCTAGTGGTGAGAAACACCCTCAGCTTATGTGCCGCAGTACGAGAAAAGGCGAAATATTAAACCACAAGATTAGAAAAGCAAGAAAATATTTATGCGGTATGATACTAAATATGCAACTATACAGCCTTGGTTTCATAGGTTATCCTTGCTCGTGGTAGTCCATAAATGTTTATGCAATCCTTGTTTGCAGTGCTTCACCGTGCAGTTCTCAACCTATTCTGCTCTACAAACTACCCATCATTTCCGAGCTCCCCGTAGATTAGGTTTCATACATTCTGACAATCGTAGAGTGGGACTATTCTTAACTTTATCTAGTGTCTACTCTGTTATTTGTCTTGTTTATCGATCATGCATATGTTCATTAACTCACCAAGTGCTCTACATAAGTCACTAAAACTACATTTTTCTCCTTAGCCGTGAAAATTGCATCAATAGTAATCGTAAACTGTACGCAATGACGGCGCTTCGCTGCCGCGCGACCACCACCAGTCGCGCGTGGGCCGAGTATATCGCGATGACGCTTACCCCTACGCGGATCTGAACCGGTGACCTTGTGATTGTAAGTCAGGCATGCAGACCATTCGGCAGCTGGTCGACATCTAGCCGCCAATATTCCGTTCCGTCCGTGCATGCTTCGAGAAACGCATTGCGCTGATGCCTCCAGCCTGTCTGCTTTAGTTAAAACTGCATCTCACAAGAGTCTACTGATCCAGTGAGGTTTCCCAATAAGTCCCCAGCCATCTCCAGGGGTTGCTAGTGATGTTTTTCTTACACTGGTCAAACTTCCCCTTTATTTCGGTTGACCACATGCATCTTGCTTAGTGTAAAAGCAACGATATATTTTTCGACTACGAGAATTACAACCTGCGGTAAAAGGACTGATAATAACGACGCATTCAGCTGTGGCAGCAACGAAAATAAAAAAATAGCTGCTGAAAAAGTTACTATTAGAACACTTCGAAAGTCTGACAAACGCTGAGGTGGACACATAGAGTATTAGCAGACAACCCGTTGCCCGTTCCGGTTCTGACCTTTGAGCAGCTGTCAGCGAGCGATTGCCAATGATTTTCCATCCGGGAGCGAATGGTAATACCCAATCCAGCGCAAAATCTCTTTGAATTAATTTTTGCGTTAAAAACCGTTTGCAAAATCTAGTTCTGTTCATTATGTCTTTCAAAATTTCTCCCAAGCATGTGAAACCTTCGGCCATATTCCGTAGCAATTATAGCTTCAATAACGAAGCGAACAAATTAACGTGGTTAATTCACAATGATGAAATCCGGGAAGATCCCCAGCGAGGTAGCTTTCCGTGTCATACACGGGCTACGGCTCCAAGAGGCATGTGATCACTCATCCTGAAAGCATTACTTGGAAGGTAGCAGTAACTGCTCTTTTGAAGATTTGTGACAAGCTGAGGTTAATGTGTTTTGCTATTCATTGTGAAACGCAGCCGGCCATATACCGTTACAACTTTATGAGTGAACGGAATCCCTCGGTCATGCTGGCAGTCAAAGATGACTAGCTAGATGGATACATCTAATGACCGTCCCAGGACAGGACGTGTTTTACTGAGTTCAAGGCACGTTGGCCACAAGCTTTGTCTCTTCGCCTATCCAGATTTTCCCAGGTAAGTCGTCGCATATCCCTAAAATTGTGCTCGCATCAGCGTCATCATATGGCTCATAGCTAGCCGTTGTTCAACTTCTCGGCAGAACTGATCACAGTGTAGTCTCCTTTCGTGAACGGGGCAGATATTTATACATGTCCAGGGAGCACATCGCTGGAAATTCCGGCACGAAGGTGGATACAAGCTTTATGAGCTGGAACATTCCCCTGCATTTAGATCTCTATGGCACTTGGATCCTCTTGTGCTCCAACAATGATGTCCATAATTGATCAGGTTGTTCCAAGTGCCACAAAACGACCTTTACCCAAAGGTCCCCGTGGATCGATCCGGAAATAAGAATACTTCTATTGAGAAGACATAAGTTTGGGGTCATTTCGAGATTTCCCAGTCTGCAAAAGGTTACTGCCATTACAGAATGGCCAGAAATGTTTCTACTCCAAGGAAACGTGAGAAATTTCTGAACAATCTTTGACTGATTCAGAAGACTTCTCATGCCTGAGAAGAAGCTTCGAAGCTGGTAACGGCAAACCTACTCTTGATTCAAGCGATGCTGACACTGCTTCTTGATGATAAGGCAAAAGCCTGCCTTGTAACTTTGAAATATGCTTCTGTGTACCCGATAGGGTGCGCGCTCAGCATGGCATCTGGGCTGCACACTTTTGCACGAGAAACCTATTTGTGTCCCACCTGAAATGAGCAAAGTCAAAGAAGACCTACAATTGCCTTGCTGTTTTTGTTGATTTCCGCAAAGCGTTTGATAGGGGGAGCCACCAGAACAGCCTCTTATCATATTCCGGGAGATTGGCATCACCGACAGCTTTCTCTCCTTAAATGCTGATTGGTCGCAATATGCGGGCGAGTGTTAATGAGGTCATCTCTCAGCCCGTTCTTTTGACCAGTGAGATCCACAAAGCGGCATCCCTGATCCTGAACTTTTCAAAATCTCCGTCAACGATCTTCCAGTTGTGTTTCAAATTGACTGCTCCGTGCCGATGTTCTCTTAATTATGGTCTGAGGCACGCAGGCTTAAAGATAGTAATGCATTGTAGATAAATAAATAAGTGTTGCTCGATTTACTACACGAATTTTCTTGAACATTTCTAAACCTTTCGGTACCCATCACATTGGTGGTTTTCTCCTAACGAATGTGGCACGTAAGAAGGATATGGTTGTGGACCTGGGAATAGCCCAGCACACTGCAAAAAGCCACCTGTGTCAACGGGATGCTTTGCAGTATACGAAAATTATTCTCTGCTAAGATACCAGAGATCTTCAGGCTCTTGTTTTTATCCACTGTTCGTCCAGTGCTGGAGTATAGATTCGCCTGGTTTATACTCTCATTAAGTGTGGGTGCGCTTTAATCGAGAAGTTTTAATGATGTGGATCAAATTGTGTCGTTGTTGTGGGATTTCTCTTATTCATTTCCACTTCAACAGATGAACTTGTTCGCTCTCAACTACCATCGCCACCGTGGTGATCTAAACCACAAGGAACCACGGAAGGAGGCTCTACAGTACTTACAGCTCAAAGTAGATCGCTCGACACGGGGGCGCAGTTGGAAGCTATTTACACCGAACAGGTACCATGCTCGTTCTGATATCATGTTATCCATCCTAGTCGTGAATGAGTGGAACGGTATTCCAAAACGCGTTGTCGGTGCCCTGACGAGGGAACGTTGCACGCCATGATTGGATCAACGTATGATGAGCGCGCCTGAATTCCGTCATTTAGGCTGCAGCGGTAAGAATTTCTCAGGGAACACAGTTTAGCAACGACACGCACTATCCAACCAAAATATGGGTGGTGATGGAACTGACATAGGTCTTTCCTTATGCACTCTACAACACAGTGGATTCCATACTCCTAACTGCTTTGTGAACCAAATTTCATTTGTTTGTTACTGTTTTGCTTCCTCCATAGTTCAAATCAATCACATTTCTATCTGTTTGAAATGTGGTTCGATTTCAACACTCCTCGCCACGGTCAGATCGTTTACTTCGCTGCAACTCCAGGTTTTCCTGATCAATGCCTGGTGTTATTTACTAAAGTACTCTGGATAGACGATTGACCACACCCGTGACATAATTTTGGCTGTTTGCGCTTCCTAACCTCTTATCTACAACTGCACTTCTAATTTTTATTTATTTAGCTGAGATTGTATAGTACAAACACTCGACAGGTGTGCAATCTTTCTTCTACATTCTCCAGTGCTTCGCATGAAGGCAAAGCCTGACATGTAGCTTTTAGCTGGGGGAGCGTGTTCACCGGTATTTGTGTCACTGCTATGATTCCTGACCGTGGTTAATCGATTGGGCTGAAGGTTAGATATGATGTATGCAATGTTTGGATGCTTAACGAAGTATTGCTCTCTGGCGGACATGAATTAGCTGGGGCGTTTCGCTTTGCTATGCCAACCGTTCTCCTCGATTTTGCTGCTTCTCGTCATAATAATACGATAAACTCACTAGTTTCGGCAGCACATATGTGCTTGCTTAGCTTGTGGAATGTGGAACAGTCGAGCGCACCAAACAGTCAGCCCTATGGACTAAGTTTACATATTACTTATCTCACGGGGGAGTAGTAAGGTTTTGATTGAATTCGTTGTACACAACCTGAATAGTGGAAAACAAGGACGAACCCGCCTTGGAGCTCAGCGTTTGCAGCGTACCAGATGGACTACGGTCCCAGTGACCGCGGTTTTTATTTCATTGTAAACTATAACCCCAATTGACATCGCGTACTCTAAAACTCAACTGTGAATTTCTAATCAATAGGTGAAGCGTTGCTTCCTTAGCTCTATAGCTAACTGATCAGAACGTCAACCGACACCTACTACATCGTGAGTTCTACTCAGACCTCCGGTTGTCTACCTGTTGAGCTTAACCAATAAAGAAATTGGACGTCGAGTGCGATGTTGGGAGAGAGCGACACCGAAGCTCTCTGTTCAGCCATCGCTGTTCGACGCTCACCACGCACGGGTAACTCTCGACGATTATTTCGTCTGTGCTGCTCTGAGCAGTTTTCTGGACGCTGTAGACTATAACCGCCATTGCTAGACATCCGCTGAGCCACCTGGACTGCTATTAAGGAACATGAATAATTGGCGGACGATTCCAATCGGTTCATCGCCACAGCACTCCTATATTGTCTTACTTATTGCGGCACAGTAGTTGAGGTGTTCCCCACCTCTGGCTAGCGTGTATGATGATGATGATTGTCTTACTTGCCGCTTGCCGAGCACTACCATTCAGAACCAACTTGCCTCTATGCTTCACTATTGATTAACATCCTGATCTTGTCCGTCTTTACGTTGCGCCCAATCATTGCTACAGTCGTTTGGGGATCGGCAGAAAACCCGCAAGCAAGATGCGCACAAGAAAATCACCCATAGACATAAATACTTACACGAAAAATTGCCCATGCAATACTTTAAACAGCATTGCGTGTTTGGTGGATGTCACTCTGCTGTATCTGTTTGTGCTTCTATGTGAGCTACATGCTTTGGACAATATCACACACGTGTGCAATTGTTTGGTCCCTTGACAGCAATCTCTTCTCACGCTCATACGTGCATGTGCGCGCACACCGCTATTCTTCCATGAGCAAAACCGAATAGATTCTTGCTTGCTGCTCATCCTTATGGCCCATTGTTTTGCTTATGGTATCATGCACATTTCCTGTGCAGTTTTATCCGGCTGATTCCTTTCGAGTGGCCCTCCGCGAATCAAGCACAAAGGCTGGGCGGTGATCAGGAAACATTATAGAAAAGAATCGCGGTTTTTTTATAGACTACACACAGTATCCTGTTGTCGGCTGTTTATGGACTCACCCTGGCCTGTCACCTTATCTGCATCCAGATGGTTCGTGCTCATCCTTCATTTGGACCGGTCCACATTTACTGAATCCAGGGTTACGTCGAGCCTCGTTGCGATTCTGGATCGACTGCATAGTGGCGTCTGCTTGGTCGTCCGCCCATTTGGTGGATGGTCCCATGATTGTCCGTTTGCTACAGCTGAGCGTGATGTTACTATGGACTCAGGCGTAACCCATCTGCTCGTTGTACGGCCGACCAATCCGCTTTTCTGACGTGCTGTCCTGCCATTGTGCTAGGCCGGATGCGTTCCACATGCTCAGTTCTTATGACTATCGTCCGATTGGCCTTTGGTCTATTAGGCGAATATTTCCTCGGCTGGCTAGGTGACGCAGCTGCTAGTCATTAAACCGAACTCCGGTGTGAGCCGTCATCTCGCCATACGACTGACCAATCCTCTTCTCAGATGTCGAAAATCATGCTGATTCTCTCATTCACTGGGCCGGACAAGTCGTGCCCGCTCAGATTTTGTCTGAATTGACCTTCGGTCCATCTGTACCGCAACGATTCACTTCGCCCCAGGTTTCAGCCACCATCAAAGTCTCTGTTTGACGAATATCGAATGTTCAACTAGGGCTCCAACAACGAATTTCCAATCACTCTTAACACCATATTCCTTGTCAGAGTGGTAACCAAAGTTGCGGAATATTAAGAGTTTTAGACAGCATGGTCGCATTGATAAGAAATAGATAGTCGTATGGGGTCAAATGCAAGAGTGTCGCTTGTCACCCCGTGTTACGCTACTTCATATGATAATAGCACTTCCTTCGCTGGCGGATGAACTCTTGCTTAACCAAAGAGCAGGGGGTACGCCTACCTATGGCCTTATCTTTTCCGTGTCACCACGTTACTGCCCAGGAACCTCATACGATAGTACGTACACCCAACAGAGTACTTAATTTGTTAGGCAGTTCTCAGTCGCTTTAGATGATATCACCACTTGCATTACACTTTTGTACTATGAAGACCAGTTTGTGCTGACTACTGTGTTCCACTGCCCTAGAATCAACGTCAAATAGAGACAGGCAGTTAGGCGACTTCAACCAGTGGCATAGCATTGGTAATCTAATCGCTGAGGCGATTAAACTTGCTGATGTGACACAGATAACTTGGCACCGCAACTATAAGAAGTACGGGGGGGGGCAAGGACTCTGCTGGTTATGGCGAACTACATCACTGAAGTGAAATCACTTCAGCTGTCGACGGGTCGGCTCAGAAATGAACACTGCTCGATCCATGTCTTTCTGAATGTCACGTTGAGCGAGCGTTATCGATGTAACCGCAGCCTAGAAGACCACAAAACGGAACATTTAGTCAGAATATCCTCGTCCATGGTGTTTCTGCAACGGAAGCATGGAATACACATGTAATAAGAACTCATAAGCAAGAGGAATGGCGTTACATTCGAGACATTTTGACAAATCGGTGTCACGGCTACATACCTCATCAAAGTACAAACTATTTGGCCCAAAGGGATGACCGTAGTCCTTCAGTCAAAACAAATGGAAGCACGGCTACCGAAAAGCTGGCACATGTTTCGTTGCAGACTGACATCTGAGCTTCGGCTGAAGGCAGCGAGCGATATGCCCTCTAGAGATGACATGTCACCCAAAGAACCAAACGTGACTGGTGCTCTACTATTATAGTGCACCACCGGTGTGTCTAGCGAGCCCTTACAACCTGTTGATGAAGTGGGTTCCCAGAAACCTTACGCTGCCTGTAGAACGTCAGCTTTGGGACTACTTACGAAACTGGCGAGTCTGAGGTGGAATCATTCCCCAAGTACTTATCGAAAAACAATTAGTCGCCGGTCACTTACTAATGTACGAAATCTCCCCTTTGAATTACACAATCGGCGAGAGTGCTGAAATCACAGTAATTTTCATGCATATATACCAACGCCCAAGAGCTTCTCAGTAAACTATGTCAACTATGATACGTCAGGTCGCAAATATTCAGGACCTCATTTCCATTACTGAAACCTGGTTGCACTAAGATGTTGTTGATGCGGAGGTGGAGATATCGGGAATGTCACTCATCCGGGACAACCGTCCCGGATAACGATCCGGAAACTCGTGAACGACGAATGTATACAGGTTAAGAAGCAATGCTTTGCATGTCTCGTTAGGTGGTTTTGCAGGGTTATCGAAAAATAATGCAGTGGTTTATTTATGTTCAAAGGAGGGACTTATCTTTTGTTTTGCTGTAATCCTGCGATCCGTGTAGTTTCACAGCACAAAAGTTAACAGCACCTAAATGCAAGTATATTCTACGAGTGGGATGGAGATGTAGTACTAGGTAACAAAGTGTAGGTGTGTAACTGAGTCATCCAAAAGTCCTTTAAGTATGGATAGTGATGGTGCAGAAATGACTGATTCGGGAAGAGCATACCACGGTGACACACATGGACGGAAAAGAAATTCCTGCGTCAATCTAGGCGTCTGTACCGTTCTGTTAGTTTAAATGAGTGACCACTCAAGTTGGTATTACTGCTGAGTTGCAATAAAAAGCGGCACGTATGATGTGGATCGTGCGGAATTAAGTACACCATTATCAAATCACCTGGTTAGCGGTGATAACCTCCGCGGTAAACGCCCAATCGTTTAGCCTCTTCTCCTACAGAAGATGGTGCATTCCAATAACGGCTGGCTAGCCAAACAACCTCCACGTGGTATCAGCTGGGTGGTTCGAGTTAGTCGCATTCCAGCGAATAGTTCGGCGGCAGTGTTCCAAAAGGTGGTGGGTTTTCGACTGGTAGGCGTTCTCCCTATGAAAAACCACAAAGGTCCGTTTAACAACACTGCGACGTGGCGGATGTGACTCGCCACTAAATAAAGTCACTACCTCTTCCCTTTCCGGAGGATCCCCACTTCACGAACGTCATCCATTTCGAATAGTTCCTTTGATTCCTTCACATGATGGCGAACCCAGCAAACAAACTCAAGGATTCAGTCACACTTCGAAAGTTCAATCACCATGCCCACTAACACATACACGTGCAAATGTACAGACACACAAATCCAGTATGTTACTGCTTAACTACCGACCATACCTGTTGGTATTATTATGATCATGCCTTCGCAGGCATACCCCGCACTGCCGGGAATAAAACATTCATTTATTTACTTTGATGCTCGACGTTGCGTCTGCTTTGATGCACTAAGGTCGTGCTTTATCCATGGTCGCCAAGCTTGAATTGCATAATCGACATGAGGGCAAACGTACGCACTAAGCATATGCAGAAAATATAGCGATATGTTTGTCCGAACGTCCGCCATAACAAGCTCACATGTTACTTGTGAATGGAAGGATTTTGGTGAGTATTTTTGTTCGTCGCGATCAGCCGACAATTCAGATATGTCGACCGGCTGTCCGGAAAAGCACCAGATGGCCGTTTCGCCCTATTGGGGCTCATCAGTGGTGCGCATCCTTCGGTCCTCTGCGGAGGGTCGAACTCACGACTGCGAGTGGCTCTTGCCAACTAGCCCGCAGCTTATGCAACTGCGCCATGGAGGACGTTATCTGACTATCGTGAATTGTTAGCTAAATGCGATATAGCCCGACGCATCCTCCACTGCCATGCAGATGATAGCGTTCGGCCTACCGGCGTCAGGACTTCCCGGTTACGGCAGCTATGAATCGACATAGCATTTTGTGGAATCCGTACGGGCGAATTGGTATTACTTGTGAATGGAAGGATTTTGGTGAGTATTTTTGTTCGTCGCAATCAGCCGACAATTCAGATATGTCGACCAGCTGTCCGGAAAAGCACCAGATGGCCGTTTCGCCCTATTGGGGCTCATCAGTGGTGCGTATCCTTCGGTCCTCTGCGGAGGATCGAACCCATGACTGCTAGTGGCTCTTGCCAACTAGCCCGCAGCTTATGCAACTGCGCCATGGAGGACGGTATCTGGTGCTTTTCCGGACAGCTGGTCGACATATCTGAATTGTCGGCTGATTGCGACGAACAAAAATACTCACCAAAATCCTTCCATTCACAAGTAATACCAATTCGCCCGTACGGATTCCACAAAATGCTATGTCGATTCATAGCTGCCGTAACCGGGAAGTCCTGACGCCGGTAGGCCGACCGCTGTCATCTGCATGGCAGGTGCCTGCATGGCAGTGGAGGATGCGTCGGGCTATATCGCATTTAGCTAACAATTCACGATAGTCAGATACCGTCCTCCATGGCGCAGTTGCATAAGCTGCGGGCTAGTTGGCAAGAGCCACTCGCAGTCGTGGGTTCGATCCTCCGCAGCGGACCGAAGGATGCGCACCACTGATGAGCCCCAATAGGGCGAAACGGCCATCTGGTGCTTTTCCGGACAGCTGGTCGACATATCTGAATTGTCGGCCGATTGCGACGAACGAAAAGCTCACATGTTGCTTACCAGTTCTGGAGGCTTTCACAGATTGCGTGGAACGACCAAGATCATCCTGAACCCGTACTTACAAATCAGGTTCGGTCGCAGTTCTATACAGTACATGCGTTCCGAGCCTGTATCTGTGCTTGCTCTGGTATCGTAAATTTTGGATGGACCACTGATATGCCGCGTCTAGGTCATTCTGGTCAGTATTCCCCTAAATCTTGCGCCAAATATTGACGTCATCGGCAAACAGCAGGAAGGTAGATGTAATTGCCTGTGTGAGGTCATTGCTAAACACCAAAAACAATCGGGGACCTAACACCGAGCCTTGAAGCCCACCACATTCTATTTGTATGCGGTAAGAGAAGATGTTCGGAACTCTGACCACCGCTGAAGGAGATAGCTGGCGATCCATCTTAGAAGAGCCTCACCGATCCCGTAACGCTGTAGCTTGTAAAGAAGTATCCGATGATCTAGACAGTCGAATGCTTTCAAGAAATCCAGGTAGATCACATCAACATTCTCTCCACCGTCAGCTGACTGGGTCCAGCTATTCGGTGTTATGAGCACATTCGTTGTGCACGTTCGATTTCGACGGAAGCCGTGCTACTCAGAAACAATAATTTATGTTAGTTTTCCAACTGGTCCAGCAGCTCATTGGCTATGATGGATTCCATCATCTTGGACAGTATAAGGAGAGGGGAAACTGGGCGGGAGTTTGAAGCCTCGGTTCTGCTTCCACCTTTGTAAATGTATGTTATTATTCGAAGCTTCCACATGTCAGGAACTTGATTCTGGCCTAAGTAGCACTGGAAGAACTGAGCCAGTGGCACTGCCAGTTGACCTGCTGCTGCTTCCAATGCATTTGAGCGAATATTATCGACACCCGGGGATTTGTGCTTGCGTAGTCAGCTTCTGCAAGACAGCTTCGGTGGTAAAGGGGATGTGAGTGAGTCTCGGCGGCGGGGCGATAAAAGCTGGTGGATCTCCTGATGGTAATACCTTCTGGAGGGTGGGAGTATATTTCATCCGCAGCGCGTTTGCTGTTTCCTTAGCTATTCGTGTTGGGCCATCAGCCGTCGTGAGTGGCGGAACTTCTTGTCTCACCTTCCGTAGACCCTTGTCGTGCTTTTGCAGCAGTTTTTGATTGGCGCCGAAGGTTTTTGCCATGTTCTGCCGATGCGTGGCTTTATCCTCTCTGAGCAGTTGAGTGCAGTGGTTTCCTTGGGATACGTACTTATCCCAGCTGCGTTGCGTATTCCCAGCAATTTTTCATGTGCTTCTCCTTACGTAAGTTACTGTTTCAGACCGTTGGTAACTGTGGTCTCAAACGTATCCGTAACCAGTCGATTGAATTTATTTACGAACGCGAACCAGGCGACATCCGGGGGGGGGGGTCTTCGACGAGGAACGATAAGGTTTTGGCACTGAGGAGGTAGGCTAATCGGTCTTAGCATGTGATGGTTCGCGCCGTCTCATGGTCCGCATCTCGGTATTCTGCATATCAGATGAAGTTGAAACTAATACTTGCATGATCAATGCGATCTAACGGGTAGTCTACAACCAACGCATTAATCATATGTTCTTCGTTGGTAAGCACAAGATCAAACACAGCTGGCCTATTACCTCTCCTGAAGTGAGTCAGCGAAGTGACATGATTATAAAGCGGAACACGGGTTACAAGCTCCTGCAGATCGGCTTTAAATAGATCTCCGCTCGTGTCAGGGGTATCTAAACAATGCACATTGAAATCATCCATGGTCAAGATGTGAGTGTATCCTCCTTTTAGAGTTCGCCGTAGGATGGTCGCAATTTGGTAGTCCGTTTCAGATGTAGTGTTAGGGGGACGGCACCCCAAGTCTATAAGACAAGTGTCTGTCATCAACACACTCTGGTGCCATCTCTGGTTAAAGCAAAAAGATGCGTGGCTTTTTGCTTTCATTTTTCGCCCCCCAACATCTACTTCGGAAACGGATTCCCGTTTGACATTCGCTCCGAACAGGGCAACATGTTCAACGTACAGCCATATCCTCATCTCAGCGGATTCCAATGTACGCGATTGGACAAATATCAGCATCTCCCAGCGAACAATTCAAATCTGAAATGTATACATTTATCGCTTAAATTCCCTTGTACAACCATGTCACCTCGTTCATCAGATTATGGGTGGCAAACAAACCGTCCGTACTGGAACTTGTGCTCAAGCATGATTAAGTCTCAGTGACCATGCAATCATAGCATATAGCAATCTCCGGTATGCAGAGTATCCATCCAGACGTTCGGCGTTGACTCATGCAACCACATGCTGCCACGTCCTAAATGATCGCAGAAGATATCAACTTGGGAGTACTTGAACAACATTCCCCTTGACAAAATCTGGACACAGTTCGCTGAAAGCTTCAGTGACCTGGTTGCTAGAGCATCGGAAACCAAGCCACATCGTTCCGCAAACGCACCGTCAATTCTCAAAAGCAGGACTCGAAAATTCATGGTAACAGGGGATACACTATGGCATGCCTATAAATTAACCACAACCTAGAGAGTTAAAGGAACTCCGTAAACCACCAAATTAAAAATGCCGAGATCGCGAAACGGAATGTTACTTTTCCGAGACGATTGACCCAGGAGGGCTGGGGGCGTAATCTCATCCTATCGCTACGAGTTATAATGTAAACCATTGGATGATCCGTAAACGCGGGTCACTCATTCGCTGTTTACGTCTCAGAAGCAATAACGTCGGATTCGTTGTAATTCATCTATCGCCCACCTTCATCCACTTTAGCCATGGATTCTTGTATAATACCGGCACAGACAAAAAAGCTTACTCCCAACTTACAGCCACGTTCTTATCTCCGACCCAGACGCCTCAACATCCAGTGTGGGAAGGTGGGTCATTTGATACGAGTATGCAGATCGGTCAAGCTGCATCCGGAAGTGTATAAACCACGGGCAAAATCAATCAAAGTGGTGGGTTGTGAAGAGAACGAACCAGCGTTACATTCAGTATGGCTGAATACTGTGTCCAGTCTACGTTCAGCGCCATACACTGTGAAGCTCCATATCCAAGGCCAGAAGGTACTGATGGAGGTAGATACGGGAGACTCGGTAACAATACATAGGGCAGAGGCTATGAGGCACTTAGCTCCTTACCATCATGCTCTTCCAACATTCGGAAGTGCACAGGTGAGGATATTTGTGTTCTCGGTAAACGTATTGTCCATGCATTATCCGACGCTGAAATACAAAACCTCCTGCGTATGTAATATCGGAAGATAGACCAGATCGACTTGGGAGCAACTAGATAGACCCATTCCCTAATAGGTTGAGTGTTCTTGAGACAGTTAATGAGGTCGTTGAACGGGAGGAAATCTAAAAAACGCAGAAGTTTTCGGGGAGTCGGGGAAGGTAAAAATCCTTCAAGCTGCAATAAGATTGAAGAAAAGTGCCCAGCCCGATTTCATCAAAGCAAGAAACACTACCATATGCTGTAAGGCCCATAGTTGAAGAAGAATTAAACCGCTTACAAACTCAGGAATTCATAATATCTGTGCAATTTTCCAACTGAGGGACGCCAATTGTATCGGTGACCCAACCGAATGGCTCCGCGCGAGTTTGCGGGGACTACAAGATGACTGCCAACCAGTATTCCATGATAGTCAGGTACTGCATTACCTCGCAGGTGGGAAAAAAATTCACCAAACTTGATCTCAGGCACGAATGTTCACAAATAAAGCTTGATGAGCCTTCTTGATAACTTACTATTATCATCATACAAACTGGGCTTTACCAATACATCAGCTTAAATTTTTGCATCAACTTTGGCCACAGAAAGTTGCCACGGATTATTCATGATTTAGTATTTAGATGATATGCTAATTTCTGGACACTCCGACGTAGAACACTAATGAACATTCTCTGTCGTGCTTGAACGATTGACAAGAAACGGAATTAAATTGTGAACATAGTAGTGTGTGTTCCTTTATCTGTGTGCTATCTTGGATGCAGGCTTGATAAGGTCGATTTACATGTCCTACATGACAAGAGAAAACTTATATTAGAAAGCTCTGGACTGAGAAACATTCATGAGCTCCGATCATTTCTTGGAATGTATGGTCATTACTACCGATTCTGGCTTGATATACCCACTATGCTACCTTCTCTGGACGAGTTACTCTATAAAGACGTACAGTGGCGTTTGGGTCCCCGAGAAGGTAATGCCTCAACTAAAGCCAAACAAACCCTCACTTCCTCACCAGTGTCAGTTCATTCTGACTATAAGAAGCCCCTCGTTCTCTAACGCGACTCATCTCCTTGGGATGTGGGTACTGTGCTGTGCTGTGGCACCGCAGAAATGAATCAAAATTGCGCCCCATAGCGTTTGCATCACTCACTCTGAAACCAGCGGAAAGAAAATGTTCACAGCTAGACAAGGAAGCCCTAGTCATTATCTTCGGTGGGAAAAGTTCCATCAGTACCACTGAGGGAGTAACTTTGTAATGGAGGCGTAAGCGGAGCAGGTCGGCTGTCCGCTACATGCAAAGGTCATCAGCACGGCGGTGCTACGAGCTTTGAGCTTTCCGCTGAATTTGGTAATCGACTGAGTATCGATCGGCCAGCAAATATCAGCCCGAGTCAAAGGAATCGACCTATTCCGGCGATATGATAAACTCGTGGAGCGAAGCTTACTCACACTGGCTGAAAACCAGATGCAGAATACTGAATGACCTTGACTTTCTAAATTAGCATGTTTCATTTTCCATTAAATAGAGTTAACCTATACTGTAGTTATACTCTTTATGTACCAAATTCCGGCCTTTTGTATTCCTTTGGTTGGCTGAGCACGTGACTGAGCAGTTAGACAGTCGCAGTCTCACAGGGCAGCAAAGCAAGCAGTACAACAGCTGTCAGTGACAGAGAGCAGAGGGATACGGACCACAGGCCATTGATAGCATTATTAGGAGCATTGCAAAAAAGTTATTTATACTGATTAAAAACCACTGCTTTACAACTCCCGTTGGATGGTCTGACGGGATATCGAAAAATCTTATTGAAAAATATTCAGTTAGTAGTTCCACTGTCAAAAGAATGGACTTATGTAATGCAGTAACCCTGCAATCTGAGCGTTTCCATAGCTTCAATAGGAGCAAAACTAAATCCAGGATATTTCCCGGGAGTAGGATGGGGAGACCATCAGGGAACAAAATGTAATTGCGTCGTCCTAGCGACTTTTATATATGGCTTGCATGGGTGCAGAAACAACCGGTTTGGGGAGAGCATCCAATGGTTAACACTCTCGAATAGGAAACCAATTTATACGAAACTCTAGACGGTTTTAATGTTCTGCTAATTTCAACGAGTGACCACTAACGTTGGTGCTATTGCTGAGTTGCAATAAATAGCGGTACACAGGATTCCGATGGTGTAAAACCAAACATGCCAGTATCAAGCCGCCTAGTAGCTGACGATACTGCCCACTGATTACTCTCACAACTTTTGCCTTCTACTCGGATGGTAGCCAGTGCATGCCGATGACATATTTGGAAGCCCAACGTTGAGATTGGTCCAGTGCAGTAAGGCCGCGCTTTAGCCATGGATGGCAGTCTTGAATTGAGTATTCGACATGAGAGCGAACATACGCATTGAGCATCCCACTGAGAATAGGGGTAGCTATTTGTCCAAGCGTCCGTCGTAACAGGCCGGCGTGTTGGCTACAAGTTTTCAATGTTTTTTTCTGATTGCCTGTAACAATCCAATTTATTCTGAACCAGTACGCCAAGGTGGCATTCGTCTGATGCTCGCTGCAGTACTTGCGTTCTGAGCCTGTAGGAGTAGTTACTCTGGTGTCATATGGATAGTATCTTGTATTTGCTCACGTTGGGTTGCAGCAGCTTTTAGGTTGATCACTGGTGTACCATATCTAAGTCATACTGAAAGAAATTCTGATCGGCATTCGCCTGAATCCTGTGCCCTACCTTGATGTCATAAGAAAACAGTAGACGTTTGAAGCGATTATCTGTGCCAGCTCATTAATAACTACCAAAAACAACCGTGGCCATAGTACTGAGCTCTGAGACACACCAGACTCGACTGGCACGGGGTCAGACAAGGAACTCAGGACCGTGTCCGTTAATTGTCGTTGCAGGAAAACGTTGCCGAGTCAGCTCAAGAGACGATCACCGTTCCCGTAAGATTGTAGCTTAGAAAGGAGAATCAGATGATCTAAACGATCGATTGCCTTTGACAAATCCAATTAGACCACATCAATGGCCTCTCCAGCGTCAGCTTACTCGATTCAACTACTCCGTGCGATTAATAAATCGCTACCCACGAAAGCTATGTTGCTGAAGAGCAATAACTTTACCATTTGCTACATAACGCCCCAAAGCATCGGCAACAATGGAGTCCATTAAATTGGACAGGAACATGGAGATGAGGTATTGGGTTGTAGTTTATGGGCTCAGCCTTACTTTCGCCTCTTTGAAGCGGTCATTATTAAAGTTTCCACATTGCAGCAACCTGGTTCTGGTTTAAGAGGCGCTGTAAGAACCAGACCAAAGATTTCGCCAATTGTCTTGCGGATGCTCCCAGTGCAACTGGACGAATGGTGTCGATTCCCGGGTAGCTGGGCTTGCGCAAAGCTGTCAGCTTCTGCAATACAGCTTCATCAGTAAAAGATCTGTGGGTGATTCCTGGAGACGGGAAAACGTAGCTGGAAGTTCTCCTGATGGTAAAATGTTCTGCAGTGCGGGAGCACATTGCGTCCGCAATGCGTTTGCTGCATCGATGGCTGTTTCAGTTAGATTATCAGCACGCCGGAATGGAGGAGTTCCTTGCTTCACCTCACAAAGGCTACTGATATATGTGTACAGCAGTTTGTTATTGACGCTGAAAGTTTTTACCATGTTCTGCTGCTATGCGTATTTGTCATCTCTGAGCAGTTGGGTATAGTGGTTACGCTGGCTTCCGTATTTGCCCCAATAAGCTGGCGTTGGTGATGGTCTATACTCTCGCCAGCCTGCGTTGCGCGCACTCAGCCATTTTCGAGTTCTGCTCGTCGCGAAAGAAACGGCTTTATGTCCACTGCAAACCCTTGTCTCTAGAGCGTGCCTAACCAGTTGATTGAATTTTCTGACGAATTCGAGCCAAGCGAATTCCTACTGGCCTTCAGAGAGGAACGACCAAGTTGTGGCACTGACGAGCTGGGCTAAATCGTCGTAGCGCGTAATGGCGCGCACCATCCCAGTCTTCTGGTGGCGATATTCCGCCTAGCAGAGGAAATCAATACTGATGACTGCATGATCCCTACGACCCAAAGAGCAATCTAGTATTAATACATCAGTCAGATGTTCCTCGTTGGTGAGCATAAAATACAGCAAATATTGTCTGGTATCTGTCTTGAAACAAGCGAGCAAAAGGACGTGATCGTAGTGGCACACTGGTTATTAGCTCTTCCAGGTCTGCTTTGTATTGTTCTTCGATTGTAGCAAGGGTTTCTAAACGATGTACGTTGATATCACACATGAGAAGGATGTGGATGTGCTTTCGATTTAGACTGCATTTTAAAGCTGTCGCAATGTGGCAGTCCATTCCGGATGTAGAGTTTGGGGGCGGTACAACAAAGCTAGGAGGCAGGTGACTGCCATGTAACTACGGGTGGCACCAAAGAGAACCACGGCCTCTCACTGTAGGTCGCTTCGGTAATACAGTTATCCATCGTTTTTCGTAAGCCAGTTGTTTCGTATGAGGGACATGCCCAGCGGCAAGACTTCAGCGTCTGTCATTTCACTGAGCAATCATTTCTCCGTGACACCGATGATATTGCATGTCTTCGAAATTTGGCGAGCTTTCAATTTAACCAGCTTATTGAAAAGACCTTGAACATTGGTATAAAGGCAGGATAGTTTGTCACTCTCTGGAAGCCCACACTGAGCCAAAGAATTCAAGTGTGGTAAAAGGCCGACCGATATAAGGTCGGCCGTTATTTGTTTTTGGATGGGATGATGTATCGCCCACATCTTGATTTGGCCAAGATACGTCCTATTCCTCTTACGGGTATATTGCATACCCGTGTGCCCGAGCGGTAAAGTGAAGCTTCTGTGTCATCGCCGTTAGGTTTGCTTTTTCAGATAGGCTCATGTCTGGTCTTTGCAATGCTTCAGCAACTTTTAACGGGTTTAAAAGAAAGGCTTTTCTGATGTCTTCCCAAACATTCTCAAACTTTCGTGGGTGTCTTCTCTAACTGAGCCACGAGTTTTAGGATTCTTGGGCCCCATCCCCGATAATTTGGTGAGAGGGATAGCAGTTTGTGTGGTCGCGCTACAACGTTGTCCAAGTAAGTGTCTCACAAATATACCGCCACTTTTCAAAATCGCAATCATCGTCATCAGGACTGTGGAACTTCATAAAAAATGTGATTTGACATTCCAACTTGTGCTGTCCTTCTGCGAGGAATTTTTTGACTTTTGCGTGCTCCAAGGGACCTAAGGATAGATGCGCACCCTGAAAGACCGGTAATGTAGCGTACTTGTAGAGAGTAAAACCTTTTCTACAACAATGACCGATTTCAGTGTGGCTCTAATAAATCTGGGTTTGCCAAAGTGTACAGAGCTCGGGTGACGAGTGACTCACACTAAGTTTGTGGGTTTGGCTTTTACCTTCAACAAAATGCACACGGAGTTTCACTAGTCTTAGTTGTCAGACAACTTTCCCTGCAATGTGATGGCGGTAGATTCTGGGACATTTGTGCACACTACAGTCAGTGCTTTTCAGCTGAAACCGTTTTTGTTGAACTGCAAGTTCAAGTGATCTTTGGTGTTGGCTTTGGGCCAAGTGCTGATGGGCTGCTGTTTGTCTCTCTATTCACCTTGGCGATGTTTGAATCAGAGGAGACACTAAATGTGGTATACCGAGGGACTGTTTTGGCGATCTCTGCATATGTGAATGAATTCCCTTGATCCTTTAGTTTCATATGCAGAAGGGTCTTGGTACAAGTTGTTAAGACCAGCAGAACTTGATTGCTCATACGTTTCGAGTGGTGCCTGATACTCGTGGTCTTGAGTATCGTTCCCATTTCAATCTGTCTTTGCTTGGACTTCTTCCAATGTTGATGGAGATAACGGCAACGGGGATCATGTTGATCGTGATCAGCATGAAATACATTTTGCAACAGTGTTTTTCCTAGTGGACAATGTGTTGTCCTAGCGCATACTCGCCTTCAGTGATATAAGCTTAGCCTTCATTTTCTGTTCAACTTCTGCTACCCGGCAGCGCTTTTGGCCTAGGAGAAGTATACAGCTGACTTTTGGGATGTTCAAACGCGTAGTGCAAACTCAGGGGTCGTCTTTGCAGGTGTTTTGATCTTTCGAATGTTGTGGGGAAAGAGTTCCACACCTTGGATGTTACCATTTGAAACAATATGCGCAGAGTAAACCAAATGGTACTAATCGATTACATGCTACCTATAGCGGAATGGTTCGGTCGCTTTATATCAGGCTCGTCCCGCCTCAAGGAAAAGTCGGAAAAAGACGGATATATGGGCTAGATAGACGTTTATTATCGAAACGCACAATCCCGCCAGCTGAAGGCACCGCAAAATGGTTCTAGCTAGGGGAAAGGTATATTCCCCAGCCGAGAACCAGCGAATGCTGTTCGAAGCGGAAAAGCCAGAATCGCGCGAATGCGATTCGTCTGGATGACTCAAACACACGTAGTCATCGTACGAACAGGCAAACTTCCTAAGTTGTCTATGTAGAGAATGATATGATATTTTAATAATATTTTTCACAGACACACAGGTCAATCTCCAGGTCACTACATAGCCCCCTCCTAGAAGGGAACCGTTAGTGACCCTCCGAACTACGTGAGGACTGTCTGGCGCGGGCCAGCCTTCTGCGAGACCAGGCGGTGAAACCTGATGCAGCTCAGGAGGAGAACTAAGCGATCGGACCCTAGCGGGCTTCCACCCATGTCCTCCCTTAAGGTGCCGATAAAAGGAAAGACGAAGAATGTTCGTACCATACTACCACTTCTGTCTGACCACGAGTGAATGTTCTCCGGTTCGCAACATGAAAAGAAAGAAACGGGGGTTGGTCAGGCATGCAGAAGAGGCGGCAGCGACGGAAGCGAAAAGCACCTACCCAATAGGCGGCGAAAAGTCAAAGCAACAACTCTTTATCGGGCTTCAAAACGTTTTCTCCGTTTTTCTTCTGTTTGTAAAACCTTTGCAATCTTTTTGGCCTTTCAATACATTTGCTTTTCTTCCTTTTCGAAGGTACTGACTCAAAGAAAAACCTAAAAAGGCCGTTAGAAGCAAAAATGCTAAGCTAACGTTCTAAGAAACGTGTCGGCCAGTGAACCCGACTACCAGATCTAGTAAACTTTTCAGGCCTTTCGGAGTCGGAGGGCTCATGAGGCCGGTTTCCGGTTGTCGTGTTGCTGTCTGCAGTCGTTTCCTCCACCATTAGTTGGGTTGATTCATCGGAGGACGTAGGATTGGATTCGTCGTTCGACTCTGGTTCGACGTAAGCAAGTTTGAGGCGGTTGATTGAGACGGTTTCGTGTTTGCCGTTGCATTCGAGGACGAAGAAGCGATGTTTACGTTGTATGACCTTGAATGGGCCTTCGTAAGGTCGTTCGAGTAGTCTGCCTAGACCATCAATGCTAATGAAGACAAACGGGCAGCGGTGTAGATATTCTGGAAGGTAAGACTTGCGATGTGTTCCCGAACTTCAACCGATTTATTGCGTCTCATGCTCTTGGCTAGCTGCCGAACGTAGGGCGCGTCGTAGCGAAGAGCGTTCGGGCTTTCAGAGAAGAAGTCACGTGGTACTCGGAGTGGTTGTCCATAGACCAGCTAGGGGCTGGATGTTTCGAGATCGGTTTTCAGTGCTGATCGAGCTCCTAGTAGTACCATTGGCAGAACTTCTGTCAAACAAAGTACATTTGCGGCACTTAGCGAGGCTTTAAGCTGTCGGTAGAAGCGTTCCACCATTCCGTTTGCTTGAGGATGGTAGGCAGTTGTCCGGATGCACTTACATCCGAGGTCCTTGAAAGTCGACGACTCGAATTGTGGACCACGGTCGGTAGTCGCAGTAGCTGGACAGCCATGTGAAACGACCCAGCGCTCGACGAATGCGCGCGTTATGTTCTCAGCTAATACATCGGGAATTAGAACAGCTTCAGGCCAACGAGTGGCGCGATCCACCGTGGTCAGAATGTAGGCCATGTCTTTGGGCGGCGGAAGTGCTCCAACGATGTCAAATTGGACGTGAGCGAATCGAGTTGCTAGTGACGGGAAGCGTACTATCGGAGCGGCCACATGTCGATGAACTTTTGCTCGCTGGCTAGTCAGACCGTTTCACACCCAAAGTCTGACGTCGCGCTACAGGTTGGGCCAGACGTATCTGTCGGCAATCATATTGACTGAAGCGCGGATGCCCGGATCGCGATGTGCAGCGTATCGAATACTCTTAGGCGAATGGTATTTGGTACCAGTGGACGTGGATGTCCGGTAGAGACGTCGCAGATTATTGTACCTGTAGACGAAGGAAACGGTGTGGGTGCAAACTTTCCCGTGGACTCTTCGCAGGATGACGTGAGGCCTTTTTCGGCTTGCTGAGCAGCTGCCATAGCTGATAGATCGAGCGACTGATTGGTCGGAACTAGAGAGTTTACTCTTGTAAGCGTGGCCGCCACGACGTTATCCTTGCCAGACGCGTGTTGGACGTCGGTCGAAAACTGAGACACGAAATCTAGTTGACGAACTTCAAGCGGAAAGTGTCGGGGCGAAGGGAACCGGAAGGCATAGACGTATGGTATGTGATCTGTAAAGATCGTAAAATGTTTGCCTTCGAGAAAGTGACGAAAATGGTGAACGGCGGAGTATACGGCGAGTAACTTGCGGCCAAATGTGCTATATTTCGACTCGGCTGTCTGAAGAGGTCGAGAGAAGAACGGTAGAGCTTGCCAATTACCTTGGGAAAACTGCTGTAGAATGGCGCCGATTGCGCTTTTCGAGACGGCGACGGCTACACTGATTGGAGCCTTCGAGTCGAAGTGATGAAGCATGACTACGGAAGCGAGTGCTTCTTTGCTCGCTTCAAAGGTTTTGGATGCTGCAAACGTAAGATCAACTTTCCCGTTGTTGCGTCCACGCAGAAGACCGGTTCCATAAGCTCGGCACAGCGTGGCAGGAATCGGCGATAGTAGTTGACCATACCAATGAAGAGTCATATGGCGGCTAGAGTCGTTGGAAGAGAAATGTCGGGAATTGTCTGGACTCACTCCTGCAAAAGGCGGATACTCTCGGAATCAAGTGCGTGTCCAAAAAAGTCCATACGCGACTGTATGAAAATGCACTTGTCGGGGTTGACGGTGAAGCTTTGCGCCTTCAGCCGTTCGAACAAGAGTCATATGTGTGTTCGGTGTTCCTCTTCTGAAGAACTGGCCACCAGGATATCGTCGATGTACGGGTGGGCGAAGTTGAGTCCACGTAGGACGGAGTCGGTGAAGTGATGAAATGTCTGCGCGGCGTTGCGCAGACCGAATAGCATTCGTAGAAATTCGAATAGTCCAAATGGTGTACTAACGGTGGTTTTCTGTATGTCCTCGTTGGCGACCGGGATCAGATGATAAGCTCGTACCAGCTCGATCTTTGAGAACACGCAAGCGCCACGAAGACCTGCTGTAATATCCTGTATGTGAGGAATAGGATAACGATCCGGAATTGTCTCGTTGTTGAGGGTACGGTAATCCCCACATGCTCGCCAGTCTCCTGACTTTGTCGGGACCATCTGAAGGGGCGAAGACCAAGGGTTGCTGTATGGTCGGACGATCCCAACTTTGAGCATCTGCTCGAATTTCCCACGGGCGGTTTTGTGTTTGTCCGGAATCAGTCTTTGAGCTTTGGCGGAGACGGGTGGACCCTTGTTAACTATGTGATGCGGCGTAGCTGCGGCTGCAGCTGACAGAGAGGATGAATGTCAGAAGACTTCAGGGAAACTCTCAAGTAGCGCTATGCCGGCCGGCGAGTTGGCAGTGGCGTACACCGGACTTAGTGATATTCCAGCGACTGGAAGTTTCATTATCTGATCGATAGACGATGCCGTTTAGCATTGACGCGAAAGTCGAAGTACTGAAGAAAGTCCATCCCGACAACAGGATTTTGGCCGTCAGCGACAAGCAATACCCATCGAAAAGAGCGTCGTATGTCGAGCTTAAACATGTGCGAGCGCTGACCGTCGACCCGGATGCTGGTGCCGTTGGTTGCGCGTAGAGAACAAGTCACCTTTCCGGTGGCGTCGTTGGGATCAGGTGGAAGGACGCTGACTTCTGCGTCAATGTCAACTCGATAGCGAACTCCCGTTTGTCGATCGGTGACGAAGAATAGGTGACTGGGTTGACCAGCTACGTCCGTCGCCCCTACGTGCTGGTCGGCCCGTTTCCGCCGCGTGTTGAGTTTGAAGGAACACGGCAGGCGGCACGACGGCCTGCACGCCAAATGGCTGATGGTACCAGCAGTAGGAAGACATTCAGCGCGGTGACTTTTGCGGTGATTTTGTTCTAGATGGACATTGACGATTTGAAGATTGACATCGGCAGCTACACCCAGAAGTTGTGAAATTGGTAAACTTCTTGGTGAGTGCGGCAACCTGCGCTTTCATCTCGGCAATATCGTCTTTCGGCGTAGATCGAACTTGCAAAATCTGGCCGTAGGATTCCCAAATTTGGTCTGCGATATCGACCATCAGCGTTAGAGGTACGCCAGCACTTGCGTAAAGGATATTGCACATTTCACATTGCAATCTACGCAGCCACATTTCCTTGAGAAATGTGTCATCCACCACGTCAGGTTAGACTAAACTGCATCTTTTTCAATAGCTGCGATGGCTTGAGGTCACCCAACTCCGTTTCGCTCAAAAGCTGCGCGATACATTGACGATCTGAAAAACCTGTCCTTTTGAGAACCGCTGTTTTAATCTCCTCGTAAGTTTACCTCTGTGCTGGCAAATCGAGAATATCGTCGATATCATCGGCGACGTGCGGAGGAAGCGCGGAGACGACGTGATATTTGATTCTCTCAGATCTAATGCCACGAAGTTCGAAAAGTGTCTCTAACTGAGCAAACAAACGTTTGGGATTGTTTTCGCGAAAGGGAGGAGTGACGATGGTTAAATTTTCAGCCAGGCCGTCGAGGACTGGGTGACATGTATCCATAGTAGAAAAATGATACAAAGTACGCGATATGGAACCCGAAATATGCATACAAGAAATGAAAATGGATAGACGTAGCGCAAAATTGAAGGAACCTAGAAAAAATTAGTAAGTGGCTTACCAAATTTTCGGTCGGGGTCACCAATTATAGCGGAATCGTTCGGTCGCTATATGTCAGATTCGTCCCGCCTCAAAGTAACGGTGGAGAAAGACGGATATATAGGCAAAATAGACGTTTATTATCGAAACGCACAATCTGAAGTCACCGCAAAATGTTTCGAGCTAGGGGAAAGGTATATTCGCCAGCCGAGACGCAGCAAAAGTTCGTGGAGGTAGAAAAGCCAGAATCGCGCGAATGCGATTCGTCTGGATGACTCAAACGCACGTACTCATCGTGTGAACAGGCGAGCTTCCTAAGTTGTCTAGGTACAGAATGATGTTATATTTTATCAATATTTTACACCGACTAACAGGACAATCTCCAGGTCAGTATATACCGACCCACCTTTATCCTTTGCCTGGAGTCCTTTTGGATACGCATCTACTAGCTTTTCTGCTACTCAGCATTGTATTTCAAACTTGCACGGGGAACTAGTTAATGATGATGCAGTAACCCTGCACTCCGAATATTTTCAAAGATACGCCACAAACGTCTTCACCAAGAGTTCAGAAATGCGCTTTGACGTTAAGGGCGTACATTTAAAAAGTTACCTGCATTATTGGTACCAACAATCGCACTGCCAATACTCTGAGCCGTATACCAGTTGAAGGGACATCACATAAGCCCAATTCTCCCTTTAAATTAAGTGAAATCTGGCAACAGGTACGAAGCTCTACAATCCGTCAATGGACAGATCGAGACCCAGTACTTTCAACAATCAAACCATTCCCATAAGACGGGTGGCCTGCTGAAGGAACCATCGGTTTGGAGCCATTTATAGCATGCAGAAATTAACTGAACTTATTCGATGGTTGTGTGTTTCAGTGTTACCGGTTTGTCCCTCCTAGCAAGGCTCGTGTACAGATCATTCACGAGCCCTATGAAGCACATGCAGGTGTCGCGAGGGTAATTGTATTAGCGAGGCTATACTGCCGGTGACCAAGGAGAGATTTAGCTAGCGGGAACATAATGAAGAATTGTGCTACCTATCAGATACACCAGCACATTGCACTACCGCTTCCATTACATTCGTGGCGCTTGCCCGATAACCCATGGCAACCGATCCACGCCGACTACTTCAGCCCGATTAACGAAACCATGTTTCAGTTACTCATCAACACCCATTCTAAGAGCGTTGACATTTATCTCATTACGTAAGGGAAGTCCAAATCCACCACTGCTAAAATGCGTTTCATTCGCCACATCCAATATTCCCGAGTCCCATGCACGGATAACAGTATCTCTTTTGTTTGCAGGGAGTTCAGCTGATTCGTCATTATCAACGGAATTCAGCAGAGAAAATCGATGCATTATCGTCCCTCGGCAAACAGTTTGCAGAGCGGGTTGTACAGTCAGTGAAGTGCGGACTGCTGTAAGAGCGTATAGTGAACCTGAAAACAAAGCTGGATCGATAATTATTTGCCTTTCATTCCACATCGACTAAAAGTAAGGGTAACTCTGCTTCAGAACTGATGTTTGACAGAAACCTCAGCATAACGCCGAATCTACTGTTTCCTGATCACTTGATGAGGACAGAAATAGTTAGTGTCTTCAGATGTGCTGAAGAGTGATACGCTTTTCGGGGGAAGTGACTTAGTCTACACTAATCTGTCACAATAAGCACACTGGCAACCTGCCACCGTAATTCGTTCATCGGGAAGCCAAAACGACTTTCGAATTCCAGGCTGTTGGCTTATTCCTCGGCACTCAGATCACGTTCGTCCACAGAGTTCAGAAGCAACGAGTTGTGCGCAGACAATGAACCAAGCTCTGAGGGCGAACCTTGCGGACAGGCTATCAAAACGTTGCCAAGGCCATCGGACCGCATTCCCAACCTAGTGGATCGTTTCGAGCCAGGACGATGACGACAACCGTAGAGGTGAGGAATGTCATATGCGCACTGAAGGGCACGCCTTAATCCACTGAGGTGGATGGACACTATACCTTCATGCACGCACACAAATCTCATCGTGTCGTCACTTGATACATGTCGAGATGTCCTATCAGTCGTTGATTACAAAGTGCTCTATCCAGACTCGTTTTCCCTTACCTAGATTGTGAGCCCTATGAAGCATACGCACTTGGAAATTTAGTTATCGTGATTTATACGTATCATAGTCCCCCTACATGTACTCATAAATGTCATTGGGGCAATAATTTCTGAGACTTTAGGCAACCAGGTATACCTATTGGCAGTTACTCATAACACTGCCAAACTCATTCCTAAGGAGATCCGGTTCATCCATTGGCCTTTCATAATAGTCCTCAACGCAATCAAATGTTATCCTAGGGGAGCGAACGCCCCAAAGCGCGCGCCATTCGTTGAGAATATACTATTTATTTATTTATTTATTTAAATCAACCAATAGCATAGCAGTTTTGTTTACCACATGGGTTATCAGAAAACGCTTCGGGATCGCGCAGTTCACGTGCGATTTGTGGGTGCCTAATCGCACTTTGCACTCGTATTCAGGCATGACTAGCTGCACTGAAGTTACACACATGCTTACAAGGCATACTCATAAAACTCGCGTCTCCACCTGCGCTTAGCAGTCAAGCGTGATCAGGCTTTTGCATTTCTACGTAAAATGTGCTGGCGCGGTGCGTCCGCGCACGTAACCCCTGAGCTATGTGTATACTGCTAGTCACCCACGTGACTGAGTCCGAATGAATTGGCCGTTGGGAATAACGACATGTGGTCTCTCACACATACCCTTTCAAGGTTCGGCTAACATGGAAATCGGACAAGTGACATCGGAGGGACGGTGAGAACGTGTGGACCGCCGTGTGTTTCGGGGTGCGGCATGCTCGCTGAGCGCAATCTTAAAGGGTCTGCGCTTGATGGATGTAGCGATTAGAATCAGGATGAGTGCACGCACTGCACATTGGCATCCGAATTGTGGTTGGCTGATGTGCTTGTTAGGGTGCCGGGGTTTCACTAGCCTATTGGCTTTGTTACGCCATTGTTCGACTGAGCTTGTTCTTAAGGAATATTCCCTACCATTGCCTCATGGTTCTCATGGCGGTTGCTAAGGCATATAAGTGCCTGAGTGTGTTATCCAACCGTACTTAAACATGAATTAGGTTGGTGCGAAACAAACCATTTGTGGTAGGTAGCCCCAGGGACCACACATGAAAACGAGATTTCCGCAACATTGCGGGCGGTTATACTTTTATGCCACTTACAAGGAATGATCTCAGCTAGGTTTGTCGCTAACCTGCGGTAAAGAGCGGCGCACATGAGTTGGGTAGCTCTAAACAATGTAAGCATTAGCAGCTTGTTAGGTAATCAGCAATACCCGAGTTTCCGCCTCTTTTCATGTGGCATAGTGCGCGTTCTAAAGACGCACCTGGAAACCCGTTCTACGGGATAGTTCCCAGCTTGTGATGCCATTTCCGTTTGCACAGAACTACGTTCGACGGTAGGGAAGTGTAGGGCATGCGTTTCGAACCGATAGGATTAGAAGCGCTGGTATCGTATGCGGAATATCTTACACGCAAGGAGTCACTTCACCTAGGAGAAGTGAGTCATTCAGATGCACAACTGTTAAACGGATTGCAAACTTTTTGACAAAGAACCCTTGTTATCGTTAATAAATCGTAGTATATGAAACTGTATTCGCTCCCGAGCGGTTGCAAAAAACGTGTCCTGCGTTCTTCCCCTTTAAATATTCGGATTTATTCTCACAGAGACCTACGTGCTATCATTCGATTTGGTTCCGCGAACTCCTCCTACCATTGTTCATCTTTTGGAGCTGTCATCCGCGGATCACCAGCAAACTCTGCTTTTGCAATTTCGAAGTCATCCTTGTTTGAAGCTTATCAGCGAATTTATTTTTCCTCTCGTCGCACAAGAGCTCTTGTGTACTTATTTTCAAGATCTTTATGAGAGCCACCCGATCACCTTACTAGCATTCCTTCAAGTTGCTGTACAAAGGGATAGTTGTCAGCTTGGTCCGCCCTTGGAACATCCACCGTCGTCATTAGACAGTATTTATTTTCCAAGTCATCTTGATTTGCCTCAATCCTACGCCGCATCGCTGCCTACCCATTTACCGGCTGGATCGATAGCACGCACGTCGCCTATCTACCATAAGAAACTTGTGACTCATCTGGACGCGACACCTCTGACCCCTTTGACCTCAAAGCAGGGCCGATAGACACGCAACGAAAAGTGAAGCGAAGTCAAACACCGTGCGTTAGTATCTGTGTCCTCTTTCTACCCCTTAAAACAGCACGCCTACTGTGACATGTCTCGTATGAAGAGCAAATACGAATCTTGTGCTAACGTGGCAAAAACTGGTCTGGTGTGTACCATGTGTTTGAAATCCGACCACACTACCTGCTTTGGGACGGAGCGGACACAACGGTACGATAAGTAGAAACATTGTCTGCAGCGAGTCTGCCTCAACTTCTACACGGTGTGTTGCACCAAGTGATCTGTTCGCTACACAGGAGACCGTAAGCTAAAGTCAACCAGCCATAGTGGACAACTCGGCAAAGTACGCAGCGGTTGCCGCCAAGCAAACACCGGAAAGAGCATCGGTAACCTTTGTGTCCGGACTAGAGAAAAAACTGTCGCAGCACGGATGACACCCATCAGTGTCGTTCACAAATCCACCAAACACACCGGATATTAAGGCTCCAAATACAAAACCAGCAGTCACCAGGCGCAACCACGGCACCTTAAACCCTGAGTGCACAAAGGTCCCCGAATCCAAATCCGATACAATTGAGAGTACGTTGAGGGACGCTGGAACACAATGAGGTTCCATCTGTACGTCGATCGGTATCCATGCTAATCCCACGACATAAAAAGAATCTCGTGTCACCCAAATGCGTTGCACTACAGCGAACCCCGGTTACTTCGGGTAACACTAAACTTGGCGGACGAGACTGAGGCCGTTCTGCTGCCTGCGAATGATCTCCTCAACGACTCAAGTGGAGTGCGCATACTACTTGAAATCCCATGGAAAGAACGTTCAACGGATCCCGTTAACAGAGAAAGATAAGTCAAGATATGAAAACAGTGATTACTCATGGGGTTCCTGTGCTGACAGGTTCCTCTTCCGACGATCCTCAGATGCACGACCACGAGCAATGGCACCACATCCGGTAGGCTCTTTCTCTCGAAAATGTCGTAGCCACCTCGTTGACAAGGATCGCATATCACCAAACTATAAGGGGTGCGGTCCCAGGCTGATAAAACTTGGGTTGCGATCAGAAATAATGGCACAAACCCTTCTAGAGAACTGGACTGAATTCCTTTGCAAATTGCCAAGAGAACTTCGTCTGAAAGCAGCGTGAACACCAGTATTTTCTGAAGACAATTCAGTGGAGGCACAACACTTATTGAAAACGCCAACTGCAGGACCCGACTCGGCGACGGTTTCAACAGAAGCCATAATATCTGGAGGAACACCGCAGAGCATGAGCAAACACGCATCAGCAACTTATGACCTCATCGCTATCATCGAAACGTGGTTGCGTTGTGAGATAACGGGTGCTGAAGTCGCGCTAACAGGCATGTCCGTTGTCCGGAAGGATCGAGCCAACAAACATGGTGGAGTAGCGCTCTACTTTCGTAACAATCAGCAACGCGAACCCATAAACGATTCGGAAACCGACGTACCTGGCTCCATTTGGTGTAATTTCCGGCTGAGAGGGAATGATCTTGGCCTATTGGTTGTCGTTTACCGCCCACCTTCGTCTACTCCTGAGATGGATTTCAACTTGATGGCTGCGTTGAAAAAACTGATTAACAGGAAGTACAGTCACATTCCAATCACAGGCGACTTAAACGTACATTCTCTAGAATCCCAGACCGCATCAGAAGAGCAATTCAAAGCAGATCTGTAAGATTTGGTTTCAGAGTTGCCACTTTATGGCCACGTCACTACGCCCACCAGATTCAAGAGAATTAACAGGCCATCCATATTGGACCGGATATTCACTAATGAAGAACTGATGGTCGAGAGAGTGATAACCGATACTCCGTTGGGTTGCAGAGATCATGTGACGCCATTGTTTCATTATATGTGCTACGCGGATTATCCTAAAGAGCATACCGAGGAATATCATGTCGTAACCAACTATGACGACCTGTCCGACCTAAGTGATGCAACACGTTGGTCGTTCTTAGCCGAGTTGACCCCTTAGGTGGCCTGCGGAGAATTCATCAAGACATTAACAAACTCGTGGTAAGGACATCTGAAACCAAACTCTACCGGCCTAAAAGGATGAAGTCTTTCGTAAGGGGCAGGACACGTAAATGCATGGCAGTAAGGGACTTGGCATGACACACTTACATAGACTCCCCGAACGACGATAACTGGGATGTGTACACAATACAAAGCAACCACCGTGTCAAACTCATCCGGGAGCATAAACTGAAGGACCAACAAGGTCTATTGGAAATGTTTTGCTCTAATCCCAAACTGCCATACAGGCACGTAAAAAAGTTGCGCCGTGTTGAATGCGGTATTCCTGCTCTGTACACAGTATGAGGAGTAGCCCAAACCGCACGAGAGGCGGCAAACGTTCTTGTACAACAATTTGGCCATACCTTCCAAAGCGTACAATCATCATACACCCTGTCTAATCAGATAAAATCGCCATCAGAGCTTAATCACATATCGTTTACCTCAACAGCTTTACTGAAGAGGCTGATGTCTCTGCGCTAGTTCAGATCCCCGGGTGCGAACGGCATTCTGCCAGGAGTTTGGCGGCACCACTAGCAATTTTCTTTCAACGATGTCTGAACGAGCTGCCCGTCCCCACGATGTGTAAGCACGGAATCATCACATCAATCTACAAAAGTGGCAGCCGCGCTGGATCAACAAATTATCGCCTGATAACACCACTTCCTGTTATCTCCAAGTTTATGGAGTCCATTGTGGCTGAGTCTTTGATGGGGTACCTGGAGAACAACAAAATTCTCGTTCCGGAGCAGCACGGATTTCGCCAAAATCGGTCCTGTACCACGAATCTGTTGATTGCTCGTGCAAGCTGGACGGAATCTGTGGACACTGGTGTAGGAGTTGACGCGGCCTACTTGGATCGCTCAAAGGCATTTGACCGTATATATCATCGCATTCTACTCCACAAACACCAGAAATATGGTAATCGGCGATCCTGTTCTGGGCTGGATAGAAGACTTTCTCGTGCAATGTCACCTGAATGGGAGGGCTCGAAACAACCTAACGGAATCCATCGAAGTTCAGTGTGACGTATCTCAGAGCTCGGTACTTGGACTCTGCCCGTTCCTGGTTTTCATAAATGATCTCGCAAGCGTGTTTTCTTCTAACTGTTTGCTAGTTGCTGATGATCCAAAGATATGGCACACTATAGCTGCAGTGGTGGATCACACAGTGTTACAGGAGGACCTGGAAAAAGCATACACATAGTCCATCGAGAACATGTTGCATTTCAACGTCACCAAGTGCAAAGTTCGCAGCATACGGCACAAAAGTATGCACAAGTACCGCCTAGGACCACAAATTCTACAGCGGGCTTCTCATGAGTGCGATTTCGGTGTGCTAGTTTAAGATGACCTCGGTTGTTTGAGGCAGACTGAAAAGGCATATTGGAAAGCAAACCAGTACCTCGGCCTTCTTCAGAGAGCTTTCGAGAAATTTGACCATCCAGTCTTTCCAAAAAGGTTTAGTGCGTACATGAGGCCGCACGCGGAATACGCTATTCAAACGTGGCAATTCTGGCTCATGCACCATCTCACCGCGCTCGATACTGCACGACGTAGGGTAACGAAGAGCATCAGAGGTTTGACCAGCCTCCCCTACCCACTCAGGCTGAAGACTCAAACTATACAGTGGACGTTATCGGCGTCTAAGGGGCGATCTCATAATGGTGTACCAGATCCTGAGAAACCCCAACCATCTATGCCATTCCCTTCTGATACTCAGTCAAAACACCCCGCTAAGAGATCATCAGTTTAAGCTGGTCACTTAGCACAGCCGCCTAGAATGTCGGCGAAACTATTTCTCCCTTCGAGTGTCACAGCCTTGGAACGCCCTCCCAGAACATGTAATTAATGTTCCAACCCCATCCCTTTTCAAAAACGCCTTGACGAATGTCACATTTGCACTGGGTCTTTCAAAGGAAACAAACTGTCATGTAAGATAAATGAGATAGAGTACAGTCTGATCGTGTTTTAAAGAACGTTAATATGGGGGGGAAAATAACCTGAGAACAAAGAGGGTTCTGGGTACTCACACGACGTGGATTGCAACCGTCCATATAATCCTCTTGTACGGTTGAGAAACAGCCCATCAAGTCGACCTATATTAAGAGATTACATACGTTCCATCCTAGCTGCCTTCGTACCTTAGCTCATGTCTGTTGGGAGCACCGCGTGAGCAATGAGCGTGCTCGGCGTCACACGAAGAGCGAGTAAACCGTTCAATTATATCACGCACCAGGCTCCGGTGGCTGGGCTACGTGCTGCATGTGTCAGCCCAGCGACTCCCGTGACATCCGTTGTTTGCGCGCCGGAGGTGTGGATGGACGAAGAGGAGGGGAAGCCAAGCGATGAATTGGTCGAGACGGATGAAGTCCGGCACTTCGAATTTCGCGTCGGTTTGTGTTTCCCGACTGCATTGTTGAGGACCGAAGGATGATGAACAAATTTGTTTGGATAGACTGGATGACATGGCGAAGAATGGGTCTCAGTGGCATTTGTGTTGTGAGTCACTTTGTCCCTCCTCTTCTATTTATCTTCCCGCTAAAAAAGCCATTAAACTTGCGATATTAGCATTATGTTACTTTTTTAATAGCTTTTAATGCTACATTGTTTAATGTCTCACAATTTTGTATTACGGCACATAAGCTAAGGTGTGTATCTCATCCCCGGCTAACGTGCATTGATGAGGATGCTGATGACGCAACGGGGACTAATACCGCCCTCCGCTAATGGAGATATCTGCTGCCCCGTGATCGATGTCTACAGGTTTTAAATGACGCAGTAATTGACCAATTATAATAATCTCTTATGAGAGTTAGCTGTTCTATGGTAACGTATGCGAGAGATTGGTCGAAAGTCAACTAAGATCAACTCATTTCACTCATTCAACTTCTGGGCCTTTACCGTACTTCCAAACGTTATTAGTCAATTCGATATTTAATTTTGCCCATTCATCTATGATCAACGTTCTACACACGTCTGCACTTACCCGATCATGTGCATCGTAGAAAACGAAGTTTATTTATTTCGTAACCAAAATCCCTGACCCGAATGCTTGAGTTAAATTACTCGCGCATCTAGAAACCCAGCTTTTGTAATCCGCTATATCAGGGAACCGGATGTCCAACTGCGCTGCTCGTGGACACCGTAGGAACCAAAGCGGTTTATATCAGGAACGTCCCTATCAGTTGTGGTGCTTCCATAAAATGTTCAGGTAGTTGCTGTACTAGGCCCTCTCATAGACGATAAGCAGGACGGTCCGATATCTAGTTTAACGAACCGTCATAGTGTGGAATAGCATCACGATGTCATTCCGGCCTGAAATCCCTGCGGTTAGACATAAGGGAAATATGGCTACCTCAAACATTGCCGGATCGATTCCAATTCAATCACGTGTGGTACATTGTAATCGAACGATGAATTCGTTCGCAGTTAAACGGTTTCTGTCAGCGCTGGAAAGAAAACATCCTGCTGTAAACACGTCATGTGGGACACACAAGGAGAGAAACAAACGTGTCTTATGTGTTGATACAAGTAACACAGATGATGTCATTGAGGAGGACAACATCGAAGTGTTAATGGCCTCCATCGATCAGGATCAGGTGTGGAATTTGGGCGACAGTGTTCGTCAAGGGACCACATAGGATCCAAGCTCATAAATGACTATACGTAGTTAAAATAAGTCCTCTTCCCTGCTTTCCGCAACTAAAGTTTGGGATTAAAACATGACCAGTGTTGACTGGGTCCACATAGTGTGGAGATTTCTTATCGTAATGGTCAAACAACAATGCTCGGTTTCGGTACTTATGTGGTTCTCATGCATTAACTCCATCGGACCCACAAATCCGTCAGTGGTAAACAGGAAGTTGCGTACCGTCTAACTCTACCTAGAACGTTCCCATCATTCACTGGTCGTGAAAAGACAGACATGAGTGCGGATGCTGTCCAACTGTCCGGTGGCTAATGCGCGAACACGTGACTAACTACTCGTCAACCTATGTAAACGAAATCCAGGTGAAACAGTCAAGGGAAAACCCGCAACAGCAACTCAGTAACCAGTTCGATTCGGTTCAGTCAGTTTGAAAACACTATCAAGGCATCCAGGTGGGGTGGATCAGTTGAGAATTCTCAAATTAGCCAGATGAGCATAGTTTCAAAGTAATAATATCAGTGTAGCACTAGTGACGATTGCCATTTGGTTAGCTTCATACTCGACTGCAGCACTGTGGCTCGAAAGATGGTCGTTAGGACGTCCGCCGAAGCACGTGATTCTACGGCACGGAATTACGGGCAACGCTTGTCACAGTGGCTAATGACAGAAAATTGATGAGTCCATTCAAAGAACCCGTTGTGTGAATGGATTGCAACGCGCGTAATCTCGTTATGAACTGTGATTCGCATTCAGTATCCATCTACCACAAGCAATCGAATTGACCACGTTTCATTTCAGTGCGAATTACGGTCCAAATGAACATTGTGTGTCATAATCAAAACACAATACATGTACTTCGAAATCAGCTTCCAACCAGTCAGTAACCCTTGTGACAAAATTCTACCAGCGGCACGAAATTGCACGTGACCACATATCGAGTAGTCTTGCGCAGTGCGCGCTGTCATTCAGACACCCATCTTTTGCCTCAGTTGCTTCGAAAAAATTACCCTCCTCTCATTGGACACACAATGTAAGCATGGCAGCCAAGGATATAACGTGAGATTCTTACCTTAAATGAATAGCAACAACATGGTTTTATTAAGTGATTAAATGGAATGTACAACCTACATTTGAGCAGAATGCTTTGGGAGTGTCCAACAGGTGGTATCGCCGGTAACGAGGCAACCTAATTATGATTTTTCCGATCTGAGCCATCCAACTCATGTGCGCCACTCCTTGACGGAGTTCAGCAGAAACACTAACTCTTGAGTCCACTCTCTGAACCCGATGGTACAACTACCGAGATTTTGTAAAAGTTTCTATTCTGTTCGTCCATGGAACAATGGAAAATGGTGTAGTATGCGTAAAAATGCAATGAGTAACAAGTCCAGTGAGATGGAAATTATGGAAAAAATAAAATTTCAGGATAAAATGGTGTCCTGGTTATCTCATCATTCACATGAGTAGAAGAGTCAAGATGTTCGCATTATAAAGTAAAAATCCACTAGTTGAAAGTTTGCAAATTTACCGTTTGGTTGCATTATTGAGCCTCCGGGCTAACACAAGTTAGCGAATGAAATCCGAATGGGACAGTGCTTCATCAAATCGTTTTTATTGATATCGTTAGCTTGGGGGCAAAGATGACATTTTTGGAGGAGCGTACTACGGCTAACACACTCGGAGCAGGAAAATCTTTCTACGGCATTCCAGCCGGCTATACTGTATTGTCGGTTTCAAAGAATGAACTCTCAGATTGGTGCTGTGGTTCAGTTCCAGCAGCAGGTGCCGAAAGTGTTACCCTCAAGCGCGGTATGGACCACCATATATTCCAAGGGACTTCAATCTAAGCTGGTAAGGCAAATGGAAGAGGCTCCTAAACTTATCGGTAGCCCTTCACTGATAGATCGCGAGAGTAAGGAGATCCCATTTCTGCCACAAGTTTGAATGGCCTATTCCACGTGCATTGTTGAAGAATTGTGGGGTCGAACCGTCCGAATGCACTGCGATGAAGTCTAAAGTGTTGATTACGGGTTCTAGTCGCCATTTCTGCTTGTTAAAAGCGCCAGAATTCGCCATGTGCCAATACACCCAGGTTACGCTCCTGAGTGGCTTTGTGCAATGTGTGGTCTCCAAGCTTGTGAACGCTAACTGGCCGATGATGCGGGTACATTACCCTACACTTAGGTATGTTGAACTGGAGTAGGTTCGTCGTGCACCATTCATGATCGCAATCCGGGTCATGTTGGAGATGGTGATCTTCCTTGCTATTAAACGTTCGCCATAGTTTCGCACCATCGGCGAAAAGCAGAAAAGTGGATAACTGTTGCCAGATGGTTGACAAAACGCTAAAAATAAGTGCAGTCACAGCATCGAGCTCTATGGAACTCCGCATTCCACCTCAATCGGGTTCGAGAGCGATCTTATAACATGTACTTGAACCCTCCGTTGATGAAGAAAATGGGAAATCAAACCAAGAACAGGTTTACCAATGCCATAGCTCCCTAGTCTGTGAAGCATGATGTGGTGATCCAGACGGCCGAACGCGCTAGAGAAGTTCGGCTAGATGACGTCAACCCCGACCCCTCCATAAGCCGATTTTGTACAACGAAATCATGCCATCAGCAGTTTGATGGTACATGACCGGTGTTGACGGAAGCCATTTTGCTCCGGTGCCAAGATGTTGCATTTTTCAGGCGGTTTATTAGAGTCTCAGCGACGACAAACCTCCCTAGTTGTTTCGGTGTCCATACAAATGATATCCAAATTCTAATGGGCGATTCTGTTGTCTGAATGCATTACACCACTTAGCGTTATGCTTTCTTTCCATTTCATGGCCAAACTTCTTGATAATTCCAGCCACAGCTTATTTGTGCTGTAACACAAGACAGAGAGTGAAGCATTGCCTCGTAAACATGGCAAGTGGCAACCGAGTTTATGGATATCGACTGAAAACTCTGCACTGAAAGACCGAATATGAATTTGTCCGATTCAACCAGGTAGATATACCAGGCATTCGAGACCAGTAGAATGTTAGCAGAAACACCTATCCCTAGGCCACTGAGTTGTTGCGAGTGAGCAACGTTTGTCACAAAGACTAATCACTGGTTGGAAAGATTATTTCGAAGCACTTGTTTTGTTAGTGGATTGCGACAAGCCATCTCAACGTCGACCATGATTCGCACGGAAGTGAACTTTGGTCAGTTCGATCACTGAAACCGTGACTGATGAAGCACTTAGAGATTGGATGACACTCGACCGAAAATGCTGCACTTCACGAAACCTTTCGAACTTATATGATCTCCTCAGGTGGTTCTAGCAGGTATCGTACTCGGGACCATAGGGATGTTAACCGAAACCTCTACTCCCTTAGCTACCGAGTCGCGACTAGCGACCCTTAACACAACAGATAATGTATTGGTGGGTGGCCATTTTGATGCACTCGGTTTGCCCTGCTATCCAAATCTAACGTGCGAAAACAACTTCTAAACAGGTCACAGGGTGCAGTGTTTGCGGGCGTACAACGCTCAATCTCATTCCGCTTCTTTAGGCACTGTCCCAGACGCGAATCGCGGTAGATATAGGGGTAGCGCGCCACAATCCACCCACTACGAGCGCTTGTAGAAGATGAACCCCATTATTGAAGACTATTAACCATGATTACTAGTGGATAGGGAAATAAAAATAGGGTAGATACATAAACCACAAGCAAAGAAAAGGTGAACAAGGTGAGTAATTTTAGTGGGGATGGAACATTAACAGCTGGATGTTGGGAGCCAACTGTAGGAGAGGCACTGATTACGAATGCGCCGTGTCCGATAAGGCATTCAATCAAAGATCTAGCCTATACCGAGACCCCTTTCCACAAAGACGGCAACCACCTGACGGTAGAGGAATAGAAACGAGGAGAATGTTTGGACTCGTTAGTTGCTAGAGCATATGGGAGTTATCAAACCGTAAGAGATCGGATGTTTCCATTGCTGACCGGATGCACCCATCAGCCGTGACTAGTGCTGGGATTGCGCGCTGCGCCTTACGAAGGTCATTAACGTGCCTTTATAGGAGTCTGCGGTTCGTGCAGAGTGGTATCATTAATGCCTGCTGATGCGTCACCTTGTCATTGCGGATCAATTTCGGACAGAAGTTACCCTGTGCCACGTATGCAGTACAGGTTTGGGCGTTCGGGTGGTCCCTGTGAGCTTGCTATGCCAAATCCATCGAGGGTATACATTTACCTGTTCTTTTCCTCAGAGAAGACGCTTTTGCTTTGTCGAGGCAGGGATTTCTGTTCTGATGCGTGTGATCTTCGAAAGTCAGGTGTATTTTGATTGCTTATGTATACACTAGCACAGATCGCGGGCCGCCGAAATTGAATTCCACCAACAGCCTACCACCTTACTTCTCCAGACCAACATATGGATGTCAAAATCACTGAATACACCAGGAATACTCAAAACTGTGATCTCTCGAGTTCGTTACGTGCTCAGAGACCGGTTTTGTGCGTGGACACAATCTCTACATAATCAAAGCAGATTTTCAACACAAGTGCTCGTATAGAATTCCATGGCAGTAATCAAAAACAATCTACTCCCAACTCAAGTTGATGAGGTAGGTTATCAGATGCAGACGGCATATGTCAGCACAAAATTGTCGGTCCATCTGGATAAGTACATGTATATCGATCGTGCTCTCATGTGCGCCCGAGCTGTGCCCCCCTTAGACTTTGATAGAGTTTTCAAATCTAGAAGAACTTGTTGGTTAACTGCGTACGTAATCCGAAAGGCAGTGACACCAAGTCGAATTGCAGCGATAACGAATTCGCGCTACCTCCAATGAGATATAAAGAGCACTCAACTCCACCTGTGCACGTAGCTCGAGCCAATAGAATATTGGGGAAATCCAAGGGACATCGATAGGTTACATTGAAAATGATGGTCCCGCGAAAACGCAAATTTCAAATTGCCTTCCGACTGTGGGAAACAAAATATTGATCTATATACCCAAATATTAACCCGAAGGAATAAGACCAGGAGACGAATGAATGGGAGCCACCTTTCATCAACGGAGTCAGCACACACTTCTGCCACATGCGCAGAAGCAGTATTCCTGTCAATCTACGTGGGAAATCATGCGTATCAGACGTACACAAGACGTTGGCTGGCCCGTACTTCCTTCCACACTGGATGGAATCATTCGTTGAGCCATGAGGACCGTGCACCTCGTCCCCGCAGTAACGATCCACAATCTCCTAGATACAGAAATCCAGGTGAATGGTAATAGATAGTTAGGAAAGCAGTAACTCAGCCTCAAAGGTAGATGAAGCTATCCACTTGTTTAAGTTGCACCCCTTCAAAAGGCAGTACTAGGCAGGTGGCAGCCAATCATTTGAAAAATGGTATGTGATGGGTTAACAAAGGTTAGAGATAACATGTCCCAAAGGTTGGTAATTGAAGCAATTGAAGTAGAAAACTATATAAGTGGAACAAAAACGCGCTTATACATACATACATATATATATATATAATGGAACAATGGTTTATTACGGGTAAAAATAGCGTTGCTTAACAAGTCCCGTAGGATGGAAATTATTGTGAAAATCAATTGCATGATAAAGTGAGAAGCGTTGTGGTGGACTCACCATGGACTTATGCGGAATAGCGGAGATGTTCGCGTATTAAACATATAAATCCATTGGTTAGGCGTTTGGCAAGACACCGTTTGATTGCGTTTTGTAGTCCCTGGCTAACAAGTCATAAAATGAAATGTAAGTGAGACAATGCATCGTCAACACGTTTTATAAATATCGCCAGATTGGGAGCAGAGACGACATAATTAGGGAAGGCGTTCTAAGGCTTGCACACGCGGAGAGAAAAGAGATTTCTACGGCATTCAAGCCGACTATACTGAATTGTCAGTTTCAGAGGGTGACCTCTTAGTTTAGTGTTGTGGTTCAATTCCAGCAGCGGACACAAATGTGGTTCGGGTTCTTCAGAATCTGGTAAACCATTATGAGATCCCCCCGCAAAAGCTGATATCGACTGCTGTAGATTCTTAGAGATTTCAGTCTACGCTGATAGGGCAGATGGAAGAGGCCTCTGACATTCTTGGTTGCTCTTCGTATATATATATATATATATATATATATATATATATATATATATATATATATATATATATATATATATATATATATATATAAAGGCGGCATCCGTATCCAGACTTGCCTGTCACTGTGGACTCCACGGGGACAGACACAGGACGTCTGCGTCTACAGAAGGACCATAGATGGCTTGTGCTGCACCACCCACACACCCCATATCCGGTGTAAACCCGAAGGAATAAGACCAGGAAGCATGTGGATGGGAGCCACGTTACATCAACGGAGCCAGGCCACACTCCTACAACAGGCAGAACAGAAGCATTCCGGCCTAATCGGGAAATCATGTGCACCAGACGTACACAAGGCGGTGGCTGGGCGGTAGGCCATTCCATACAGGATAGATCCATCATGTGAATCTAGCACCGTCACGATGATGGTGCACCCCATCCCCTCTAGCAACGATCAACTGTATCCTGGAGACAGTATGGACGAAGAGGAGTGCTTTAAACAGGTAGGCACCTTGTCAACATTCACATCAGGCGCAGCCACACCGGGGAGCTCAACCAAAATCAAACCCCTGAAATGCAAGCATACTCAATACGCACGCCAGTCTACCATATCTGCCGCCTTATTGGCCTGAAGTAGTAAATCGAATGGGAGCGGACCCATCGCGCTTCTCTTTTGCGTGCAATGTTGCCTTCTCCTGCACCCGGGTAACCGCCATCTTAACCAGCCCACGGAATCGCACCGATCAACTTTGACTCGGATTCACAACACCTGAAATGAACATTAGTTCGTCATAAACTCACCTTGTTTATGTCCTGGTAATGTTATATTCTGTTTGCCCGAGCGCCATTTGACTGCACCAAGTTGACCGAACAAAACTTGTATGAGAATCGCCATCGAAAATATTCGGTATACATCTACACATGGATTGACAGTTCGAATACAACATATGCACATGCGTTTATCCAAACTGAAGTGTGAGCTGTCACAAACTGGAAAGAAACGCATTGAACCTCATGAACGATGGTACTGCAAACGTGCATGGGTTTCGGTTGGAGGTCAGACTAACAGCCATTTACGCAAGCATGAGAATAAATACCCAATACGAATTGTTAGTGTTTTCTTTAACATTTAGACGTGACCAGAAATGAGAACCATAAATCTTAGGCATCAATATTTGAACGTACCCCATATAGGAACGGTGATTACCAGGGAGAGTGATAAATAAACAAGAAACACAGTAAAATAGTGTGTATTGAGGTGCTGCACCCTATATGTGAAGTCGATCTTGTAGAGCTGATGGAGGAGATCGCACGATGTGGGAATGCGATGAGGTGTTCACTTCAGGCTCTCCGTGTCGCCGGTCGCCACTTGAGACTGGACCGGTCCAATCATCTGCTACTTGAGGTTCGTGCGGATTCCCAAATAACGTCGATTACGCAACTTTAAGCATTGACAAGTGGTGATACCAGATATTCGCGGCCTACGGCCTCGTTGGCGAGACAACAACCGCGGTACCTTATCAACTAAGACCCACTGTTAACTCTCAAACATGCAACTTTCATAGCAGTGTTTGCACTGTTTTGCAAATGTCCAGGACGTATCACGGCTCTAATCCAAGTACTCAACCGTTTGTACATACCGCTGTGTATTCTGCTATGCCCATAAGCTATTTGATAACGATCTGTATTGTACGTCTCGGATGCAGCAATTCGGTGCTCCTAAAATAAACAATTGTCGCTTTTCGTCGAATCCTTTCCGAGGTAGCATACTAAGACACTGACGTACCATTACCGTTGGCATTAACTTCTTCTTAGTCTACCCAGAAGGTTGGTCGTGTGCATTTCAACTTCTAATACGTATTTCTGCGCTTTCGCCTTTAATCCGCATATAACCTACGTTTTTGCAAGCGCAGGTGAATTCAGTATGACCGATAAACAACGGGTAGCATAGCTAAGCTCACTCTCATCACTAAAATGTGCAGCGGAATATAAACTATAGGTAGAATTTCCTCACATCTAGGCTCACTCAGACAGCCGCCACAAGCCCGGAAAAGCACAGTGCTTTTCCGGGCTTGTGGCGGCTGTCTGAGTGAGCCTAGATGTGACGAAATTCTACCTATACCATTCAACTCCCCCTACTACTCTTCTGGAATATAAACTGTTGACATCATGATAATCGCTAGCCAGTTAATAGCGGGAATTGTTCACTTGCCACGGAATTTCCAAAACGAATTCTCTTCGGATGCATGGTCCAATGTGGTCACACGAAGGACAAACGTTGAGCATTGCGTTCTAAACTTCAAACTTTACATTTTTCTGGGACTGTAAGCGGTTAAAAGCTGGTAACCTGTTATTCACGCCTTTGCACCGAACTAGGAGCACACTCTATAATGTGCCACTCTAACATAGATCCGTATCAAGCATTCAGTTCGCTCGGAAGCTCCGCGCGCACGTCAAATACGAATGAGCTCATGGATGGACTGAAGCTTTATCGTGCGATACACCAGCTAAGGGTCGTGCTAGTTAGTATCGGGCAGCTGTTGGAGATAGGGTCATGTAATCTACCAATCGTTTTCAAGAAGCAGAATGTGGGTAGCAAGCGATGGCGGCAACCTCGCATAGTCTGGTGAGCAATACCATGGAGCTCACATAGGTAAGTAAATCGTAGAAGAATAATACTAAGAAGAGGAAGATGCCTTAGTTTTCCATCTCGGTATGTCACCGTACTAGGATGCATTTGAGAAGGCGGCAAGGGTCACATAGGTCATGAAGAGTGCAAAAGTGAAGTGCGCAACACATGAAGTAATTGCAAAATACAACTGAGTTAAGCAAACCAAATAAATGATGGGTTACATGTGGCTCTTCTACCTTAGACAGGTGCAACAAAGATATTGCATTGCACAAAGTCAGGAGTTACTTATTCCAAGTAAAACTGTACCCAAGCGCGACTTAAATTAGCGATGGAATAAGGATGACACAAAGAAGATGAAGGATCGTGAGTAGGTCACTTTTCAAGTTTGCAGGGAAATGGTGCACTTGAGTCAACCGATTTTTATAGGCTTAGCTAAGTTAAGGTTGGCGGATGAAGAATGGGAATTACAGATCTAATCACACTAAAGAATGACATGTGAAACAGAACATGAAAGATCGACATCATTATATTAGTCGCTAGTCAGTTACATGCCGGGACTGTTCACCTTAATCGGATGTTAGGGAGCCATTTATCCTTGGATGCATGGTCCAAATTGGACATGGCCGCCAGATTGCAAATTTGCCACCAAAGCAAAGAAGCGTTGCTTTTAGATCTTTTAATAGGTAAAGTGTTTGAAGGCTATGGTAATGGTAAGGTACGGTAAAACAAGGTAAGTCAATGTAGCCCAGCTGCTGTGAAGGAGCATGGTATATGCAACATCAAACCTCACCATAGGAGCACCCTTATGGGGAGATTTGTGTTCGGGTTACCAGTATGGCAAGTACAGAGCGCCTGCTTCTTTGCATATACTTTGAGTGCTTATCGCTGCGCTACAACACTCGAGGAATTAATGCAGTATCAGCGCAAAAGTCCTTCCCTCCGGTTTTGCGAGAGAGCGGGGATTTCATTCTGACCCACCTTGCTCCATAATGTTTGGCCGATTTAACGCGCACTGTCCCTTCTCAACTGCGTACCACCAAGGGCCACATGTCAGTCCACAGTACTGGGTCTCATGTTTGATTTGTTTGGTAAGGCCCCATTGTGGCCCGTTGGTGACTGGCCAAACCGTCTGGGCTAAGGCACACACAGCCGCATGGACTGCAGCTCTACGTAGGAGGAGCCGAGGAATTGTAGTCCGCCGGCAACGGATGTTTCCTTGCGGTACGTTTAATTTTCAGAGGCACCAGCTGCCTTTCTTGAGCTTTGGCAACGGTACGCCTGATGAGATCATGAAATGTGCGGTGATTAGCTGCCATCACCTCCCAACCCCTTAGGTCAATACTTACTTAGGACCAACTAAGCTTGATGTTGTCAAGGTAGCGCAACTTTGGTTTGCCTACATCTGGGCCGCCTGCGCCCAGTTGCACATGCCGCAGTTGCTACGGGATTCTCGTCGTACCCATAAGGTGCACATGTCCAAGCCACCGGACGTGTCGCAGTAGTGGTATACAGCCCATGTTGTACACGTCACTCAATGTGTCCGGCACATTGTCCCAGTGGTGGATGTACAGAATCCGGAGAAGGCACTGTTGATGGAATCGTTCCAGAAACCTGATATCCTTTCTGTACACTGACCACATTTCCGATCGATGGATGAGGACCGATTGAACAATAGACTTTCACGCCAGCACCTTAGTTTCAACAGTGAGATGATGATTCTTCCACACCCAATGTTCCAGTTTCCCAGAAGCCGCACTCGCCTGTGCTACATGAGTGTGCAGTTCATCGGTGGTCCGCAGGTCGGTTGACAATGTGATGCCGAGGTAGCAGAATGCTGACGTGTTCTGTAGTCCTTCATCTGCAATCCGTATTTCTGGCCAGACCATGGGCTCTAGTCCAGGTGCCGGCTGAAATAAGCATACAGTCTTGCCTGCGTTTATATTGAGTCCAAACTTGGTCGCCGTGGAAGGTAATGGAGTTGTCCTGCATTGCAGTTCTTCCTCGGTATGTGCAAAAAACACACAGTCGTCAGCTAACTGTAGGATACGGATGGTTGTCTCACACACTAGGTTTCTTGCTCCAAAGTGGCTGAGGTTAAGCAAACTCCCATCGAGGCGTGCTCCAGATGTACACCGTATAAACACGTATTAAATGCGCATGATAACAGAGCAGTCCGAGAGATCTTGAACAGTGTGGGGGCTAAGACTCATTCTTACTTCACAACGAATAGCGAGGTCATCTGAAGTCTGTCCAATCAGCTCTACCCATGGTCGCATGTCATTAGGCAGGCATGCAATGTGACGAATAAACGTTGCAGAGCATCCAAACCTAGAGAGAATCAGCGACGTCTCACGTTTCACCCTATCGAACGCTTTGGCGAAGCCGACGAAGAGCGAAAACAACGGATCATTCCGTTCACATTTATCCTGTATTTGACGTGCTGCAAACACCAGGTCGATAATGCCGCGGCCCAAAAGGAAGTCACATTGCTCCACAGATACGTACAGTTCCATATTATATATATATATATATATATATATATATATATATATATATATATATATAGTTGCGGGCATCCGGTTTCTAATTTGCCTGTCACTGTGACCAGCCACAGGACGCCTGCGCCTACAGAGGGACCATGGGTGGATGCACTGCACCAACCACAAACCCCATATCCAGTGTAAACCCGAAGGAATAAGACCGGGAGGCAAGTGGACGGGAGCCACGTTTCATCAACGGAGCCGGCCCACACTCCTTCACAGACAAACACAAGCATGCTGTATTTGGGAATCAAGCGCACACAAGGCGGTGGCTGGACCGTGGTCTGCTCCACACTGAGTGCATGGTACCACTCTTTAATCCTAACACAGCCACAAGAAACGCGCACCCCGTCCCCTCCAGAAGCGACCAACTGTCTCCTGGAGCCAATATGGACGAGTTAGTGGGTAATAGACAGATAGGCACCTTGTCAACATGCACATCAAGCGCAGCCACACCGGCGATATCGAGTAGCAGCCAATCACCAGAAACGACAAGATAACATAAAATAAATCGAATAGTGCATCCAGATACGATGACATAAATCTTCAATAAATGAGCATATGAAATAAATTGGTTGCCATAATATTCGCTATAGGCTGAAGATGTCAGAACATATATTTTAAGAAAATGTCACCATCGCGAAAATGTTTTCAAATTTAAGTACATTGAAGTTGAGCGACGTGTGCCAGTTAATAGAAGATAGTTCACGTAGAAAATTTTTAAGCAATATAGCTAACCCACCACCTGAAATAAAGTGACCTAAGATGCAAGCAAGCGGTTAGTAAATCGAATGCAGCTTACCTACAAACGCTGCGCCGGTTCTACCTACGTTCTCTGCAGGACCCGTCATCGCTTCGGTAGTGACCCCGAGTGGCCTCGCTCATGGTTTACTGGGCCTGCCTGACTCAGGCACTCGCGACCGCATCTGCTACAGCAACATGCACTCGATATCGATGCAGTACAGCACATTCACGCCTGCCGCTACTTCTGCGAATGCATGAGGTCTTTCTCCCACACTTCGGCAAGTGCCGTCGTGATCAGAGCGCGCCAAGCACGCCGATCAACCGCGTTCGATTCCCATGACCTGCAAACAATGTTAGAACGTGAGAGCCTCACTTTGATCATGTCCTGGTAACGTAACTTTGATTTTCCCACATGCCGCTTCCTATCACTCAGCTGACCAGATAATAGCTGCTTCGATATCCGTATCGAATACATACGCCACACCTGACCGAGCCACGTCAAATGTCTCAGCAACGGTATGTAGTCCACTGCACATATTCCACTTCGGCGCAACATTTGTGTATGCAACTCTGTCGCACCAACTGATGCGCAGAATCCGTCGCCACCACTGTTGATGGAACCGCTCGAGATATTCCATATCCCGCCAGTACATCGTCCACTTTTCGCTGCCATATGGAAGAACGGACAGCATCATGGATTTATACACCATCAGCTTCGTGCCAAAGGCAAGCTGATGGTTGTTCCACACTCTAGCTACTCGAATGCAGCCGCTGCCTTCGACACGCGGATACGAAGCTCACTGTGTAGCTGCTAGTCAGTCGACATTGTACTGGTCGGAAGAATAATAGGAAGGTTTCAATCTCCTATAAAACGCAGAAACTCGGAAAGACAACTCATAGTCTAATTACAGCTGGTTTCGAATCGTAGATTGTGCTATACCTGTGGCACTCGCTGAGCACAATAAAAATAGCCGTTCGATAGTAAATCCGAGTCTGATATCCGATTCGCAGGCAGACTGAACGGCACCGTACACACGCAGAAGCAGCACAGCCAGAAATCAGCAAGACGGAGCGCGGGGCACGAAGAAGTATACTGCAATCGTTAATTCAAACAAACTATACAAAAGATGTCATGATAAAATTGATGATAAGAAAGACAAAGTGTGGAAGATTAATAACCACTACATAACTTCCTTCGCAGAGCGTGAAGTGGTAACGCTCGATATAGCTATTAGGGAACTAGTTTGGAGGGAAAGGACACAGAACCTCCTGAACGTGTATGCTTAGTATCATTCGTTGAGCAAGCGCATAAAGGTTCTGAAGCATCGGAATCAGTCGGTTGACCAACAGGAGGTGATAAGTTGGGATCAGTCAAAGTAACGATAGGCTCAACATAAGCGGGTTCAAGACTGTCAATACTCACAGACTCTTTCGATCCATTCCTTTGCAGGATGAATAGTTCAATAGTGTATGATGGGATAAAAAGCACTGGCTTTACAAGACCCATAGGATGGTAAATGCAAAATAAATAAAAATCATTAGATTCCGACATGGAACTGAAATGCCAATAGTCTAAACCTAGTACATCACACCACAATGTGTTGTTTGTCACTCAGATGAATGTCTAACAATTGTTTGAAGGCTGTAATGTTCGGAGCGTTTACCACATGCGTTGGCAAGTCATTCCATTGTAAACAGATTCTAAGAGAGTAAAAATATTTTCTACAGTCTAATCGGGAGTGTTGGATTATCAGCTTGAGGTTATGACCTCTCGATCGCTTATATGAGGCTAGGGTGAGCAGCGATTTGCACGGATGATCGCTTTCCGTTAATGTCCGGTATGCGAGAATGAGATCTCCGCGTAGTCGTCGGTATTCGGAGGAAAACATTCCGATTAAACTGAGACGCACTTCATAATTGAGACCAGATAATCCGCGTGTTGCCTTCGTAGCTCTTCTTTGGGGCTGCTCTAAGAGATGAATGTCCCGTTTTAACCATGGGCACCAAGTCTGGACGGCATATTCGACGTGGGGACGGATATAGGAGTTGACAAGCATGGGTACCAACCGTCGTTCAAAAACACCAAAAGCTCGCCTCAAAAGTCTCAGATTCATGTTCGCCACGTTTGCTGCTTTCGAAAATTGGAGCGAATTCCCCAGACTTTCTTGCACAATGATACCTAAGTCTCTTTCTGTGGTCACGCGCCGTAAAACGTACTGCCCCAAGAGGTACGTGTTGGTAAGATTGCTGCGCAATGACAGTAGGTGACACTTGGCAGGATTCAGGAGGAGGTGGTTTATATCTGCCCATTTGTTGATTCGATCCAAATCATTCTGGAGGAGGGCACAGTCTGATGTTGAGCGAATAACTCTCCAGATTTTTGCGTTATCTGCAAAAATTTGCATCGAGGATTGAATATTATCCGGGAGGTCGTTAATGTAGACCAGAAAAAGGAGGGGACCAAGGTCGGATCCTTGAGGAACACCGCTGGAGATGCAGAGGGTTTCCGAGAGGGCATCGGCGACTCTGACCTTGATCGTTCTGTCATGCAAATATGCTGCTAGCCAGGTGAGTAGGGAACCATGGATACCGTAGGCACGAAGCTTATGAAGCAGAGCTAAGTGATTGACTCTGTCGAATTCCTTCGAAAAGTCTAGATAAATCACATCAAGGGGGGATCCTTCATCAAGCGCTTTGGTCCATGAATCCCGAGCAAGAAGCAGATTTGTGAGGCAAGATCGTTTGCGCCTAAAGCCGTGTTGGAGGTGAGAAATTAGCTTCAGACTCTCAAAATATCGTGTAATTTCATCTGCAACTAACGATTCCATTACTTTTGATAAAACAGGGAGGAGAGTAATGGGTCGGTAGTCGGCAGGATCCGATCGCTTACCTCCTTTGTATATCGGAGTGACTATCCCGCTTTTCCACTCAGACGGAAGTGTTTGGGAATTGAGTAGACTTTGGAAAAAGCTTGCGAGGTGTGCTGCTATGGTAGGAGCAAGAGTTTTAAGAACTTTGGTATCTGATCTTGTCGACTCCCGGAGGACTATTTTCTCTTAGAGACCGTAATTTGCTAGCGGCAGCTGCTGAGGTAAAAGTGACAGTTGATATGCCGACCACATTGGGTGAATGCTGGTTTGGCAAAGGTTCTATGGCGTTTGCAGTCACTGTGCCAAACTGCAGAAGTAATGCGTTCGCAGCATCCACAGCAGTAGTCGTTAGGCCACCATCCGTCTTGAGTGGTGGTATTCCTGTTTTAACTTTCTTTCCTTTCCTGTACAGCAGTTTTGTATTGTTTGTGAATGTTTTTTGCCATTCGTACTTATCGGCTCCAATCAGTGATGTGCAATAGTTCCTCACTATTTTGTAATTCCCCCAGGTGGCGTCGCAATTGTTCAGCGCGTATTGTCTCCAGATCTCGTCTCTGGTGCTAATCCATTTACGCGTTCTGCTTCGGATCCAGGTGTTGGTCCGGCGCGGCACTCTTAATGGTATGACTTTACAGGCTGCTTGCGTGACACAGCTAATTTTGTCTTTTAGTTCGTTCCACGCGTCGTCTGCCGTGCTCTGCAGATTGAGGTCCCAGTTGACGGTTGTCGCTAGGCTGTGAAGCACGGAATAGTTGGTTACAGTTCGTCGGTTTTCATGTCTGATTTCAGTAGTATTGGCGTAACACACATAGGCAAAATTTAACACTGAGTGGTCACTGTTACCTAATGGTGGATCGTATGAAATTGTCTCAATCATCAACTCTTCGTTGATTAGGATTAAATGCAGAATCGATGGCTTATTCGAACCGCGGTGTCTAGTTGGTCGGTGCACGTGGTTGTACAGAGCTGCTGTATCCATAAACTCGAGAATCTTTGATTTGAAGTAAGGACCACTAGAAGTCGCTGAGACAATTGAGGGTACATTAAAATCGCCCATGATTAGACAATGTGAGTACTTTTGAGAAACTGCATAATGAAGCGCGTTTAACAGAATGTCATCTCGGTCTGCGGTGGAGTTCGGTGGCTTGTAGACAACTGCCAACAGACAAGCATCCCACGTCTTCTTCGAAGGTTCACCACCTCGGCCATTTAGCTGCATTCGGCAAAACAAAGCGTCGGAGACAGCAAGGTGACGTTCGTTAATGGCCTCACATCTCAGACAATTCCGATAGTACAGAGCAACGCCGCCACCGCGAGATGGACGATCATTGCGAATAACTGACATATCACTGATTTCGAGTTCCGTGTCGAGCATGTCATTGGCGAGCCAGGTTTCAGTTACAGCTATGATATCCCAAATGATAGTGCTATGTCGATGGCGCAATTCAGGTAGCTTAGAGTTGAGCCCCTGAGCGTTTGTGTAGCAGCACTGTATCTGTTGACACATTAGGAGCTCGGTTAGTTGTGGTTGACCGGCACGGATTGTGCCGGTCTGCGTACGTTTTTTGTCAGAGACGTTTGCACATTTGTCTGACCTGAGTTAGGAGCAACCGAGTCCGGTTCGTCTGTATCTGTGGCCCGTAATTTGTTTAGGAACGGTGTTAAACGTACTTCAGGTGGCCCACGTTTTCTGTTGTCGTGCCACGCTTGGACGGCCGTTGATACCATCTCAGGTATGGCCACGGTGACTTTCAAAATTTTTGGCCCGTTACTCTGATAGTTTAAGGAGGCCGCTAGACGGGTGACATCGAAAGCCACGATATTTTGTATGTTGTAGAGTTCCGTTATGTACCTCCACTCTTCTATATCGTACTTCTGATGTTCATTTATATCGCCATGGTTAAGTTCTGGAACACCGTGGACCAGCACTACTTTCTTCGTCGTATCATGTCGTGACGCGACTGGGTCGGATTTCCATTTTTGCCTTTCTATCCATGGTTTATCTGGGAAAATGCAGGCGCTGAGAGAGGAATTCGTTAGCTTGTGGCCTGTCAGGAACACATCCTCCAGGTCGCGTGTGTTACCAAATGTTACTCGTAATAACCGAGGTTGTCCTAAATGCGGCGAGGATGAATTTCGGGAAATGCGCGTAAGACTAGTTGGAGGAACGTTAATTTCGAGTGCACAGCATATCTCTGCCCAGCGGTTATGTTCTTCCACTTGCCTACCTTTTAACGACTCGCTCGTGGGCCCTGGTACGTTTGAACACATAATTGTCAGAGCTTTTTTGTTGTACACTAACTGCTTATCCTGAGAGTTGTTACTGGTGGACATTTGTCTAGTTTTTGTACTCATCTTGTCCCTTGTGCAGGGAGAGCCTGCGCTGCTACATGACTGCATACGCGGAACGCCGTTTGCTGTGCTCTTTGTGGTGGTCAAATGTTGCTGTCCAACCCGTGACAGGTTTGAGCGTGCAGTTTGTGCATAGCTGTTTAAGCCTTGAGACACTTCACAAAACTTGGAAGGTCGTTCGACAGGCCTGTCTTCGCTGGCGTCCATCAACAATGGTGTGCTATTTTTACCGTACTGTGTGGCTTCTTTACTAAATGGCTCTCGCCTTTTGACAGGTCTAGGATTCGGGCTACTTAATACACTAGTCTGCGACTCAAGTTCAGTGGTTTTTCTTACCAAGCTAGCGGTCAGTTCCTTTTGTTCTGTGACCGTTAGGGTTAAACTTTCACCTTTCTCCATAAGCGCTTGAATGATCCTGGCCAACGGTTTGGTTGAACATGCGTCACACACACACAAGCCGTCGATCGACATAGTGTTTTGTAGCCCCATCGAAGGAAGTACTTAGGCTTCCGTGACAACACTTTGAAAGAACTTACATAAGGGGGCGACAAGGGCTTGGGAAGTGCATCATTGCGAATGAAAACAAAAGGACAAGTGTGTAAGTCCGGATGAATTCGTTGTTCACGGGCTGTGAAGCGAGTAGGCCTAGGTCGAATTGTTCGGGTGTTGTTTAAGACGTTCGGCATAGGACACAGGATCAATTTCACCAGTGACTCGGTAATCCAAAAGCATCTTATCTGGAAGTCTGAGAGTGGTGCCAAAGAGGAGTTCAGCAGGGCTGCATCCAATATCCTCTTTCACCATTTTAACAATACCAAGAAGGACGGCTGGGATGCGTTCAGACGAATGTGGGCCAGGTGAGTTAGCTGTGATGGCGGCTTCAAGCTGTCGATGGAAACGCTCGACAAGGCCATTCGAAGCAGGATGATAAGCAGTTGTCCGAATGTGAGGACAACCTAACAGACGATTCATGTGACTAAATATGGTGGAACTAGACTGAGATCCTCGATCTGTAGTGATCGTAGATGGTACACCGAAGAAGGAAATCCATTAGTCGAAAAATGCACGGGCAACGGTTCCTGAAGATGTGTCTCGTAAAGGGATAGCATGCGGCCAACGAGTAAAACGGTCGACAGAAGTCAGAAAAGGCATCCGCAAGAACTCGTACGAATCGAATGGTATCATAACTGCCGTTGTAGCAATGTATTCAGTTGTCATTAGAATCTTGTGGTACGCTCGTACAATGTGAATCTTGGAAAAGACGGATTTCCAGGACAATCCCAATGAAAAATCTTGAATATGAGGGATAGGGTATCGGTCGGAGATGGTAACGGCGTTGAGTGCCCGGTAATCACCGCATGGACGCCAATCACCGGACTTTTTGGGTACAAGATGAAGCGTGGAAGCCCAACAACTGTTGAATGGGCGAATGATGCTGAGGTTGATCATATGCTGGAATTCACGTTTAGCCACTTGGAGCTTGTCTGGTGGAAGACGTCTAACTTTGGAGGACACGGGTGGACCCGTGGTGACGATATGATGACAAACCTTGTGTTTAGGCTCGGTGGAGACGGTATTAGTACGGACCAAAGACGGGAATGGCTGAAGCAATGGTGAATACGGCGTACTGTCTGGCATGGGTACGCGAAGTCTGACGAAAGTGTCTGGGGCGAGATCGCAATGGACAGTGAGATTTGGCCTCAACCATCCGCCAGAATGTGAATACATGAAACACATATCCCAATACTCCACCTATGCATGTCACCCATGCAAGAGCATGGATTCTTCTGCACAAATTGATCTGTGCCGCTGTAGACACAGTTTCTCTCATTACGTGCTGTCGTGCCGTAACCTCTTGCAACGTAGATGGACAACCAGGCCGAGTGTGCTAAGGAACTCGGTGCCAAAAGACGAACACCGACCGAGCTTTGGCGATACAGAGAGAAATCTATTTGCTGGTAGCGCCACCAGCAGATACGCAGCTTCGCAGGTATCCAAAGCTATCTATGTATTTAAGTCGTGTACCTTCAAAAATGGGCACGGGAACGGGCTCGTGTCAATTCAGGAGTGGCGCTTTACACTTTGACGGGCGGAGCCCATTCCATACGTAGTTACCTCAATCCCCAAACGGTTAAAATTGGTTTGCATACCCTGTAGAACGTCACCAAGCAAGGCGATGTCATCAGCATAACCTGTCGATAATGTGCTCACCCGTTAGAAACCTTACGTCAAAGCTTGCAAACCTTCTAGAAGTTTTGACAGGGCGTCTTCGGTTGCAAATTTGAAGATAGATGGGGACATGGGGCAGCGTTGTCGCACATCGCTTTCGACAGCGAATGGTGAGGAAATCATGTCGCCGATCCTCATTCTGCCGGAAATGTGGAGGTAGAGGGCACGTTGGATTGCAATGCACTTTTCTGGGACCCCATCTTTTAGCAAGTAACGCTAGAGCGTAGGTCGATCAACAGGACTGAATGTAGCACGGGTGTCTAGGAATACAATGATGGCAGGCATCTGGCAAATGTGGCGGTGTTCGAGGATTTGGCGTTGAGTGATGGTTTGATCCACACATCCACGGTCAGGACGTAGGCTAGCTTGTTCTTCCCGGTACTGCGATGTACGAATGTGGGATATTCTACAAAATAGGATGGATGCCAATAACTTGGAGGAAAATGAAATGAGAATATTCCCATTGGTAATTGGTGCACGCAGTGCTTGCATCTCTCTTAAAAATCGGGACGACAACTGATTCACCACAAGAGAAAGGCACGTTTACTTCATGCTATATTTTAGAAAGTAATGTGGTTAGCTGACGGATGATAACCGCGCCGCCATATTTGAACAGCTCGAAAGCAAGTCCGTCTGAGCAAGCAGCTTTGAATCGCTTCAAGTGTTGTATCGCGAGGTAAACTTCCGCTTCGCTGAGTGAATCAAGTATGAGGATCTAGCGCGGGGAGCGGGGTTCACAGGGTATACAAGTGGACGGTGAAAACCAAACGAAAACGAAATGAAAGTGTTTGGCCCATCGATCTAAGCAACACCGTAAATTAACAATCAGCGAACCGTCATCTTCGCACATAGTCTCACCGACACTAACTGTGGCCAGTGAATCGAATGGACCGGAAGAGCTTGTCAGTATGGCCAGACATACCAGTGGCCATTATTTTGGAAGCACACTGAGACCACCAGGCTTCATGATTCCTGTGTATGCTTTGTTTTAGCTTCCAAAGGACAGAACGGTCAGTTTAGAACGCTTAGACTTCGTTGGGATATTAATACGGTGATCAAATAAATCCAGGGAGCTTGTGGAGATCCGAGGCTTTATAGAGTGCTTAGTGAGAGCATAAACGGACTTTATTGAAGAGATCCTCGTCCGCTGTATGAACGTCTGATGTCCATAAACGTCTTGTGGTTCCTCGCAGCTGAGTGTATCGCATGGAGGCTTTATAGCTCTGCTGAGCCGAGAGAGTAGATAGGTTAGTTGTATCAAGCTTACAGTGCTTCATTTTCGAGGACGCTCAGAAACTCATGAAGATGCTCGCACAGACAAGAGCATGGTCTGAGTCAAGAGATGTGGACCAGGATGATCTACACTCCTTTACATTACTTCGCCATCTGAAACTGATAGTGACATGATAGATCTGAGATAATGCTTAAGTTGCAGCAGGGGATCGCCAAGTAGCGGAAGGTCTCCACTAATGTATGAAGTTGGTGTTCGATAGAAACAGACGACAGTCAATAAACTGCTTAGCTGCGAAGCGATAATGGCATAAAATGTATCGTTGTGGATGTGAAATGACACATGCAACAAACAATAGCAAGTTATTAGGGTTCATGCTCATTGCAAATAACAGTGGAGTTGCTCACTTGTGTGCATATATTTGCTTGCATCTCTGTTAATTATAATCTCCAAGAAGCTACTTAGCCTGAATATATTCAGCATAGCTGTTCCTGTAACAAAGTGTGGCTTGTTAAATGCGATATTCAACCGCTTTTTGAAGGTGCCTAAGGCGGGGGCACAGATAATTGAGTGTGAAACGGCGTTCCAGGGTTGGCAGACTCAGGGGGAAAAATAAATTCATCAACAATCTGGACGACTGTATTGTTGACTCAGTTTCAGGCTATTACATCTGAGGGCAACGTTCGGGCTATGTTACAAAAGGTGGAGGCAAATGTGAGTGGGATCGCCCAAGATTAGGTATACAAATAAATAAATAAATAATCGTATATTCCTCGGTGATTCGAGGTGCAGTTCAACTATGTGGTGTGATCAATGTGTACAACAGGATCGCAAAAAGTAATCAATTTGTTCACGCCTTTTACAATGTATCCAAAACAGGTAGTAAACTAATTGGCAGGATTAAGGCATTAAATTAATTAATAAGCAGGAACAATAACGTAAGCAGATTTAAACAGATATCCAGTTAAAGTAATACGGCCACTCGTGGAACCATCATCAGGGGACTTGCTTCCATGCAAGGTATTCCCTCGATAGGTTTCGCTCGCACTTCCATGCAATAACTGGCCATGATGAAGTCTCCACATAGCCGCCGGTAGCGTCCATAGAACACTCCCAGTATTTTCATTCGTATCTGGTGCGGAAGTTTGCGCAATTCCTTGACATTTTTCGTTCCTCGAAAATAGGAGTTCTCAAGCGTTGCGAGGTCACGCTTTAGCCAAATTCACCGAGCTTTAATAGCGCATTCGAAATGGAGACACACGTAGGCATTGAGTATCAAAGAAAAGATGGTTAGATTCATAATCCCGGCTGACATCTGCAAGAGACCAAAGTGTTGGTTATCTCTTTTTGAAGCGGACTCATACCGTTTTGAACAACCGAGGTCGTCCTGTACCAGCACACCGAGGTCACGTTCCTGAGTGGTGGTGTCAGATCGTGCGCCCAAAGCCTGTGGAATTAGGTGGGTTGATGGCGGATGTGGATGGCGCAAAACTTGTCCACATAGAATGGCAGCATCTTCCACACCGACCAATTCCAGACCACATCGACCTCACGCTAAAACATCTCATGGTCCTCCAATCCATTGATCGTCCTCCATACATTAAGGTCTTCCGCGAAAAATAACATTTTTCAGTTGATAATCCTCGCTGGATCATTGATGAAAAGTAAGAACAGGCGAGGCCCAAGTATCGGACCCTGCGGTACACCGTACTCCACTCGAATTCGGTCCGTAAAAGAGGTTAAGACTCTAAGGTTCAATAGCTGTTCACGGAGAAAGCTACCGATCCACTCTAATACTGGATCTCCTGTGACGTAGTGATAAAGATTGTGAAGCAGGATACAATCGTTCAAACGATCGAACGCTTTGGAAAGTGTTCGATCATGGAGTAGGATTTCGCATTTCGATGGAGTGAACGTCATACCATACTTGGAGGCATCAATCATTAACTCTGTGTGTCGACAACAAGCAGGGCAGTATCAGCAACGTAATCCAAGTCAGCCACCCGGTTTCCTGGTAGGAGCTCGAGACTAAACTCCTGGAGACCTTCAAAAGCCTTAATAGGACATCCGCAATCTCAAAAATAAATAGAAACAAGGACAGATGGCATCGCTGTCGTCCAGCGCCAGTGAGGGCGAAGTGTGAAGAGAGCGCACTGTGAACCACCACTCTGCCAGAGACATTGTTGTATAAAGCTCTAAGGATGTAGATGTACTTTTTGCGTACACAAATCTCTTGTTGATAAGGCCATAAAGCAGTTTGATCGACAGAGTCGAACCCAGCTCGGATGTCCAAAAAGGCGATAATGGTAGGTTGGTGGTTAAGAGAACGCTGCTCGAGGAATTGGCAAAGTGTAAACAAGTGGTTTACAGACTTTGGACCGGGGCAGGAACTATCCTGTTCCTCACGGAAGTGTAATTCTTGACTCCGTGTGACCTTCATAAGTAGAATGGATGTAACCAGCAGAGAGTAAGCTTATTACTCTGTGATTGACGCATAAGGTCGCATAAGATCGGTACGATAATGGTCTTATTCCAAGATGACCGGGACCATTCTTTGCACAAAATCTTGGAGAACAGAGCTGTTAACTAGTTGATCAATGTTTGAAAAACAGTACTTGAACGGCTCCGGAGGGAGTCTGTCTGAGTCAGCAGCCTTGAGTTGCTTCAAGTGGAATAGATCAAGACAAACCTCCGGTTCGATTAATGGTTCCAGTGAAACGTGATTTAGCAGCAGGTGAAGGGCCCCCTGAGACGAAGCAGGACACTGTTCTCGCACACAGAGAACTGCTTTTCTAACTTTTCTGATGAACAAACTCGAGATCTCTGGCGAATGAGACAGTGGGTGAAGAAGAAAAACTAATTAACCTTTCTGTCATGATGGTTTGAACACGTGGAATGAGTCGGTGCGATTCAACCGACTAAGTCATCATCTGAACCCACACGAGAAGTCAACGTGACAACTTCCACCATCGACAGAACTTAGCACAAATTGGTTCATATGAATCGCAACAGTGACAACATCTGATACAATGGTAAGAACCCCTGACTGATGTTAATCAATTGACAGCATCATAATTGTCTCTTATCAACTTCTCACCACCTATTCGCATGCATCTCACTTCAGAAAATCAACACGACCGTGAAGATCGAATAAACTAATTCAGGATGGCCTCTGCTCCGACGGAGGGGATACCAACCACCTTAATATGTTTCACCCAATGCTTGGACATTATCACTCAAGTAAACGATGTAAAACTGTCTGATGATTGTCCTTGTTTCGTCTGAAGGCCTTTGCTTATGGTTTGCCAAACGCTGAATAGCGCACAGAAGAAAATGCTCTGGGTTTTAGCATGTGCATACCATATTCGTTGAGTTGTATAGTTGCCTAGAATGGACAGCTTGATGAGCTCACCAAGGTGTGTCTTTGAATACACAAAGTACTGTAACAGGATTGCACAAACGCACCATCACTTCACACCAGGCCCGAGCAATAATTCAGTGTCAGTAGCTGTGCCAAATCTGGAGAGCATAGCACAGAAACGCCAGGGCCCCAATTACCTGAGAATGGTGTGATATAAGCTGAAAAACTAACGGAACGGCGTTCAAAGCCACCAAGTGTAAGACAAGGAGCATATGCCGTCAATCCACTTGCAAATACAGGCCGGGCAAACTTAGTTTTGCAGCGCACTTCTACGGAATGCGATCTAAATATGGCAGTGAGAGAATTGTGGCTGTTCACATTAGGCCGGGAAAGCATCTAAAGAAGCCAACCAACACCTTGAATTTTGAGGAGGGCATTCGAGCGCTTTGACCATTCCATCTTCTCTCACATGTTCAACATTTAACTTAGACCCCATTCGGAATACGCCATCGATGTCTAGCAGCCCTGTCACTAGTACGACCTTAACGCACTTAAAATGCTCCAACGAAGGGCGACCAAGAAGGGAAAGGGTCTGTTTCATCTTCCTTACCAGCTAAAGCTTAAAACCCTTGGGATCTAAAGTGAACAAAACCGACGCTTGCGCGGCGATTTAATAAGGATACATTTGATTCAGAGGAATCAAAACCATGCGTTTCATCACCTTCCGAAGCAAAGTCACAATACCATACTGAGTGGTTACCAGTTTAAGCTGGACATACGGTATAGCCGATCAAATTGTCATCGGAATCTCTATTCACTTGTGTGTGCCAACCTTGAAGCGCCCTCCTTAAGTAGGGTGTTTCTTTCCCCATTATCATGGCATTCGAAAGGCATCGCTATAACACATACATGCATATACATTACATTGTATATTCGTTTGTGATCATGCGCTATAATACGACCAATCCCCTCACCACCTTACTTAAACGCTGCTACTGTGGTGTATCGTTATGACGTACCCCAACTGGATTTACTTATGACAACGTTTCATTGAAGCAGCACGACGGCAACGAAGCGTTGGTACTGCGTACCAGCGTGAGCAGCTTAGTGTCATGTTTAACAAGTGCTCAGCAAAACAGCGTGCAACGTAGCCAAGTCAATAATCATCGCCATTAATCTCGTCATGTTTCTCGAAACCCACACAACGAGCAGATGTGGCAGCCGAATTGCTTGTTGCGGGCTGCAGCTCATTGCTTGTTTGTTTAGTAGTTGCAAGCGAGCAAAATATCGATTTTTCGCCATTTGCCGAACTGATTAGCCGAGTGCTATTCATTATTGATGACCAATTGCATCCAAGGCCTGAGCTGTGGCATTCTGTTCGATGAATATTGGTAACCCGAAAATGGTTATCAATCGGAAGAATCCCATCAGCTATTGTGTTCAAAATTGTGAAACATGTTGCAGAAGACAATAGGAAAACAGCCGCATTAAACAATTCGACGAAAACCTGTTTCTCGTTGGTTTTAGTACTTCAGATTCATTGTGAATTACGTGAATTAGTTCCTCTCAAACAGGGCAACTTTCGTTAACCCATTCTAGCTATGGTTACATTTTGTCTCATGTTCAAAAAATTAATTATTTGTGATTTCACTAGCATGTGGTTACCAAATTAGGTGGAGAAAGTTAATTTGATTGTAAAACAGGTGTAAAAAGCATGATGCAAAATCGCGACATCCGATATAAATGGGCAAAATAGTTACCGAACAAGTTTCCCTGTCTCAGCAGTACAACTGGCTCATTGATAGGACATTTGGTCAGTTCCTCCTGTTCAACGTTCAAATTACAACAAATAGTTCGTCACAATCAAGGAAAGTCAAATATAGAAATCAGTGTTACTCGTGAAATTCCCTGAAGCCGTTCTTCTTGCTGAGACACAGGTGATATTTTCCATTTGCGCATTTTATTTCTGTCTGGCCCTTAGATTTTGAAGTTTTGCATGGTTGCCGTGCCCAACCAACCACTGGCCAGTGACGCAAAGAATCTGACCGGGTTTTAACTGATGGGATGTCCCTAGCTGAGCCCCGGCGTTTGCTTACTTTGAACCGTTTCAAGTGATGATGAAGGCCGTCCCCTCTTCCACTTGGACATTGCTTTGCATGAGGAGTCCCTCTGCAATTGATAATCTGATAGTAAACAGACCTTACTGTTTCTGTAGTTTCACAACCAGTGCGTTGCAATCGCGTAGATAGTGTAACCAGCTGTGGACTGATACCATGTCGCCAAAATGGAAATAACCTGCGGTAGTAGTTTCGCGACCTGATATGGATCCGATAATAAGCAATCAATGCATCCAGAGAATCAACGTCATCTATGAACTTATTGTAAGGAGCGATGACGCTTTAATTTGCCGTCCCATCTTTGAATATTAAATACTGGCTGAGCACTGGCAAATATGCAAGCACCAAAAACTGCTCTGTTGTCAAACCAGTTGACAACTCTTGTCAACCATTACTGTCTTTTCTTCAACTATCCCTGTGATATTCTTCAGGTTCACTTCACGGAAACTGCACTTGTAGGCGATTTCACTGTACTGTTCCGCTTCTTCGCAAGCGCAACAAACACAACGCAATGAAGTAAAGCAGTTATCAAAACATAGCAAAGTGTTGACTTCAGCCCGAATAACTTGTGCAAGTTGCATAATAATGTTCCCAATTGCACCGATGTCAGGCACACGAGGGACATGATCAATTTTTCCCGCGAATATATCAAATAAATGCACAAGCCCTTTTGTATCGCAAAGCCCAAGAATCTTGTATCCCCATTTGTTTGAATTCTTGGGAAGACATTGCGTCCGGCTGGAGCTGCATTCGAATGCGATCACTTGCTCGTCAACTGCTAACATTTGGTCTTGATAGAAACCCTGAAACCTTGAAATCTAGGCACAAAAATACCATCTACGGGACAATTAACCTAAATACGTTGTCTTTCACATGCGAGCAACAGTGCCGAATATAGCGAAAAAGTCACATACCATACTACTGCGAATAACTTTGCATTTCAGTTAATCCATTTTGCTAACAGTAGCAATGGTGAACAAAAAGCGAGTAAGTATTTTTGATTCCCTAATACTTCAGTTTTGGAGAACACATCGAAATTATGAACCGAACTTCAGATTAAACCAACGTTCAAACTCACTACTTTTTAGTATGTGTAACTTCAAATCAAACACAAGTGCGGTGAAGTGTCATACAGATAGAATGCAATGTACCTCCAGAAAATGACAATACTGGCACTGAAGGAAACTACGTGCAGTGTAAGCTGCCATTGGAGAAAAATGGTCAGAGGCGTTCTCGGCACATACGGCGTTAAGGAAGAGCTATGACGTCGAGGGATAGTGCAGTTTGCTATTTTTCACACATACTGACCCCACGGACGTGGTCTGTCAAGTGAAAACAGTAACACAGCGGTCTTGGGTTCACCTCTAAGAGAGCAATGTACCGTGGCCACTGCCCAAATCTAGGAGATCTAAAGTTCATGGATGTATTCAACCGTTAATGTTAAGACAGTAACTGTTGGTTTTTTACAATAAAATGTGAAACCGCCACTTCCACAAACCGTACGTCTTCAATTACTTTGATGTGAAGTCCGAGGCTAGCCAGTAGTGATGAACTGAGAAATTCGCATGATGGAACGTGTGGTTTTCGAGGTAAGCTGCGTGAAGACATTTAAGTATAATCAGATGTTATTCGAATGCTTCGGGATATATATACTCTTCACGGCTACCGTTGACTATGTTTGACCGTAGCTTGGTCGTTTCGCCTGCATCGGTCTCGCACTATGCCTGCAGGGTGGCTAAGTGATAAGCACTCACTTTTGAGCCTCATCTGGACCTCCATACTGGACTGACCTGGGGGGGGGGGGGACAAAATCGGTATGGTGACGGCGAGTAACACCGCGGTGTGCCCACTTGGTAACGAGTGCTTTAACTCAAAGATGGTAATCTGACAACGATAGGTGATCGCAGACACTTCATTTCCCTTCATTTGCTTGTTCCGTCATTAAGACTACCGTCTTGGTTGTCTTATATGTTGCAAATTTTTTGGTCACTTTCGATCCCCTACACTTCGTATACTTTTACTGATTTCACCGTTCATTTAATTGCTGAATTACATATTTCCATCGAATCTGGCTTGTTGCTTATCCCGAATGCTAACTTTCCCACCACAAGCAGTGAACGAGGCTTTCACACACCTGAAACATCGATGTGATCATGCTTTTTACACCCGGTGGACAATCGTGTCGACAGATGTGTCAGTGTACGAAATCGTTTATGATTTCTGTACTGAGTTTCTCACTGGTAAGATAGCTGTTCTCAACTGTTGCCATGGTCTATGTGCTTTCGTTTGGAAACCGCGGGACCGAGCAGCCAAGAACCAGGGAACGTACGCAAATGTATCCTTGACTTAGTGATTGCATTCTTGCGTCCCTGATTCAGGGAAGATGAAAAAATACACTATCGCTGCTAAGCCTTTCAACTAGGCTCGTTATTGCTATGCCATTTGCCGATGGGTCCAGGTATCTATCGTCCTATAGCAATGGTATTGATAAACGGTATGCCTCGATGTAACCAGTTTTGCTTAGCACAAGGCGTAGTCAGCTTTAGTGGTACAGCGCCAACGGGTCCTCTACTGAGGCACCGTAGGTCATTTGCCACGTCACAGATGAGGAAATTCATTCCTATTTACACGGTGCTTCCAGCAAACGTGAGTAGCATTGGTGCTCCAACACAGTCTCACACGGCCCTTATTTCGCGCGATAGAGTAATCATTGTCTTTAGGACGTTTAACAATAAACAATACTTTATCACGCGTCAAAATGCGGTTGCTTAACAAGTCTAGTAGGATGGTTGGAGCAAAAACTAAAAATGGATATCTTTAAGCGTCTACCGATTTAAACGCACTGCTGCGTAACGATACGTTGTGATGGGAATTGAACGAGGTGCAGTTACAGTTGACGTAATCCATGCGACTAGAAATAAAAAATGTTTGGTTCCTGAGGAATCAGATAAAATGAATAATGAGCGCATCTGTGTAAATCTGTCAAACTGTTGCTAGGCATACGATAATCCTGTAGCGACCCAAAAGTTATTACTTATCTTAGGTACAAATCTGTTACTCAATCCGTACATTGTTGTTTTTGCGGATTTTGAGCGGTTCTCCGAGCTGAGTGATTATTGTGCAGACGTTTCGTTGCCTGACTAGGCAACATCATCAGTGCGGTTTCAGGGGCCTGGTTCGCAGTGCCTCGTTTGTTTTAAGGCCGACCCTACGGCCATTTTTATTTACCTCCGGCTTATCACTTGTGTCCACGGTGAGTTCCGACACTGATGTACGCTCTCGTCGCTTCATCCGTTTTTCGTCCGATTGTAGCCTTCCTCGAATATAATCCGTTGTGTCCGTTCTTCCGGTTTTCTGGTATCCACATCAGAGCAAGGACATTCACGGACTGGTATATACTAGTCCTACAATCCACAAATTTCATTGTTTCAGAGCAGGCCGAGTAACAAATAGTACGTGTCAAACGACTATGGTTACTAAATGCTATAAAATCAATACAGTCCCTACCGAAATTGAGCATATCAAAATACTCAAACTTCTTGTCCTTGAATACTGCAGCCTAATTTCAGGAACACGCGTACGGGTGACAGTAACACTCTGGAAAATCTGCACAGCTCATTCACTATAAGCTGGTTCATAAGATCGTCCACCTTAAGCTATCAGGAGGGTTGCTAGCAGCTTAAGCTCGATCCCCATTCGTTTAGAAGACGGAATCATAATCTGATACCTGTATACAATCTCCTAAACAAAAAGATATACTCCAACATGTTCACATTAAAATTGCGACATAATTTAACCTGGAAAGTTCGCAAAATACTTGTAAACTAATTGTGTCAAGAACCAGGATAGCTATTCGATCCAACTTCTTCCTCGCCAGATACGCTGTCGTAGGGAGGAGCCCACCAACCACTATCAGGTCTTGGACAAATGCAAGAACATTCCCTACCAAACTTGGAAATTTTCTGAGTTGGAAGTCGAGAATGAACATGTTTCTATCGGGTAAATCACCACGGATTAACTCAGGATGGATAAAGGAACATATAGCCAGCGAGAAAAAGTGTGACACAAAACTCAACAACAACAAAAGTTGTGTTTCAAAGTGATTGGACGACACACGCCTCAGAATACATATCTGTCATGCATGAGCATGATCAATATGTGGAGAAGCTGGGGCGGTGCGAAGGAATTATGTCTTGGAGAACGTACGTATACATGGTGCAACATTTGTAACATAGAACAGTCGGACTCATTTGCGTACATCATTAGTGGTGCCAATTGACTCCACGTTGCGCCTTGTGCTACCGACTCACCTTGCCGTGACAACGCCATCTATTTTTAGGTCTAGTTGAACCGTGCACTACGTGCTCGCCGTCCGCGGTGATGCGGTATTCAAAGAGTTCATGGCGCCTGCTCGTTTCACCATACAACTTATTAGTAGTGCACCACACTCCACCCTAAAGTCTCCGCGGCCGTCGACCTCGCACGCAGTCTCGCCGACCTTCGGGGTTGCTCCATGTATGCAGTACTTTCCTCTCCTCGAAACACTTCCTCAATCGGCTAGTAGGAACTCGCCGCCAATATCCCTGTACATGGGGCCTCGTCGATCATTTACGCTATATGGTCTCTTCCACTTCGGAAGGAGCTTTCTCCCGCCTGGGCCACATGCGGGCGCGCGTTGGTGATCTCTGCACTTTACACTCAAACCGTTTGGAAAGTCTCCGGAGGTTTTCTCATGTTGACCCGAGATTTCTCCATCATTCGGGTATGGGCTGCCTTCAGGTTTCGGTTCGCTACCTTCCAAATGTTCCGTGCTTCCCTCGGCGGTAACTGGCAGGTCGGCCACATTCCGACCATTAACAACAATTCGGGGCGCGCAACCATACAGTAACTGAAATGGGATTGCCTCGTGCTTCATTGCTTAGACGTCGGATGAGTTAGCAAGAGTAATGGTAGAGCTTCTGCCTAATCTCCCCCTTTCGCCGCCAGCCATTCTTTAATTGTCTCATTATTCCTCTCCGTCAGTCCAGTTGTATGGGGATGATACGGAGTGATTCGTATATTCTTGATGCCCAGCTTCTCCAGACATGTCCGGAACTCGTTACTTTCAAAAATGGGCCCTGGTCCGTCAGTATGACATTCGGAATTCCGCGGCCCCCTATCACGTGCCTCATCACCGCATGTGTTATAGTGCTAGTACGCTGATCCAAAATTGCCGCGGCTTCGATCCAACGGGTGAAGTGCTCAGTCATCACGATTGCCCCGTCTCATCATCAACGGGAACGGCCCATCACGCCGATTGACCACAACGCACCAATCTCGGACACTGGAATCGCGAGCATAGGTTGCGGAATTCCTCGAATGTCTCTGCTGTTAAGTCTCTTTATTTCAGGTGGTGGGTTTTTTAATTTTGTCCTAATGCTAATCTTTCTCAAATAAATGTCCACCTGTACGCTCTTCTATAAGCCTGCACACGTCGCTTAAGCCAATTGTAGTTAATTTCGGTAACATTTTCGCGTTTGTGTCATTTCCGTAAAATATACTTTCTGAGCCCCTGAACTTATCTCGGATCCTTTGTTAACGACTTATTTCATATGCACATTAATTTAAGATTTTTGTCACGTTTCCTTATGCATTACTCGACTTCTTTTCTTTGTTAGCTTTCTCTCAAGTGATTGGCTGTTGCTTGATATCCCCGGTGTGGCGGCGCTTGATGTGCATGTTGACAAGGTGCCACCTGTCTATTACCCACTATCTCGGCCATACTGGCTCCAGGAGACAGTTGATCATTGCTAGAGGGTACGGGGTGCACGGTCCTTGTGGCCGTACTAGGTTCAAAGAGCGGTTCCATGCACTCAGTGTGGACCGGACTACGGTCTAGCCACTTCCTTGTGTGCGCTGGATTCCCAAATACAGCGTGCTTGTGTTTGCCTGTGAAGAAGTGTGGGCCGGCTCCGTTGCTGAAACGTGGCTCCCGTCCACATGCCTCCCGGTCTTATTCCTTCTGGTGTACACTTGATATGGTGTGCATGGATAGAGGTGTGAGTGGTGCAGCACAAGCCACGCATGGTCCTGTTATAGGCGGAGGCGTACTGTGAATGTCCAATGGAAGACGCAGTGACAGGCAGATCCGCTACCGGATGCTGCCAATGATGTGTGTCTCATGCAGTGGTTTATTTTGCATTCATGATGCTTCTTCACGGCATTTGGGTGAAACTAGCTTAGACGTAATGTAGGTCTTCTTAATAGGGATAAAAGTTATTCCATCTTATTTGCTTAGTTCACTTCTGTTATTCTGCTGCATCTTAGGCATCAGTGTTGCGTGTTTGCTTTCCCGCAAGTTCTGTTGGTTGTTTGATATCTCAAATGTGGCTGAGCTTGATGTGAATGTTAACAAGGTGCCCACCTGTCTAACACCCTCCACCTCAATTACTGGTTCCAGAAGACTGCGAAACATTGCTGGAAGGACGCGGTGCACGGTTCCCGTGGCTGCACTAGGCTCAAACAGTGGTTCCATTCACACAGTGTGGAGTGGACTACGGTCCATCCACCGCTTTGCGTGCATCTGGTACGCATGATTTCATATATAGCTAGACAGGAATGCTGCTGCTGTGCATGCTTAAGGAGTGTGGGCAAGCCCCGTTGATTAAACGGATGGTGATGATGATATGCCTCCCGATCTCAGTACTTCGGGTTTATACTGGATATGGGGTGTGTGGATGGAGCTGTGAGTGGTGCAGTGCAAGCCACTTATCGTCCCTCTGTAGACTCAGAAGTCCTGTAGAGGCCACAGTGACAGGCAAATAAGGAACCGGATGCCGCCAGCCATGTATGTCCAAATATATAAGTAACATTTAAATAGCGTTTGGTTGTGGATTTTCCGGACCGTCATTGATCCGCTAGATGAATTCGCACATCCGATTGAAGTTCGTGCTTAGTCATCTTGAGGCGATATTATTGTCCTCACCATTATTATTAATTGGAGGATCAGGATCGTTGCGTGAATCGATTGCGACACGCAATCTCAATGTAGAGTGCGATACACATTGAAATGAAGCTTGATCAATGCTATCGCTGGAACCGTAGCCGAAGCAGAGAACAACTCACACAACGACGCGTTTCAGCCTCATTTGATCTTAGCAAGTGAAGATGGCAGGCTTCGAAGCTGAAATCATTGGAATATTAGCCGAAACCTTCATACCTTAGACTACCGAGTCACAAAGTGCAACGCTTACCGCAACGGTCAACGTGCGGTGGCGGAGCTGTACGCTATCGGGCGCGTCCCCAAGTTGCCGATTGGGAAATGCCTTCCTTATGGAGGTAACTGCGAATAAGTCTCGTCTGCTTTGCAGGCGAGATGAATAAGCAGTCGCGGACAATCAGCCGCAGCGTCTCAGAGCGTGGGAAGTTCTGGGATAGTAATCTGGTTCTACATCAAATACCACATGAGCTAGTACGGCACTCTGTCACAGCCAATGTGACCGGTTTTAGGATCACTGATCACTCACTTCTGTAACTGGAGGTGAGTATTTAACGGACGGCGGATAAACAACCTTGCTGGCCACCGGCTTCTCAGTGGACTGCAACCGAACACAAAGAAGACGAATGAGCCACGTGGCTGTCAAATGTCTTCCTTTATCGCCCCGCTGCCTTACGCGTCAGGTCTTTATGACCAAAGGGTCGGGGTGGGGTCCCCTAAAGTCAACCCCTTTCCTCGGTCTGGGCAACCGGGAGGCTTAATGCCCACGCAACACATAGATATTTGCATCCCTTGTCCTGACTCTTCCTTCTTTTTGTTGCTATTACTCATGTGTCTTGGCACTATGCCAAATGTTTATTGGTCAAGTGTTTATATATATATATATATATATATATATATATATATATATATATATATATATATATATATATATATATATATATATGGCCAACGGCTGATTAGAGGATCATTTAAAAGTGCGCGTTGTATGAATCAATTGCGACGCGATACGATCAAATGAGGTCGAAACGCGTCGTAGTGTACAATGTGTTCGAGCGGGCAACACCCAATTTCCAATATTATTAATGAGGCGACCTGTACCGAAGCAACTAGTTCCACTGCACCACGGCGCACGATTCAAAGTTGAGAAAATGAACTTAACCTTATGTGATGGTGTCCAAATTACGCACTCCTAAAAGCAGTAATGAGATGGTGAGGCGACAGCAACAGAAGCCGGAGTCCGATGCAACCATTTCTATCAAGATACGTCGCCGTGGCGCTTAAGAAAAATCATTTTATTACAATGCGGTTTTATCAGAGATGGGCTTTATAGCAACTAGGCATCTAACATAATCGGCTCCGGTAGGTTGACGTAATCATCTCCAATGACGAAGCGTGTTGTGTAACGTCGTTAGCCAGGGCTGTAACAAAGTTGAAAAACGCAGCAGTTCGAGGCGATCCTGTCAAACCACATTGCGTCGTCATGTCGATGTTGACAATTGTTGACTGAAACCACAGAAGTACGACACACCCTATAGCAGGCGGTAAGATTTAATCCATTCACAAGCTCGTCCGTCTTCAATCAACATGACGAAAAGCTAAGGACTAGCATGCTCAGCCAAACTTTTCTCCAGTCAGTGACAATTAACATCAAACTGCTTTACCATCGGTGAAACCCGGTGGAGTATCGGACTGGATAGTTGCTAGCAGGAACGGTGGATAAACAGGTGAGGACCAGTGTATATTTGCCTCTATGGGGGATTTTCGATGCACTAGAGTAAGTACTCGTCTACATACGTCAATAAGTCACTAGCTGCTGGAATAGGATTAAAATAAGATCGAACAGGCTTTCAGTTGGTGTAAATTACTGAGGCGGTTTGCACGAATGTAGAAAAATCGAAAAGGGATCTCTTCGCTATTTGGACTTCTTATCTTAACGGCCGGTATTCATGAGTTGAATGTAGTAAATGTCAATAACACGTCACGTGATGCAGCCTCGATTATCGTGGAATCATGTGACACAACAATCTACAGGTTATCATCTTGAACAATGAACAATGAATTTATACGGGTTAAGAAGCGTTGCTTTACAAGCCCCGTTGGATAGTTGGTGGGGATATCAACATAATAATCTTGTGTCGTCGAATTGCTAACACGCCTAAGTTGGGAGAAAATCCAGTGGTTCGTTGTGATTTCTGTGGGCAACTAACAAGCTATTGCCCAAAAGCTGTACACAATGTGAAAGCATGGTACAAAACACGTGCAGACCTCAAGGTAATCGACCACCAATAGGGAACAACTGACAAGGTCGATTGTCAAGCTAATGGTGGAAGAAGGAAAGGAAAATTGCCACCACTATTGTAATTTCCTACTTCCGGAAAAGTAGCTGGAAATTCACCGATTTGCTCTTAACACACAAGGTATAAGGCCCGGTGACAATAAATACCCCGATGATCAAGTTTCTGATACGAACGAACGGAAGTGGGGGGAGGATGAGGCGGTGCAGTGAAACGGATAGAGCTGCAAGCGCATGTGTGCTTAACAAACTGCACAAAGAGAACATCATGTGGAAAACCGAAAATGTTTAAAATGAAAACTATACCAACAGAAGCATAGTCCGAGGAATAGCCTACGTCAATGAGGGAAAATAGGCGAAAAATAACAGGGAGCCAAGCTTTTAATGATAAATTGTGACTGACACGACCCAATGTATACTGTGAAAACAGCGATGAATCAGGGTAGTAATAGATCCAAGTAGCCCTTCATTGCTCATCACAAAAGTTGATAAAACAGGTATAATTGATCAAAATTAGTTTTGTCCGGTACTGTAAATCAACTTAGTGGGATAAGCCGATGCACTGGTAGGGGTACAGAGCACCCGGTTTCCATCGATGATGACAACGAGCAAATTTTAGGCCTCGTGTGATCCGGTATATATAAATAAATGGTTTATCCTCGAATCCATCGAAGCATACCGAATTTAACGGAACCAGTGTATTCCCAAGGGGGCATTTATTCGAATCAAACAACGTTAGCTAGTGGTCACTCAGAAAATTGAACTGTTTATCGAACATTGCATAGTGTTCCTGTGATATCGAGAAGCTGCACCCATGATGGGAAGTATCGCATTTAGAGATAAACAACATACTCATACCTAAAACATAATCGATGATTTAATTTGATACAGGGATCGAACGAAAACACAGTGACAAAATGCTTCGTTTGTGGTAATCATTCGCAACATCTACAGCATCCGCAGGTAAAATCAGTAGATCCATTCCGGCGTTTGATAGGAGTCACAAAGATGGATTCATAGAGGGAGAACGACCGGAAAATTCAACCAGAAGCACCAGACGAAATGGGGAAAGCAGGAAGAAGGAAACAATAATAGAAAGGTATGGTCAGTGATCGTGTGTTTGTGGCGTTGTTAGCTTGCAGAAGCTGCGTCTCAAGCTTAATTAGGGAAGAATGACGTCAGGGGAACTGTACTGGTCCCATCATACCCCGATCGGAAAGAATACGTGACAGCCCCATAAATGGTCAAACCATCGTCCACTAAAAAAACTACGGGGCGGGGAGGTAAAGTCGAAATAAATCCCGGTGGCTGGTAGAAATGAGGAGGGAGAGACAACGGTGCTCTCGAGATCATAACGAAAACATAGAAGCCTATCAAATAATTTGGTAAACAAGCAAAAGATGAGTACTGCGGAGTTCATGCTTTGTGCGTTTGCAAACACCGGCACAAGGGAGTCGTTAAGGAAAAGCGTGAGTAGAAGAATCTCAAAATCAGTTTTTAGGATGACAGCTGTGGAATACCGATGATACCCTAATGAGATCACCGGATGATTGTCAATCAAACAACGAACAAAAATACCAAACGGACAGAATCAACCAGTACCCGGTGAAGCAATAAGTTGATAATACTACCTTTTACAGTGCAATGATTTTACCATGGTTATTGATTAGTGACACCACGGGTGTGGTGCGAAAAATCGTGGCCCTGATAGAGAGTGGGAGAAGGCAAATCTGGTGACCAATATATATACGAGACTAGTAAGGATAAAGTGGATTTCAAACTCAATTGTTATTGCCGCAACAGACGGCGACAAACCGCGTTCAAATAAAGATGGCGTCCACGTACTCATAGATATAAACAGAGTGAAACCTCAATGATGGAGTCGGTTGCTTGCCGTCGACCCAGTGCCCTGTATTGTGACGGCTATTGGTAATGGCACTGTCTACGGTAGTGATGCTTTAGGATTGAACCTGCAAACAAGAAGAAGGGGCAATCTGCACCGTCCGTACAAATATCATTGCCCTACGTAACTGTCAGCACAAAATGGATATTGGAGGATAGTGAGAACTTGATTAGAAATTCTCGCGGAAAATCACAAGTGAGTCGATCGATGACTCCAATCCAGATGGGGGAGAAAATAAAAGCCATCCGACATTCTAAAGCCAATGAGCTGCCTGGCTGGACCAAATCCTTGTGCAAGAATTCAACTGGATAATAGTGCAGAAAGTTTGGATGGACTGTGAGCAAGCCTTAATAGCTATGGAGAGAAAAAAAACGACTAATCTGATTCTTAAACCCAAAACGCATTTGGGACACAACAGTGTGCACTGATGAGATGAGAGAAGCGAGCCTTAAGATATTAATAGGCGCTGCTTGCGGTTGGGATACGCAGACTCGTCAGATGATATGGAGTGGGTTTGTCGATAGAGTGACAGGCGGGAGCGAAACACCGAAGGTCCTTGTGTGGTCAATGTAGTTAGCGGCCGCTGGGCTAGCCAACATCTACCATTAGTCGGCACGTAACCTAGAGGTAACAAGCTTGTAATCTTGCGGCGCGGGTTCGATTCCGCGTAGGGGTGAGCGTCCTCGTTCTCGTGGGCGTCCTCAGCCCGCGTGTGACTGGTGGTAATCGCAAGGCAGCGAAACGCCGTTACGGCTTACAGCTGACACATTATTATATTATTTATTACCTTTACCATTGCATGAGGTGCAATGCTGAAAAGAAAGGGAGAAAATCGTTAAAAGCCAACCTCCGCAGCATTTCACATCACCTCGATTGATCAGCAGCGCTGTCAGTTATCGGTGACAAGATTCAGGTGGATACCGATCAGCACCTGCTTCAGTGTGACCTAGACATGGTACATCAGTGGTTGACAAGAGATGTATTGCAATTCAACGTGAACAAATGCAAGATACTCTCCATGCGATACCAGATCGCTTACTCCTATAGTCTAGGATAAAAGTACTGCAGCATTTTCCGGTCGAACGCGACCTGGACGTGATGGTTCAGGGTAAATTGGATTGTTTCAGGCAATCCGAAAAGGCCTCGAAAGCTGGTAACCAACATGCCGGTTTGCTGTGGTTGGCGTTCGGACATGTAGACATATCTAGTTACGAACAAGTGCTCAGTGCATATGTTTGCCCCATGTCAAATACACAATTCAAGCCTGAAAGCCATGGCTAAAAAATGACCCAACTGTACTGGAGCAGTCTCGATGTCGAGCTAGCAAGTGCGTCGTTTGAATGCGCAATCTCCCATACGAGCAGAAGTCGAAACGTTTGGGAGTACTCAACGGACGGTATCGCCGATTACGAGGCAATAGCACAATCCAAATCATGTGTACCGCCTTTTACTGCAAGCCAGCAGTAACACAAGATAGAGAGATCACTCCTTGAAATTGGCAGGACAGTACAACCGCCAGGAGTGTGGTAGAGATTTTTCTATTCGTTTACATCACCCGGGGAAAACCTTCCTCGAGTCGGTGACTTCTGCACAGATACTAGACATAATCAAAAATCGGTTGGATGACGCACTCAGTTACGTACATTTTGCTAATTAGCACTAGCTCTATGTTCCAGTCCCAGGAAATACCTTGGATGTATTAGAATGGATCCAAATAATTATTTGCCGTCTATTGGACCAATGAAACTAGGCGGAGTGCAAGGCTACCGCATTAAAAACGGCAAGTCGGTTCTTTCAACAATAAAAGTACTATTTTTTCTCTCAACATTTTGGATAACCACAGCAGACTACCCAACAGGACTTGCAGAGCAGTTTTTCTTAATCCGCATTGGGTCGCTGACCATTGCTTGTAAATCAGGAGTAAGTAAATGATGTATGGGATATATATAAGCAAGATGATCGGTAACATCACAAGTCAACCTTTAATAACACTAAGGGCAGCTTCCCACAGTGTCACCGGTCTGAATGATAAACCGAGCAGTATTCGGAACAATCTAATCCAAACGCCAAAATTAAATGGGCTGAAGAGCCTACTTGATATTTCACCTGCGGGAACCCTGTAACACCCGAGTACACCGTTACAAACTCAGCGTCATCTGCATGAACAAAGTATCACATCAGCTTCCTATCGAACGAAGAATAGTAAACTTATGGAATACACTACCAGAAGGATTAATAGAGGCCGCTTCTGTGAAGTGTTTTAAAACCCGTATCGACGATTGTTTCAGAAAACAGTGCTTTTGTGAAACGATGCACATACAATGCCAAAAGAAGACATTGTATGCCCGGAAATAATGACACTAGGACAAATTCCTAATCGAACAAGGATAAACGATTAACGGACCAGACACAACTGCTAATGATTCAAAACTAAATGTTTTTGATTTTTTGCAATTCGATAGAGTTGTACAGAAACCTTTCTACTTGCTCTTAAATAGTCTCAGAATAGTCTATTATCCACATACAATTACCTCGGTCAGTTGACGTAGAACACTATCGTGCAAGCTCGATAGAGAACGCTTTGCTGATCGCAAACAAAAAGTGTCTAAACGACATCATCAACGAAACAGTGGAAACCAAGGGGGATGCCACATAGTGTGTTTGATGCTCGGGGATGAGCAGAGACATGCAGGTTGCAAACACACTCGCAATATCCCCAAACTGCGTTTTAACGGATATGCACCCAACTACACAGGACTTGCACGTATCAGTCGTCTGCTATCAGATGAATATCACATGTGGCCATCAAGCACTGCACGAGAATCGTTTCGATAATGGAATAAGGCTTATTAATTTTGTGGGAAGACAACGGTCTCATTATTAAGCTTTGGTTTCGTCCTGATATGGACACGTCCCGTAGAGATAGCTTGAGCTGAGAGGGGAGCCAAACAGTGATTGACGGGTTTTATCTTGGCAACTACGTCGGAGCTCCACAGCAGCGCTTGACACAGCGGTTAGAAGTTCATTACGGGGTTTTGGAATACGCGCCATGTGTTTGGTTTGCGACAGGCAATATCCCTTGAGCCTGTAGTTTGCTTTTAAGCAAACCTATGTCATTTCGATCACTGGGACCGCATCAGAAACTCACCATCAATACAATAGCATACTTCTCTCAAGCACCAACTTCAGACACTCGAGGATGCGGGCTTCCAACTGACTCACTCCTTTACTAACGCAGGCTTGGTCTCAAATAGACCATATTTCAATCAATTTTAGGTGGCGAGGTAGCATACAGGACTGTATATCATGTTAGTCTAGTTATTCTGATGGAAGTGGCCGCTGCCCTTGGTAACCATCGAAAGTTATTCCGTCTGATACGGGCAGCAGAAGACGTGGTGTTAGTGAAACTATACGTGACGAGAGTGGACAGACTACTCACAATTTGTCAAAACGTTTGGAGCGTTGGGCTGAGCATTTTGAAAAGCAATTTAATCGGCCAGAATTGTTTGATTCTTCGCCGGCCACTAATCGCCCTGCTCCGTGGGCTGTCCCTTTGGATCCACCCTCTCGCTCAGAAGTCGAACGTGAGATCGGACTGTCGAAGTTGAACAAAGCCGCGGGATCAGATGATCTTCCTCCAGCCCTCTTCAAATTCGGAGGCTCTGCTCTTCTTGATGCTTTACATGAATTACTAATGAAACTGTGGGAACAGGAGACTGTCCCAACCGACTGGAGCCGCTCCGTTATTGTTACTATCTTCAAAGGAGGCTCGCGTTTGGAATGCGGCAACCATAGAGGAATCAGTCTGATCTCCATCGCCCCAAATTACTCGCCTCCATAATCCTTCACAGACTGACTGGCACTCGTGAAAGTCAGATTAGTGAGGAGCAAGCCAGGTTTCGTCGGTGTCGTGGCTACATCGACCACATCTCCACCTTGCGTCAGTTGTTGGAGCACCGTCACACATATTGGCGGCCCACCGTTGGCGTGTTCCTCGACATCAAAGGTACCTTCGATTCGGTTGATCGATGTGCCCTTTGAAACTGTCTACTCACGAAAGGTGTGCCCGAGAAATATGTGAATATTTTTCCGAGGATTATACGCGCGTAGCTCAGGCAGAGTGAGGGCTTACGGCAAGCTGTTGTTGCCCTTCAATATTTCCAGCATTGTGAGACAAGGATGCCTGCTGTCACCTTTCCTCTTCAACTTCGCTATTGACGAAGTCAAGGAAATCGCGTTCACAGGACACTACTTAGGTGTGGAGCTACTCCCAGGAGAACGACTTCCTGACTTGGAGTATGCAGACGACATTGCCCTCATCTGTGAGAGCTCCCAGACGTGTCAAGCGGCATTGGACAGATTAGCACTGGCTGTCAGCCGCTTCGGGCTTTGCTTTGCACCATCGAAATGCAAAGTGTTCCTCCAAGATTGGCAGGGATCACCTCCTGCGCTGACCGTTGGTGGGGATCAACTAGACGTTGTTCCAAAATTCAACTACCTGGGAAGTAGTATCAGCGCCCGTGGGATTGAAGATGAGATCACGAACCGTATAGCAAAAGCTCGGGGCGCTTTTGCTAACCTTCGCCACCTATGGCGGCGGCGCGACATCACTCTTGCCCTGAAGGGTAGAGTGTACAATGCAGCGGTACGTTCGACCTTACTGTACGGTTGCGAAACCTGGCCCCCTAAGATCGGCGGAAATAAAGAAGCTAGTTACGTTCGACCATCGGTGCCTTCGCAGTTTGGCTCACATCCGGTAGGAACATCGAGTGAGTAACGAGCATGGTCGACGCCTTGTTTACGGCACAGGAAAAGGAAATGAACCGCTCAGCATCGTCATTTCACGCACCAGGCTCCGATGGCTCGGCCACGTGTTATGCATGCCAGCCCACCGACTTCCACGACGTGCGTTGTTTGTTCACAGGGGATGTGAATGGAAGAAGAGGAGGGGTGGCCAAGCGATGACTTGGTCAAGAGGAATGAAGACCCTCACTTCGGAGCTGGCCTCGGTTGGAGCGTCACGGCTCCCTGGTTGGGGTCCAAAAGACGATGAGCACGTTTGGCTGGATACACTAGCTGACGTGGCAAGGAGCCGACCTCAGTGGCGTTCCTGTTGTGAGTTTCTTTGTCCTTCCCCATCCCTTTTAGTCTCCCACTCCATCTACGATGTCACTTCGTAGCGTAAAACATAATAATATTTCTTTTTGCCTAGTAGCCGGCTGGTAGCTTACCGGAACGATGGCTATCCGTTGCTGGTAGCTCAGCTGGCATGCAACTGTTGTATTTATTTTCCTTTTCCTTTATGTATTGCGACACAGCAGCTGAGGTGTTTCCCATCTCTAGCTGACGTTTATAATGAGGATGATATTGATTCTGATTACGCACTGGTTTGTGCGAACATTTGCATGCGCTTTGGGAGGTCCCTCCAAAGAGAAACATTGTGAGCTTGATACGAACAGTCTAGCAGCCGATCCGTCGACTCAGCTGAATCACAAATTGTCGTTAGCAAATGCCTTAGCTTGTGCTCCTCCCAGTGACGTCGAACTGTACTGGAACTTCCAGATGAATACGATGCTATATATTGGCCAGTTGGTATGTGGATTCCCTCATCACAATCACAAACAATTAGATCTCCGTGCATTCCTTGACACTTTTCGACCGCCGCCGAACACTCTAACATAAGTTCGACACGAATAAACTTCGCCGCGCTATCAGCTTCAACCCAAACGAAATCTTCCTGGCGATCGTGAACTTGGTAGTCTCAACAGGCCTCGGAGATAGAAACCGCCGCCCTCTCTGGTAATACTTGCAGGTTGTTTCAGTTCATTATGACCACTAGTCACAAGTCTGGTGTCTGTGAGGCGGATGGGTTACAAATCACCAACCAGCAGAAGCGCATGGACAGATAGATTGAGCATTTCCAATCTCAATTCAGTTCTTCCCTATCGTTCAACTTCGTACTCAGATCGCCCAGTCGTACACCTTGGGCCGTGTCCCCCGGATCAACCATTGAGGCCGAAGTTCGCCTTGAGATTAGACACATGTCGCGCTTTAAGGCTACGGATACACATGAGCTTCTTCAAAAACTGTTCAAGCATGGTGGTACGGAAATTGTCACTCAGCTAACAACTGGAGAGAGAAAAGTGGTCCCCTCTTCATTAAGAGTCAGTTATTGTCCCAGTCCACAAGAAAGACTCCCGGACGCTATGTGTCAACCACAGAGGAATACGCCTGACACCAGTTGCCTCCAAGCTGCTAGTGTCCATCATGTTGAGCAGAATATCGGCAGTTCGCGAGGCGCACTATCGGGAAGAGCACACTGGTTTCCGCCTCGGCCGAAAATGTGTAACAAATATTTACGCTTTGTCAGCTCCTCGAACATCGCCACGTGTACTGCAGACACATGATCGTCGTCTTCCTGGACATCCGGATTGTGTTAAACTCGATAGACAGATCACAATAATGGCACTGGTTATTAAAGAACGGAATCTAGGAAAAGTATATCGCTATCCTTCAAGCGCTATGCCTCCATACTTCAGACAGGGAAGAGTCTACGGCAAGCTCTCCAGAGTTTTCCCTGTCACCAGTGGTGTGCAACAAGGATGTACTGCCTCCAAGCATTTTCAACTTCGCGAACGAAGATGTCCTGTTAGGAGCTTCAGAGGATTTTTGAAATCCTGGAATTGAACTACTTCTAGGTAATTGTGCAACGGGCTCATATTACGCGGATGATATTACCTTGCTCTGTGACGACACACATGGTACGCAATCGATCCTTCACCGACCGCTGGTTGAAGCGGCTAAGTATGGTAGTTGCTTTGCCTCCTCAAGGTTCAAAGCATTGGCACAAGACTGGCAAAATGCTCTTCCTCGGCTCGTCATCGAAAACAGTCGGTTTGAGAAGGTAGTTTTATGTATCTTGGGAGCGGTATCTTTACTGACAGAGCTATTGGGGAGGAGGTGAATCTCCGTATTGCTAAAGCCCGTTCGGTCTTTGCCAATTGTAGACATTTGTGGCGCGGTCGCGATATCATGATTTCAATAACGGGCATAGTATACAATCTCCGTGTTCGCGCGATAATTTTGTACGAATGTGAATACTGGCCGATCCGAGTGGATGATATGCGTAGGTTTTTGGCCTTCGAGAACGTGTGTCTGCGGAGTGTCGCCCGTGTAAGGTGGCAACACCGGGTGCGCAATGATGCTATCAGATTACCCGTCTCTGGCAAGGCGAATCTCCTGCTCTATGAGAATGTCTCATTGCGCCAGTTTAGATGGCTTGGCCAAATCCTACGCATGGTTTGCGAACGATTGCTACGTCGCGGCCTAGTTGTGCATGCACGGCTGCACTGGAAAAGTCAAGCCGAGTACGTGACGACAAAGTATAGGATAGAGGATATCCTGCCTAATGATTGCTGGTCCGGTACGCCTTTTCGGTTGAGGGTGGAAAGAGGAAGAATGCCGATGGCTTACAACATTCGAAAAATGGCATAAAAGCGGTTGCAGTGGAAAAAACGCGCGCAAGTTTGCGTGAATACCCGATTTCAAAAGTATAAACCTATGACGAATTAGCAAGAAAATGAAAAAAGGAGAATGAAAAAATGGTTCTTTTGATTCTAAACCACTTTTTGGCATCGTTGTACATATTCCTGTTTCCATTTGAATTCTCATGGTTTTGAATGGCTGGAAATCGTATATATATATGTATATATATATATATATATATATATATATATATATATATATATATATATATATATATATATATATATATATATATATAGGCAGGCAAAACAAACCAAATAAAGTGGAATGAAATTTATCCAACTTATAAAACCTAGTTTAGGTGTAAGTTGGTTTAACCCAACTGCGGTGAAGAGGCATCAAGAATGCAACATCAGTCTGAGCCTGGGGCACAAATACATACATGGTTGGCGGCATCCGGTTTCGGATTTGCCTGTCACTGTGGCCAGCCACAGGACGCCTGCGCTTACGGAGGGACCATGGGTGGCTTGCGTTGCACCACCCACAGCTCCAACCACACACCCCATATCCAGTGTAAACCCGAAGGAATAAAACTGGGAGGCATGTGGATGAGAGCCACGTTTCATCAACGGAGTCGGCCCACACTTCTTCACAGACAAAAACAAGCACGCTGTATTTGGGGAATCAAGCGCACACAAGGCGGTGGCTGGACCGTAGTCCGCTCCACACTGACTGCATAGAACCATTCTTCGAGCCTAGTAAGACCACAAGGACCGTGCACCCCGTCACCTCCAGCAACGACCAACTGTCTCCTGGAGCCAGATGTACGAGGTAGTGGGTAATAGACAGGTAGGCACCTTGTCAACATGCACATCAAGCGCCACCACACCGGGGATATCAAGCAACAGCCACTCACATTAAACGACAAAATGAAGTAAAATAAATCCAATAATGCATACAGATACGGTGGCATAACTCTTCGATAAATTACCATATGAAGTAAGTTGGTTAGTAACGAATCCGCGGTAAGTAAATGTCCACAAGTTACTTAAAAATGCTACAAACGCAACAAAGTTACCGAAGATAAGCGCAATCAGCGTAAGCCAATTAAGCCAATTAATAGAAGATTAGTTAGGTAGGCAGAACAAACCAAATAAAGGGGAATGAAATTTATCCAGCTTAAAAAGACCCAGTTTAAATATGAGTTGGTTTAGCAAAACTGCGGTGAAGTAGCATTAAGAATGCAACATCAGCCTCAGCATGGGGCTGAGAGAGAAAGAGAGAGTAATGCTATGCCTGTCTAGTGGTAAAGACCGTCCCAGTCGGAATGAAAGGCATGGTCCCCACAAATTGCACCCCCCGGTATGAACGCCACAGTCATGGGGGATTGACGGCTACACGCGGGATACGAATGCTCACCATCGACGCACCTGAGTCCAAGGTAAAATACGCCTTCAAATGAATACCCGGCAAAACGCGAATAAGAAGTCGAGCAACCTCGATCACATACATAGGTTGAGGATTTGTGACATTTTAAATAGGCCGATATGCGCCAAATTTAGCCACAGGGAAAGCGGGGGCGTAGCACAACGTATGACTCCAAAGGGGCGCGAGTATTTGCGTGGAAATTGAGTAAAGCGGAGGCGGAGCTTTCAAACTATATCTGAGTTCATACGAGTGGGAGCATTTGTTTCATGTGCAAGTGGACGTAACTTGCGTTAGAGTGATCCTGTATGGAGTTGCGCTCCCATAACAGGAGAGGAATCGACGATGGTCGTTCACTGTCACTCGATTGGGAAATAAACGGGCAACACGAATTAGTCTCTGCGGGGAACGAGAAGAGGATAAGCTTAGTGAAGCGTTCCTTGATGAGCCTCAAAAAGGGCGTAACAAAGTGAAGGAATTTGAGTCACGATAAGCTCGGTGCACCGTCGAGATGGCACATTATCAGCATCGCGTGCTAGTCCCCCAAGAATTAGCCAACAGAGGCGAACAGCAAAATGGGAAGCGCACGTTAGTTGAAAATTTCAAATTTCAAACGAGGACGAAGTGATAAACGATACAAGTAGTTCAATAAAGAGAAAATGCTTGATCAAGATCAGGCGTTACACACACAACGTGACAATCACAATAAGGAGAAATACGAAAGTCAAGAAGCATAAAGAGTACTCTGCGATACATCACATTGTAAACCCTGTGACAAAATTTAAGTTAGTTACCAAAAGAATGTCATGTGAAAGTGTAAACAGATCCCAACGGATCAAAATAATGAAGGACATATCAAGAGAAGACAAAACAGCGCATCAAGATTAGACTCTGACGACAGTCCATAAGGAATGTGTGATTCGTCTTAGGGAGATCACAAAAAATGGAGACAACAATGTCGCGGAAACACAAATCCCATGCGTGCATACTTATGATGGGGGAGGAACTGGGGCACCCGTTCGCACACAGAGAGGGCAAGTTGTCTCAATTGGAATAGCTGGAGGCGTAGCTTGGAATGAATGGAGAACGTGGTAACAATGACAGTCCAGATAGACCAGTGAGATCCCTGCAAATGGATACGGACATACACATAGCGCAGTAGTAGTGGACGTAAACAGATAGGTCTGGTAAATGGATCCCTACATTTAAAAAGTGGGCAATTCAAAGAACCCCAAGCCGAGAGACTTGAAGGCGACCTAAGGTAGAACGGTTCTGTTCGTCACCAAAACTGAAACCGGCAAAATACACTACAACCACCTTCATATCTTGACTATTTCAAAGTTGACCATTCAGTGTGTAAACCCAATGGAAACAGACCTCCGTATGCTGATCACCTTTGCAAGTCGTATGTTTACCACACGAACTGTGACCGTCACTATTAGTTTAAACAGTGTAATTTGACCATGTAAAAGTTTACTGTCCAATGGTCGCCGGATGGCCCGTTTGTTCACATAATAATGTGTATGTAGCCGGATTTTGCAATGTAAGTCTCTCGACCTACAGATGTCGCAGACGTTTGACGGTACGGCGCGTTCTCTGTTCAAGTATGCGCGTGTACACTTTGTCCCGCTCCTCAGTGTTTACTCGAATGAGTGCTTAGCTAGTACAATGTGCCCCCACACAAATCCTCATCCGTTTTGTGTGAACTTTCTAGCTCACACATCTTCATACAAAGGTAGTAGCATGCCGACATTTGGAACATGTGCCCACTCATTGTACAGGTCGCAAATAGGAGCTCGAGTGTTAGTCTAAGACGTAGTTACTTACTACCCTTGACGGATCTCCTCTACGTCAAGCTTTCACGCATCAAATTGCACATCGATGGCTCCGGCAACCTGCACGCGTCTTCCCGCGCCTATTTGTCAGGGCAACTCAATTACGCGCAGGCGTCCTTCCAACAAAAGTCAGACGAGCCAGAGATAGGCCACCGCGTTCTCCATCCAATCTTAATTGTCACGGTGCATGTGAGCAACACGAGTCAAGCTCTCACGTGCTTCAATCTTGCAGCGTAATCCATTATGCACGCTGCAAACGGCACAATGACATTGCCAATCAAGTTGCAACGATGCTACGCCGTCGGGGAGCTACAGTCATCCCAGAACTACGCATCCCCACCCAAAGGACTTACATCAAACCAGATCTATGCATCTACTCGGACGCTACTAGCTACGTGATGGATACTGCTGTCTGTGACGCAAACCGGATGACCCCATTCTACCAAAACAAAATGGATAAATACGGCGTCAGTGTTCACGCAGCAGCTATCAGAAACTATGCACAAACTGTACTCCCTATAACCTCCTTTATTGTACATTATCCGCTCATCTAAAACAATAGAGGATATATCCATCCCGCGTCAGCAAAACACCTGCTGTCATTGAGAGCTTCGACCCTGGATATTTTCGATCTGTGAATTTTCACCTTCCGACGAATCATACGTAGGATGTTTACATGCGAGGTGCAGTCCACAAAAAACAATCCCTGTAACAACACAAACACTGACACATACTGGGCGTACGGTCCTTGACCGAGTTCCCCGAGCTTTTATTGAGCTTAATTTGTCGGGGCATTCGTGCCACCTTGGCAAATTGCTGTACTGCTCATTTCTCGAGCCATACATGTCTATGCCGAAAATAAATGTTCCTCAACTAACCAGTTCCAACATAACCTGTTCAGTTATGTTGGTGATAAGAGAAGGAAGCAAAGATTAACCTTTCTGAAAATCAGTTAACTTTGAGGAACCCACATTACGCTTTCCTTTATTATAATACTGAATGAGTTGATGGTGTTTTCTATCAGTTAAGAGTTCATGTAATACATTCGAAACAATATGTAAGTGAAAAGAAAATTTAATAGGGGAAATTAAGGCACGCTGTTTTGTGTATGACCTCCATGTGTTGACGAACTCTCTATGCTGACCAGTCCCTTAGGTAATCAACCTAAGAAGGTTTTATTGTAGTTGGTGTTATCAAGCTGAGCCCAAACCACCGGCTGAGCTCAGGTAAGCAACGAAACGCAATGAGCTTAATCATCATGACGCAAACCGAACAACGAAGAAAACGACAAGGAGAACAAAGCAAACTAACTAGCGAACACAAATGTGGCGAACGGGATTGGAAAAAGTGATTCCTATGCAGAAACGCCGAAATAGCCTAGCTGAAAAGTTCCCATCAGCAACGTGGTAAATGCTGGCACAAATAAGTTTGCCGGTCGGTTTCTGTACTCAAGTTGCCACGTCATCATTTGGGCGGTTAACATAGAACTGTTTAGTCAACTTGTACTAGGGTGACGCGTGGAGTATGCGGTGTTCAAAAAAGTGCAGTGGATACAGCTTAGGAAGCCAAATCGTAAGTTATAAACACCTGATGACAAAAGTGTGCATGATAATAGGAGTCAGCAAACCATGGAATCCATTTGAAAGTGGATTCTGGGCTTTTCTGGATATCGTACCTCTGTGTCAGAGAAGCGTACTGATATCGTTTGCTCGTTACAATGGAGACGCGCAAGCTAGATTATATAGAATAGGCAGTTCAGAGATGTGATAGTAGAAGCGATTAATAAGCCGTAAGGCTAAAGTGTCGATGTGTCTTTCAAGGAAGAGAAACCAGTCTGAGAGATGCAACTAGGGAACAAAAAATTACTTCCGTTCACCAAACGAAAGACCACATGTTAGCTTTTTGCTGACAACGCAGCTGATGCGATCCTAGTGCTGCGAATCTCGGCCCAGCTAAACTCCCCAAAACAAAAGCCTCAATATGGAGAGGCATACCATTTGATGCAGTAATGACGTTGAGTATAAGGTTTAACAACTTTCCTGAATGCGTCCTTCATACCAAAAGTTGAACGAGCATACCGTTCACCTTCACTGGTTGGTTTTGAATGCTATGCATTCTCATCGGCTGAATCTGGACGCAACGCACCCTTATTGGTTGGCCCCTGGGCAACCGACTTAAAGCGCTGCTAATCCAAGTCTGCTGTGAAGGCAGAACTACAAAAGAGGCGAGGATGATCCCTATGAAGGTTTCGCCATTGCACCGAAAAAAGCAGGCAAATGAAATACTCGGCGTTAAACGAAGATTTTGCACAATGATCCGCGGTTGTGACATCCTGCAGCTACAGTGTGAATGAATTAGTCGACCAGTCAAAAACACATTGCTCCACAGGATGATCGTGATTACCATCAGCACCAAAAGGCTGATCGAGTGAACAGTTGGACTGTTAAATGCGCATTCGCCTCAAAAGATGATGCTCTGAAAATAAAATTAGCGAAAGCAAAGGTCACGAAAATGTTGAAAAAATGATGTACCGAAAATACACAGCGGTTGATTAGTTGATAAAAGGTACGCCGTACCATCGCTACGCTGATGTGTAACCAGTACAGTTGCGTGTGGGCTAAGGATACTGCGAGGGTCACCCGATCCTCTAACCATGCTCGAACCCGCGACTTCGGGATTAAAAGGTAGGCTTGTGATTCTTAAAGCCATGGGCCTTTGGTAAAGGAACTGACCACCCAGCGTTTGAATGGCCGTGTACTTGGACTAGGGCTGAATATGCAATCTTGCACTGACAAAGAAAGAATACGTCTGCTTACCGAGTGCGCAAAAATGAGTACGAGAGGGGCCAGCAGTTTGGACAAGTGTGAAACGGATGTAACAGACTAGCATGCGCAGCTGGATCCCTTGTTGGCAACTTTGGACAAATTGACAGCATCTGTGGTGGGGTTGTGGATACGTGACTTGATCAGTGAGGCCTCCACTTTGTTCATCACGGCATCCAGAAGGAGATCTACGGCGGCAGCTACCTGATACCCAGTGGCGGCGCTGGTCTCTATGTAAGGGACGCTGGAAAGGGAGACAAACATCATATACGGTTTTATCTACCCATTTACAACACGGCCAAAAGAACTCACTGCAAACTCCAGTAGAAAAAGCAATATAATCCGGGACGAATCTAGGACCTAGGTTGAGACGTAAATAAACGGTAAATCACTGGTTTAGGAGGTAAATCAGAAAGTGAGAAAGTAGTTAATTTGTTCACAATATTTTCCGAGTTAGGCTGCCTTTCGGACAAGTGAGTTTAATGAGCAAATTGAAGGGATGGTAAACGAAAAGCGGTTAGAAGACAATCTTCGGAGTTAGATGTAGTTCGCCACCCCGACCAGTGGGGTGGAACAGTGGATTTGGCTCAAGGGAACCACTCATCGGATAGATTGAAGTCCAGTTTACTCGTCAACGGCGCGGAGCATCTACCTCATTTGATGTCAAAGAACAAGAGTAAATAGGAACCATCAAAAACACACCCCCTTGTAAAGTATCGGCCGACATCTCTTCAAAGGTCCGTCTGGTGTAAATCTACACAACCCGCTGTTGTGTAGCTGTAACGATTGCATATTCACTTGGGCTGCCGGGCATCAGTGATGAAATTACACGTACAAGATATCCCATGCTGCCCGAGAGACTCATTCAAAGAGTAGGGTTGCGAGTAAGATCCACTTCCATTCGGGAAATACCTAATCGGCCATATGCGTGCAACCTTGACGACAGAGTCATGTAGAATAGACTTTACCTAAACGATGGATATGATCGTACTTTCACTGGCCTTGTGAAACACAGCTTATGTGCGTCGGATTAGCAGAAAGCTCAAATGAATTTCAGAGCTGTAGCAGAAGACCGTGAGCGGTACGAATAAAGCATGTCATATATATATATATATATATATATATATATATATATATATATATATATATATATATATATATATATATAGTTGGCGGCATCCGGTTTCGGATTTGCCTGTCACTGTGGCAAGCCACAGGACGCCTGCGCCTACAGAGGGACCATGGATGGCTTGCGCTGCACCACTCACAGCTCCAACCACATACCCCATATCCAGTGTAAACCCGAACGAATAAGACCGGGAGGCATGCGGATGGGAACCACGTTTCATCAACGGAGCCGGCCCACACTCCTTCACAGGCAAACACAAGCACACTGTATTTGGGAAATCAAGCGCACACAAGGCGGTGGCTGGACCGTAGTCCGCTCCACACTGACTGCATGGAATCACTCTTTGATCCTAACACGGCCACAAGGACTGTGCACCCTGTCCCCTCCAGCAACGACCAACTGTCTCCTGGAGTCAGTATGGACGAGGAAGTGGGTAATAGACAGGTAGGCACCTTGTCAACATGCACATCAAGCGCATCCACACAGGGGATATCAAACAACAGCCAAACACTTGAGAGAGAGAGAGAGTGAGAAAGAAAAAGAGAAAAACTCGATTAATTTATAAGGAAACGGTGATATAAACCTTAAGTAAATAGCATATGTGATAAGTTGTTTACAAACAGATCCTAGCTAAGTACACGAGGTTAGGAAGTATAGTTCACGGAATGCCACGAACACAAAAATGTTATGGAAATCGAATGCAATTGGCTTAGGCGATGTGTGCAAGTTAATGAAATAGAGTACAGTGAGATATTTATATGAGAAAGAAAAGCATTAAGGTAAAAACTGTAAACCTACCACCTGAAATAAAGAGACAGCATGCAAGCACGCGGTTAGTAACTCGCATGCAGCGTGCCTACAAACGCTGCGCCGGCTCGCCGTAATTCTCTGTACGACCCGTCGTCGCTTCTGTAGTGGCCCCAAAAGACCTAGCTCATGGCCCACTAGACATTTATATGAGAAAGAAAAGCATTAGGAGAGAACCGAAAACCCACCACCTGAAATAAAGAGACTTAGCATGCAAGCACGCGGTTAGTAAATCGAATTCAGCGTGCCTACAAACGCTGCGCCGGTGCTGCCTACGTTCACTGCGGGGCCCGTCGTCGCTTCGGCAGTGGTCCCGAGTGACCTCTCTCATGGCTCACTAGGCCTGCCTGACTAAGGCACTCGCGACCGCATGTTCTACAGCACCATGCGCTCGATGTCGATGGAGTACAATTCATCGGTGCTTGCCGCTTCCGCAACTGCCGCTTCTTCTCTGCATGCATGAGGGCAAACTCCCGCACTTCAGCAACTACCTTCGTGATTAGATCGCGCCATGCACGCCGATCAACCGCCTTCGATTCCCATGATCTGCAATCAAGATTAGAACGTGTGAGGCTCACTTTAATCATGTCCTGGTAACGTAACTTTGGTTTCCCCACGTGCCGCTTCCCAATACTCAGCTGAGCGTATAAAAGTTGTTTCGGTATCCGCCCCGAATCCATACGGCTCACGTGACCGAGCCATCTCAGCTGTCTCAGTAAAAGTATGCTGTCCACTGCATACATCCCACTTCGGCGCAACACTTCCGTGTCTGCGACTCTGGCGCCCCAACCGATCCGCAAAATTCGTCGCAGACACTGCTGATGGAACCGCTCGAGATATCGCATATCGCGACGGTACATCGTCCACGTTTCACTGCCGTATAGAAGAACGGACAGTACCATGGATTTGTACACCATCAGCTTCGTGCCAATGCTAAGCTGATGGTTGTTCCACACTCGGTACTCAAGGTTCCCGAATGCCGCTGCCGTCTTCGGCACGCGAATACGCAACTCAACGTGTAGCTGCTGATCAGTCGATATCACACTCCCGAGGTAGCTAAAGCGGGAGGTGGTTTCCAATACTTCAGCACCAATGCTGATTCGCGGCAATATTGAAGATTGCACCTCCGGTGAAGGCTGAAAGAGACAGACGGTTTTGCTGGTGTTGATGGTGAGGCCGAATTTAGCCGCTATCGAAGCCAGAGCACTAGTCATGTGCTGCAACTCATCCGCGCTGTGTGAAAACAACGCACAGTCGTCAGCAAACAGCAACATACGGATAGTTGTCTCACAGACTAGAGTTCTCGCACCGAAACGACGGATGTTCAGCAACCCACCATCAATACGGTGCTCCACACCAACACCGTAAGCACAAGCCGCATCAAAAGCACAAGACAACATTGCATGAATATATATATTAAACAGGGCAGGAGCTAAGACACAGCCTTGCTTCACACCAGAGACAACTGCAAAGTCATCCGAGGTCTCTCCACTCAGCTGCACCCGCGCTCGCATACCACTGTGCAGACATTCAATTAAACTTACAAACTTACGCGGGCAACCAAACTTACCCAACATCAGACGCAATGCCTCGCGGTTCACCGTATCAAATGCCTTGGTGAAATCAACAAAAAGCGAGTACAATGACTGGTGTCGTTCTCTGCACTTCTCCTGCAACTGACGAGCCGCAAACACCATATCTATAGTGCTGCGACCCGAACGGAATCCACATGGCACTTCCGCCACGTTAGGTTCCACAACCTGACTCACGAGGCGATTGAGCAGGATTCGGGCAATCACCTTGCCCACACAACTCAGCAAGTTGATGCCACGATAATTCGTGCAACATTGCTTGCTACCTTTACCCTTGTACAGTGGTAGCACAAGGGCATCCTTCAGCTCAGGAGGCACCTCCTCCTCAATCCATACACGTTGCATCAAGTGGTGCAACGCAGTCAACAACGCGGGTCCACCGTGTTTCAATACTTCAGGTGGGATCCCGTCACCTCCGCCACATTTGCCGTTTCGCAGCTGAGCAAGTGCTCTCTGCGTCTCATCCAGTGTCGGCGTATCCGCCAGATCCGCCTTCACATCGTGCTACTTCAGGCCGTTCAATGTAGGCCAGTCGATCTCTGAACGGTTGTTCAAGAGACAGTCAAAGTGTTTCCGCCAGATCTGCGTTATGTCTGCAGTCTGGGTGCAGGTAGCGCCTGAACTACCATCGATCAGTGTCCTCAGCGGCTCCAATCTCGGTCCATACACCGCCTTCAAGGAGTCAAAGGATTCCTTGTGTTGGCGGCGTTCGGCGTAGCATTCCATCTGCTTCGCCTTCTCCGTCCACCATGCATTTTTAATGCGACGGAGCTCTCGGGTCAGTCGCCGTCGAAGTTTGCGAAACTGAGTACTCTTCCCCAAGTCACTGGGATCTGCCACATGTGCAGCAAATGCTGCATTCTTCTCTGACACCAATGCGCCAATCGTCACATTGTTGTCATCAAACCAATCAGGCCGCTTACAGTTTGCGCGCCCGATGGTCTCCTCGGCAGCAGCTGTCACCTGATCGCGAATGTGGTGCCACAGGTCGCCCACTGTGGCTATGCAGTCCACATCACACAGGCGTGCAGCCATCGCCTTCTCCAGCTCAGTACGTTTCACCACAGTACCGAGGGAGAGAATGTTAAATTTACGCCGATTCACGGCGGGAGTGCAATACATCGATCTACGAAAATATATGTACAGTTTGGTCCGAATCACACACACACACACACACACACATATATATATATATATATATATATATATATGACATCGTATATTTCTTCACGGTGCGAAACACGGACCAAATGTGCTGTCTGGTCATTACGTACAATATACTCGGATGACGGAGAAAAAATGTTGAATTTCACAATGTATATCCCGGAGAAGCTTAGTGGTGTTCAACTAGTTAAAAGTAATAAAAACGCGGAAAGTATAGTGTGGGACTCAATGTAGGCATAGCAAGCAGTTCAAGTGAAGGAATACGACTATTACGAGATTCCGATTGCAGGCCACGTCCTCAGGCGTGTTAAGCCACTGACACTCCTCATCTTTGGGTCCCATACAGGAAGACGGCGATTTAATGTGTTGTCGCCAAGTGGAAAACTGACTGTCATGCAGTCGACTCCAGACCAGTCCTGAACGTGCGAATAAAGCAATGCGCGGCAAGCGCTCAGGTGCCATGCGTAAAATGTGACCGAGACATATCAACAGGCGAAGCAAAACCAGGTTGTTGAAGGGAATACCTGCATTCCTCCGGACGCGAAGTCTAACGCCATAAATATGGACTCGGTATTGCCAATATCCACGGGTGGTTCTTCGAAAACAGCCGTCGTCGAAGGCGGCACATGTCCGCCACGTGAATCGGGCAGGACTCGCTCCACTAAAAAGTAAATAATAATGTCTCAGCTGTACGCCGTAAAGCGCGTTTCGCTGCTAAGCGACCATCACCAGTTGTGCACGGGCTGCCTATACCGCGAGGACGCATACCCCTAAGGGGATTCGAACCGGTGGTCTTATGGTTGCAACCTAAGCGTGAAGACCAGTCGGCCACCAGCCGATACTCGCTCCCATACAACACTAAACGAACCGATGTATTGTAAATACGACCTTTTATCGAGATGGAGACGCCCTGACGATGTCACTAGGGATTAAGCTGATGAATCATCGAGAGCGTAAAAGTCACTTCCTGAGGGTTTGCAAGTGAAGGAGAGAGAAAAGTATGAACAGTAACGGCTTGATAGTACTCATATTCCCGGTGCAAAGCTGCGACTAGATAAGTGAAAGCTCCCATGAAGAGCTTCATCAAAAGACTGAGCCGGGTTGATGTTCGTTGCGTTTCTGGATGGAGACCAAGTATGCAACCATACCAGAGGATAAGGTAGTTTATCGGATGTGGCACAACCATTGGGCATTCGTCCCTTTATTGCTCATTTCTCTAATATTATTGGTGTTATCATCTGCATTACTGTTGTTATGGTGATGTGGGTCAAGGTGACCTGATCCGACGCACCTCGGTTGCGCACGGTTCACAGCTGACAAAATGAGATGGGAAAATAGGCTGAGTAAGCTTTGCCTGCGGGATACAGACAAGGAAGAAAGCGGACGCGATTGCGGCCTCGTATGCGCGGTATTTGGATGAACAGCCCAAAGTCTCATATGCTCCTCGGTTGAAAGACGGAACATTCCACCAACAAAAAGTAAACAGCATGTCTTGTAGTAAACAGCTACCGAGACCGGAAGGTTTAGCAGGCTGGGTGCACAACCTGTCCCCATAACAATGACAAAGTACCATGTCGTTCAACGCTGAGGTAAGCGGAGGGGTAAGTAGTAAACCTCGCGCGTATGTCCAGAAGCAGACACAGATATCGTGCAGCGTGGACCACAATGAAGCAAAGCTTACGTAGTACAATAAAAACGCTAAAAACGATCCGAACGACGATTCATCAGTAAAAGTGACGGAAGCAGTGACGCATACTACTGGGAGTGAGGAGCCCACTGCAAACTATGGCAGTGTCCGATAACGCCACTGTTCGACCGGGAGGAACGCATCTTTTTACTCTCTGTCATATCAGATATTGCCCAGTACGCGCTATGAGTAAATTCATCCATGAGAGATGGATGAGTGTAGTAGCAAAAGATTTTCCCTTATACATTCACCAGCAGGATATCTGTATAGTATGTTACTGACGACAGAACAGGACGGGGCATACAATGTTTGTCCAGACGATGGCCACCAGCCGCCGTTACTCATAACTGTAAAGTGTTCTCTTCCATTAGTGTACAAAACGTCTGACTTTAATAATGATCTAAGTAGCAGTCGCAGACCAATTAGAGGAACTCTATGTCCCCACGAGGACGGAGATTACAGGATAGTGAAGCAAAACCAGGAACCTTAAAGCAAAAAGGTGAGCAAAGCAAAAAACAGCAGACCGAATGCGAGAGAATGTGGCTTATTTACCGCTGTTTCCAAGAGAAGATTTGCGTACCACTCTATCGTGGGCGGTGCGTTCGTAACCCTTGAGATAGACTACGAGCAAACTGGTAAATAGTTAGACGGCAGACTAATCCAGCCTCTTGGTCTTACAGGCTAAGGACTGGAACCGGTTAGTTCCCATCTGGGCAAAATCATAGTAATGATATGCCTCCGTCTAGTTGATGGGATTCACGTGAGCAGTATTGGACGCTTTTTGTTTATGGCTGCTGCTTCTGCCCCCACCGACTGCAGTTCTAATGATGCTAAGGACATCTACCAAGGACTCAAAGCGCTGTGTCGCAGCGGTATCAGTCCAAATAACGTTGCAGTTGATGGAGATATGAAAGAGTAAGTAGGACGTTTGGGCTTCCAAGCTCAGCTAAGTAATAATACGGACTTAAATATGAACGGACTGGCAATGTGGTGCCTAAACTGTAACTGAGCGCTGAGTATCAGCTGTCGCTAGTCAGCACCGCCATCCGTGAGTGCCCAAATGTTCTCGTGTAGCTGATCAGCGGTGAGCACAAACAGGCGACATCGCCTGTGGTGACGTGGTTCCGTCAGTGACTAGTAGTCGTTCTAAAAAGACATCAGCATTAGTACTGACGCTTCAATGTCGTGCAACCACCACCAGTCGAACGGTCCCCTACGCAGGCTCGAACATGCGCCGTTAGATAACAAGACAGGCTTGTGATCCTCAAGTCTACGGACCTGCACTCGTATTGGAATGCGTGCGTCCGCTCTGATCATGCCTCGGTATGCTATAGATTCTCCATAAAAGGCACCAAGCGTCACCTACAAATGGGAACCGAGGCGTTATCCCAGTCCTCCGTCAAGTAATTCTTCACGGATGTCATGTGGGGAGAACTTTCGCATTCTTACGCAAAGGGCATCTGACAGTTTCTCGGTAAGTGTGTTTTTCAAAGTACTCAAAATTTATTCAAGCGAAATGTTTGGCCCCAGTTCCAAACGAATAGGATGAGACGACAAGTGCAGCGAACAGCAGCTATTTGTAAGCAGAGCTACGCTGGGGAACAATGTCAACCAATGTGTCAACCGGCATCCGGCGTTAGATTACTAGTGAGCATCGCTGAATGAGGAGCATTGCCGGTGTCGGATGGCACCAGCATGTCCGCAAGGATGATGTGTGTAGACGAGTGCTAGGTAGTGATAACCAGGCTAGTTCCTTAGAACAACAGATAGCACTGAATGAGCTGCGTTGGCTTGGGTACGTACTACGTATACCCGGTCACCGCCTACCGAGGAGAGCCTTGTTATGTTTATCAGATGTAGTGGCGCAAGGCTCGAAGTGGACAAAAGTTGACTTGGCGGAGGGAAATGAAGTCACTGACGACTAAACACAGTGCCGTAGGGCTGTCCCGCCTGCCAGGCTGAAGTGCCGTGACCCGCCTTGTGTTTAGCTCGAGACGTTACACGACATGGCTCGTAGTCGTAATAGTGGTGTGCCTGCCGTGGTCTCCTACTTGGATTGCCTGTTTGAAGTGGGTTTGGTGTTGAGTTATCTGCGGGGTAGTGGCTGATTATGACGCGGGGCAGTGAAAGCCGCAAGGAAGCTGTCTCGCCGACGCCGCCTTTGCGCTATAGCCAGCTGTCTGTGGTGGTACGTTATGGTCAAGGTATAGGCGCCTTGACCCCGAACGTTTGTTTAGAGCATTAAGGTTTTGCGAAAAGTCTCTTCTCTGCCTCTTATTGTTCTTCGTTCTGTAGGGTATCCTGGTTGTATGTCGTCAATGCACCAGTTCAGGTGGCTGATTTACTGTTGTTGAGGATGATGAAGAGTGAGTGCAGGCACAGGCACGTGAAGGTCCTGGAAAAAAGTCTTGCATTTGCATGGGGAAAAACCATCCCACACTTTGACGCTTCAATCGCCAAGCGTTTGAATGCAGGTAGAACTGCCTGTGGACTGTCACCCAGTAAGACGATATCATCAGCGTAGTCCAACTCAATAACTCGACTACCTGGGGGAGAGCTAAACGCCAGAGCTCAACGAATCTTCCAGAGCATCTTTGAAGACATCCCCTATGGTAAAATTGAACAGGAACGGAGAGATAGAGCATCCTTGTCGAACTCCAATGGTGACAGCAAACGAAGGCGAAAGGTTGCCAAAGCTCTAACTCTACCTCAGGCCAGGCTGCACATAGTGAGCAGTACGGAAACGAACTTCCCGGGGACGCCATTCCTCAACAAACAGTGAAAGCCGCTAGGAAGCAGTCTCACCGATGCCGCCTTACCTTTGCACGATAACCAGTTTTTGTGAGGGTATGTTGTCTACATAAGATGTAGGCGCCTTGACCCTGAATGTTTCTTACGGCGCTTAGGTTTTATGCCGAGACCCCCTTCTATCGTATTATTTTGCGTTCCGCAGGTCACCGTGCTTGTATGGCTGATGTACTACTGTTGATGATGAGGAATGTTGCGACCAGACATATCACATCGTTGCATAATGTGATGCTTCAGCACAACCCGATAGATCGGGAGACTTACTCCGATCTGTTCACATTAGAATTGGAACATAATAGCACCTGGATGCTTCGCAACAAAAGTTGTATACTAACTGGCCAAAAGGCTCTTCGCTCTAATTTCTTCCTCATTAGATATGCTGTTCTGTGGTATAGCCTACCAGACACTAGTACGTGTTGCGCAAACACAGTGATGAAATTAAAGTTTATCCGACCAGAACGTGATAATGATCATGCCTTAAGCAAAATAGTCGACAGACAAAATCTTCCAGGATGGACTAAAAAACATACAACCCATGGGAGAAAAACAGGTACACAAAAACAAAACACCAACAAAAAACTGTCTGAATAATAATAAGCATGATGAATATGACAAGGTTAATAATGTACAATCTTGGGTTCAAAAGACATGCACTGTACGGCGTGATCAAGTGTTTCGTATGATAGCCACAGAATAGGCCAGATGCTGGACAAAAATGTGAATCATATTTGTAGCACCGCTGGGTTGTTCAGCTCAAAGCTACAAATTGGTATAAAATATTTCGGTGGCGTCCAGACAGAAAGCCCCCTGCATGGAGGGGACCAAGTTTTCTTTTTCTTGGGGTATGGGATGAAGAACAACACAGAGACTACCGAACTCTGCGCAATTATACACGAGCATGCTCAAAACTGTACCTAATGATCTGCGATTAACACATAAACAGTCCCTCGCGCACTCCAGAAATAGACATGCTACTAATTTATGGTTAAATTTCGTGTAGCTCCTAGCATTGCTCACGCTCTATTACATTGCTTGCTGCGTCCATTAACTCCATTGAAAGCATCGACAAATGATTTTATCAAGTTACCACTGAGAAGCAGTCCCATTAACCCACAGTGAGGCCAGTGCACTTGTCTGTCTTGCGTAATGCAACTTTCATCCAATTTCTGTGCGAATGGATTCCCCCTGCCCTGTGTGGTGCGAAATCCCCTGCTTGTGACAATATCAGGCGTCAGAACATCGGGCAGTAGATGCCCGAAAAGAGAAGAAAGCAGAGGACAACTCGAATTGATTCTGAGAACAATGCGGCCAGACGGGGAACGAGATACAAGTTAAAATGCGGCCTGTAAACTGCTAGGGATGTGTGGTGAGCTAAAAGAGCCAAGGAAATGGAGGAGCAAGAATCGGTGGGTAAACAACAAAGCTGGGTCATCATCATCACCATCATCGTCATAATCACCAGCATCATACACGTCAGATGAAGGTGGAAAACACCTCAGCTATTGTGCCGCAATACAAAAGACAAGAAAAGGGAAACAAACAGTGGCACGCCGGCCGAGTCCCCAGTAACGGATGGACATCGTTCAGGAGAGCTAACAGCTAGCTATCATGCCGTAAAAAGAGTTATATTAGGTCTAACGAGTCAGATCGTGATTGGAGGGGGTGGACAAAGGAACTCACAACACAAACACCACTGGGGCCGGCTCCAAGCCATATCAGCAAATGTGTCTAACCAAACGTGTTCACCGTCCTTAGGACTCCAGCCAACCAGTCGGGATGCATCAACAGACGCCAACTTCGAAGTGAGGGTTTTCGTTCCTCAGGATCAACTCATCGATTGGCCTCCCCTCCTACTCTTCCAACAGCACCCACAACGCGCAAACAATGCACGTCGAGGAAATCGGTGTGCTGGTATACGCAACACTTGGCCCTGCCATCGGAGCCTGGTGCGTGATATAATGGTGCTGAGCGATTCACTCGCTCTTCCTACACCAAGTACGCGACACCGAACACGCCCATTGCTTACGTGACGCGCCCACCAGACATGTGTTAAGCTGCGAAGGCAGTGATGATCGAATATGACGAGCCGCTTTATGTCTGTCGACCTGATGGGCCAGGTTTCACAGCCACATAGGAGAGTTGAATGGACGGCTGCGTTAGAAACTCTGCCCTTCAGGGCGAGAGTAATGTCGCGCCTGCGTCACAGGTGGCGGAGATTGGCAAAAGCACCTCGAGCTTATGCTATACGGTTCGTAACTTTATCTTTAATCTCAAGGGCGTTAATATAGCTGCCCAGGTACCTGAATTCCTGAACGACTTCTAGCAGATCACCATCAAGCGTTAGCGCGGGGTTGGGTCGCTGACAATTTTGGAGAAGTACTTTGCATTTTGATGGAGAAAAGCATAGCTCACAAAAAATTGACAACCAGTGCTAATCGGTCCAGTGCTGCTTGGCATGGTTGGGAGCTGTCACAGATTAGGGCAATATCGTCCGCATACTTCACGTCAAGAAGTCGGTCACCAGGAAGTAGGTCCACACCTTCTAGGTCATGTCCAGCGAACGCTATTTTCATGACTTCATCAATAGTGAAGTTAAAGAGGAAAGATGACAACGGGCAACCTTGTCTCACACCGCTGGTGATACTGAAGGGTGGCGACAGTTTGTCATAAACCCTCACTCTGCCCGAACTATGCGTGTACAGCGCTTTGATAATGTTTACATATTTACCAGACATACGTTTGTTCAGCAGACATTCCCAAAGGGCACGTCGATCGACTGGGTTGAAGGCACCTTTTATGTCAAGAAACACGACAAAGGTGGGTCGCCAATAAACATGGCGGTGCTCCAACAATTGACACAAGCTGAAGATATAGTCGATGCAGCCCCGACATCGACGAAATCCGGCTTGCGATTCCCGACTCTGGCTTCCACGAGTGCCAGTCACTCTGTGGAGAACGACAGACGCAAGCGATTTGGAGGCAACTGAGACCAAACTGATCCCTCTATGATTGCCACATTCCGAACGGGAGTCTCCCTTGAAAATTGGGACAATGACGGAGCAACTCCAGTCTGTCGGGATAGTTTCCTGTGCCCAAAGTTTCACTAACAACTCGTGTAAATCATCTACTAGAGCAGGTCCACCGAATTTGAACAGGGCTGGCGGAATTCTATCTGCACCTGCAACCTTATGCAATTTCAACAGCCTGGTCTCACGCTCAACTTCTGCGCGTGAAGGCGGATCGAAGGAGACGGCCTAGGGAAAAGGGCACACAATGTTCGAAAAAGAAATCGATAACAGATTAATTAACTTGCCTTGCGAAGTGTTCAGCCCAACGACAAAGTTAGGTTCGATCAATGCGTGTGAGACGCCAGTTCATATGACAATAGGGGCAGTACTGCTACAAAACACCGAGTCTCCTCTGAATCGCAGTTGCCGTGGTGCACCGCAGGCTAATCAAGGCAGTTATAAAATTATGTGAACTGACAACAGTAATCACACACCCATTGCGTCTAACGTAGTTTCTTGTCATCAATAGTTAAGGAACTAGTAAGTGGTCTTACAGTGGCCCGCTACAATCTGAAGGCGAAAAGAGTAGATCGGAAAAGGGGACCAATACATAGGGTCTAGCTAGGACAAATTGTGTTACTTTCTGAGTGTCAGAAAACGGGACGAGATTGTCCGCAAGATCCTGTTCAATCAGTATTCATCGCAGTGATGGTACGCAAAAAACAACGATCCATGACGGAATGTCCCAAAAAGAACACTAACACCGGCCAATCTTTTCTGTCGGAGTACACTTTGGTGAAATACTTCGAGTAAAAGAACAATGGATTTAAATGTGACAAAGCCAGTAAAAACTTACTTTAACTCTCGAGCCATAGCAGTCGCTGTTGGCAGGGGGACCTGACGTTCGGCTACCAGATCAAACTTGTTGCCCACAAGAACCACATCGGGCCGATCGCAGTACGCGTGCTGACACAGTAGATCCATCCACTCACGACAGTTGTGGAGGCTTTTCTCATTTGTCAGATCGAACACAAGCAAGAAACCCATCGCGTCGCGGAGAAATACTGAACATAAACTTCGATACCTGTTCATACAATGGAACAAAAAACCAGGCAGCAAAGGTGAATCATCGAAACCGCGCTGCAGGTGGTCCAAACAGATGAAGTACCAGAAAACACGTACAACGCTGAGTAGGTGTTCTACAAGCAGTGATTAAGCGAAACGGTGACACTCCAAGCTAGCACGTGAACCGGACTGTCGGATGCGGAGCTGCAATGCACACCACGAGAAAACAACCATCTATTGACCGAAAACCAGGCGCGCAGGTAGCAATAAATATATACCAGTGCAAAGAAAGCACAACGGGGACTCCGCTCAATGTCTTCATCCAACTGTTTCAAGAGCTAGGTGGGCAAACAACGATGCTGAAGCGCAAAGGTTTCATTGTTGAATACTTAGGTTTGAAATAAGTGGTAATAAAGTCTATACCATCTCCTCGAAAGTTGATTGAAAAATGCACATATAACCGATCACTTGTGTCGCGTAAGTCAGTTATTCCAGTACAAGCGTTTATTCGGCAGTCAGGTTTGAGAAAAGCACAGCATGTTTGGCACACAGGGCTCCTCTATAAACATCGTCTACTCACTTCCGTAAACGACGAGTTCTGTAGGCCGATGTGATTCTTCAGCACCCCATAGCGCAAACGAACACCGATCATTCAGCGTCAGCCATGTCCGTCTCTCATTGCCTGTCTATTCCGTTCTTTTGATTCATTGGTTAACTCTGATGGGACGCTTTCACTACAATGCGTCAGAAGGTTAATTATCAATAATGTTCTAATATTCCCTAATAATCAGTAATCGCTTCAGTGGCTTACATGCCGACTAGATTAGTTGAGGCTTCCAAAGAAAGTCGTAGTTTTGTGGGCCAGCTCTGAACACTGCACGTTCATATGATGCATGACAGGGGCGGATGAGTCCGCTGCCGTCACCCATGGCTCAGCGGCATTAGTCACTGACTCGCAATAGTAAGGTCGTGGGTTTGAATCCGAGGATTCGGCGTATGTACGCTCCTAACGGTCGTCTAGCGCTTTCTTAGGTGTGTAGTGGCACTCAAAGTCAGTCTACATGTGAAGAGGTTTCAGAAAAACACAATAAACCCTGTACCACACCCAACTAATGAATGGATCCGAGTAATAATGGCGGGCTAGCCGAACAACCTCTCCCTGGTGTCAGTGGGGTGGTTCGGGTTTACCCCGTTCCAGCAAATAGTTCAGCGGCAGTGTTCCAGGACGTGGTGGGTTTTCGCTTGGCAGGCGTTCTCCTAAAAAGACACAAAGGTCTGATTAACAACAATGTGACGGGGCGATTATGAGTCGCCGCTAAATAAAGTCATAGCCCCTTGCTTCATAATGGCGAAGCATTGTATACCAGCAACGTAATGCTCGTCCGGACGTCAAACATCCCTTTAGCATTGGCGACACGTTCAGACAAAAGCAAAACCTTCACAAAGCCAGGCAACACACGCCTGCACGCACGCATAAATACATCCATGTGTTAAAGTATATGACACTTTTATGACCATCCTACATTCCTTGATCATCTGTCACACGCTTACTATGATCAGGCCCGTTCAGGCGTGCCTCGCTTAGCCGAGAATAAAAGTTTATTTAAATGCGAAACGGTATGGCCAGCAATAACACGTCTTCTGAATAGAACATTTGCGAAACAATCGTCAAAAATTGAATTGCGATAATGATTTCATCGTCTCCTAGGTACCATCAACAATAACCAGTATGCAACCATTTACTTAAATATGCTGAAGACTGCCATGGACATAGGGGTGGAACTTCCGTCATACATTTTGCACCTCATGCTCATTCGGTCACACGTATATTTAAGTATAGAGTTGCATACCGGTTATTGTTAATGGTACTGATGAGACAATACGAAAGGCATGCATCTACCAGTTTTTGTCTTCTTACCGTGTTTTTAAAATTCTGAAGAGAAGTAACTGCTTTAAATGATTTTATCGTTCGAAGCACAGAAAGCGGGTGAGACTTCAGCTGCAATACCACAAGGCTGTACCGGTGTCCGCGTATGGGGTATGGAAAAGCGGTACTAGTAGAAAGAAGTTGCTGATACGACAAGTCATGACGAACTGCACTTGTACTTGATGGTATGACGGAATCACAGTTCTAGTCTCTCGCACCGGTCCTTGTATGGCACACACTTTATAAACTGGGGATGAACCTGGTAGCGACATGTTCCACGAGTTCTACTTACTTCATCTCACCCCTGGGTGATTGCACAGTGGAAGGACGAGCCGTACTCTCAAAGCAGTCTCATAATAAAAAAGGGAAGAAGCGAGTGGTAACCTTTTCAGACCAAGTACAGAACATGCGTTTGGGTACCAAAAGCATGCGCTTTCTGTTCCGATATATAGCCTATTTGTGTTAACCACCGGTCTTAAATCACATTGTGATAGTGTGCTTGGGTTCCTTATGAGCAGCAGGAAATTGAGTAGTGGCCCACCGAAGGAGATTGAGCATCACCACGTTTCCGCCGGTTCATGAATATCAGTCTGGCTGGGTTGACCGAGGAGCGGACTTTTGCATGCAACATGAGGAGTTGTTGAGGTAGACTGCAGTCGTCAGTAGTACTAATCATTCTCAATATCTTCAGATCGTCCACGAACAAAGCACACAGCGGTCAGAGAAGCTGAGGTACATCATTGCGCACCATTCGCTAGCGCCGTACGAGCATGACAAAATCAGTAGATCAGGAGTGATGTGGACCGCAGAGCAATACCAAGCAATCGAAATGCAATACTCACAAATAAATGCGACTGCATAATCTAGGTAGCCAAGCAGAAGCAATTCAGGTTCCCAGTTCCACATGGTCCAATGTTTTCACGTCCCCACCGACACCTATACCGTCCCAACGAGACTAGACCTTAACGTGGCGCGACGGTATGCGGACCTCTATGACCCATTGAGCTATACTGGGTGGTACCTCCGGGCCCCTTAAGAGCTACTCCTACCAGGTTGGTCAACGATTAGAGGTCAGAAAAACTCTGTCTCCTGGTCCTCCAGGTTGGGGGTATGAAACTGGATGGTGTCCATTTCTGTAAAAGCAAACCATTGCCACCACCCAGCTGGCTTGCGAAAAGTCTTTTGTGCCAAGTGCTTTGATTGAGGACCCTACTCGGTCTCATGTCTAGGTCTGGGCGCCCTGGCAGTATCTCAGCCCACGTACAACCATGACTATTTCTTCCGACTTCAACCATATCCTTCATAGAGCAGGGCGGATAAGCGAAAACATACCACTGCTGGCGCCTCCCTTCTTTCTTTTCCACTTTTTCTCTTACTCCCATCCCGACCCCCATTACTAACCTTGCTTCTATAATTCCCAGCGTAATTGACAGCAGCCGTAATGCCACTGCAGTCGAACCCACCGCCGCTACGTTCCCGCACCACTCAGTGGACCCCAATCGCCAACGACTCTTTATAAGGCCACACTGTTCCGTTTCTCTGGAATTAAACGCTCGCACTTCAAAACAAATAGGTTAACCGGCTGCACTCGCACGCACATTGGACACAGTGGATAGTGACGTGTGTTGCGAATTCGAAACCATGATCAATGACCCCACGGGCTTGTTGTATTAACTACATCAGGTTTGTTCTCTCACTGTGTTGAACCCATTCGAAGAAGCTTATGTTGCAACTACTGGTTAAGCTGGGGTGCGCATCGCTATCAACTAGAAGGCTGAGTTATCGTTGTGCCACTTGGCGTCCAAATATAGCTGATCAGCGATGGACCCAAATAGATAACATGGCCATAAGTTCCAAATGGCGTTGTGCCATCCTAGATTGCCGCTCATCCCTCAGCTGGGCAAGCTTACCAGGATGCGCTGCGTAACCAAATTTCGCTCTGCCGTCCTGATGACACTGAGGTTCAGTGCGTTAAGATAGTCTGTCTATAGCACCCCTGTAGTCAGCTCTCTTCAAAGTAGCCCAGGGAACATTGGTCGCACGTCATCTGAAGTTAATAGGCTAACCAATGAAAGCCAATCGCATCTTTCCAACTTTAAGTGGACCAATGAGGATGACATCCCTTGATGCCCTCTAGTAAGCGCACTACTTGAACAACCAGCAAGCAAATTGTGCGTATCTAGTAGTTGCTAAAATACCGATATTTCGATTAGGACACTCTCTCATGAACTATTTATTTTGACCCCATATTTTGGCTGTACATACCTTCCGGAAGTTCCATACAAGTCCCGCAGAGGTCTTTGTCTTCTAATTTGAGGAAGTGGCTGACCCTTTTTTGGGTGGTTGTATTGAATATCTGTACAGTCAGCGGAAACACAATAGTATTGTTGAGACGAGGGCAAGGTTACTCAGGATGGCAATCGCAGCATGTCAATCTCAGCCGTTTTGCTTCAACAGCACAGCAATTCGAGGAGGCAGAGCTGCGATATGATTGACACCCTCACTCGAATCCTATCGCTGCAGTCTACAATCGATCACAATACTGAGAAGCCTTCAGTTGAAGCAATAACTATTGCTGTACAACATCATTTTTAACAGAAATGAGATAGGATGTTTCTAGTAGCATCAAGTGAGCTGTTTGCAAATATGCAAACCAAATGTTTCTATCATGCCGGGTATTATAGATTCAATTTTTCAATTCAGCAAAACAATGCGTTCCCTGCATTGAATACTTGCCTGTGATTGGTCCATTGGCTCCATGTAAACGTGAAAAAAGCCCTCTTGGTCATGGTATCCCCCTGATACTGTAAGTCCATTGAGGGCTGTATTTCCTTAATTGATATCTTGATCATGGCTGAAAGACGCTGCTGTGTCAATGACCGATATCATTTTCGTTGCGTCTGTGGACAGTTGACTACACACATTTCTTCCCTACTGAAGTCTGCCTACCACGCATATTTGGGGGGGGGGGGACTGGGAGATCAGGATTAGAACTGGGCGCCGAATATTGTTCGTGTGTCGTGCAATCTTCTTTTGACTCAGTGACTCAAGGACAAAGGCCAGATGTCCTTTGAATCCCCATGGTGTGCAGGGAGCCGAAGGATCACATGACAGATTGCTACTTCTGCCTAACTAGTGTAATTGGATTCTCCCACCGAAATAAGGATAAAATTCATTACCCCGATCTTCCATCAGCTATTCGATCTGTTCTTCATGACTGCACCTTACACATTCAAACACCTCTAGTCAATATGTCACTGATGATGAGTAGTGATTCTGAATTGTAAACTGCCCCTGATTCTGAAATCTGTGAAAACTTGTAAGCCGACGTTGTCAATCCACATCTTATTGAAGAATCAGACCTGAATGACTTGGTAATTGGGCTTGCCCAAAGACAAGGCCGAGTTTCTGACATCTCGGCTGTAGTAGTGGTAGTTACTTTCTGTAGACACTAAGGGTACTGTATACAGATAGCGAAGTCTTAAATTATCCTGTTTCTATGACACGAGAGAAAACTTTGTTACTGTTCTGGTGTGGAAGGACTGATGAAGGAGTTTGGCGTGAAACATATCCGTGATGAATGGCGTTTGCTCATTGACTTGTCCGAGAGCAGTCTTCAGGCCATACTGCTCCACAATGAAAATGTGCCCAACTGTGCCTCTGTTGCATGACACAATATGAAGGAGACTTACAAAAATATGCAACAAGTAAGCGCTGCCCTGAACTACGATAAGTAATGTTGGAACATCTGTGCTGACTTCAAAGTCATTGGACTCCTAATGGGTATACAAGGAAGCTTCACAAAATATTGCTGTTTCTTGTGCTTATGGGACAGTAGAGCAACGCAACAGCACTACACATCCGTAAAGGGGCCAGGAAGGACGGAGTTTGATGCATGGAAAGTGAGTGTCAAACGTACACCTCTTGCGTAACCTGATCATATCTACCTATCATACCCGCACATCAAACTCCATTTGAATAAAACTTCGCCAAAGTCCTCAAACGAGATGGTTTTGCGTCCCAGTACCTGAAACGAGTGTTTCCGAAGATCAGTAATGCGAAGCTCAAAGAATGAAATCTTACTGGGCCTGATATTCGCCGGATAATGGCAGACAGTGCTTTCGAATGCCAGTTGATTGCATTCGGGTTAGAAACGTGGTGATCATCTAAGACAGTGTGTACAGGATTTTTGGACAAAACAAAGGCAGAGAACTACGAAGACATCACGAGAAAGCTCATTGCGGGCTATAGGGCTATGGATGATCGAATGTTACTCAAAATACACTTTTTGCATAAACAGCTCGATATTTTCTCTGAGAAGGTGCGATCTGTTAGCGATGAGCATGGTGACTGATTTCACCACGACATATTGTTAGATCTTCCAGGTTTCCCGTTATTCCGAAGTAAACACCCGCAGGACTTCTAGCCCAGCCGAAGAAAAAGCAGAAAGCAAACGGCCTTGACCGATAAAAGCATGTTAAACAAAAAGCTGCCAGAACGCTGTACCAATGCCCGGATCTTCGCCAAATTTATAGGTCGATTAATGCCCTTCGGCTTCTAGAAAATGAAAGTCAACTGGCAAATTTTGTAGTTTCATTACTGAACCTCCGCATATTGGCGACCGCGTGAAGGAATGGAAGGTTCTAGAACCTTCGAAATCAGTGCATAATCGAAGTTGATAGATTAATTGCTGAAATAAGTTTTTCTTGATGTTTTTACTTTATCCCGGATACACTTCAGTCATGGAGTAGTGCCACAATGGCAAGTGCACGCTTTCCAGGATGGGTGACTTTTGTTGATTTCTGCAGCGTGAGGGCGCTGGGTCATACAAGCGATGGTCTCGGAGGAGAAGCCACCGGTTCCCCGTACCAAGCTGCAGTAAATAGTTCGTTACGAGTGTTACAGTGATAAGTTAAATGCATTTGCCACATAGATGCATTATGTATATGTTGTGATTCAGTACATTTACGTATAATTCGTACGACGCAGCCTTGAAATTAATTAAAATAATCATTTGTCACAAACAATGTAGCCTGACGTATTAAGTAGCTTCGGAAAACATTGCTACGATCAGTGGAGTGCATCATATAAGGTAGGGATGTTGGCATTTCTGTTATGGAAAATGAACATTTTGTAGCACAGTGTACTGAAAGGGTCAGTGAGTCTGTTTTTGACCCCACTTCAGGGCTGGTTTTCGACGCATGTTTCAGATGTTACGAAGATATTTGCAAAACGGAGCCGGCGGTTCTTGATGATATGTCCAAAGTACGGTTACTGTTACGTAAAGTAAAAAGTGTGGGGCACGACAAGTACATCAATTACATTTTGCTCGGGTGTTCAAAATTTCAGCTTCCATGAAATAATTTTACGACTCACGGAGATTTACAGAGATTAGGCATCGCTTTTCAACGAATGGTACAACCGCCCGTATCTGTGCAAAAGGGACAGCGACAGTCTCATTGCCCATGCACCAACAGTGAAGCGAGAATGCCAGAAATTCAGGCTGAAATCACTTACGGAGGACCAATTTGAGGGTCTAATATTGGTATCATCATCATCATCGTCATCATCAACATCGTCGCCGTCGTCGTCGTCATCCTCATCATCAACAACAACAGCATCATCATCATAACCATCATCAGTACACACTGGCTGAGGGTGAGAAACACACCTCAGCTAACGTGACGCAATACAAAAGATAAGAGACTAAAAAATTACACTACAAATTACAGAAAGCACACAAGAAAAATGTGATGGTAAATATTACATTATGCGCTATTGGGGCCAGCTCCTAGCCATACCTGCAAGTGTGCCCAAACAACCAAGCAGTCGGGGTACACCAACCGACGTCAGCTTCGAAATGAGGGTTTTCATTCCTCAGGATGAACTCATCGCTTGGCCTCCCCTCCTTCTCTTCCAACCGCACCCACAACGCGCAAACAATGCACGTCGCAGAAATCGGTGTGCTGTCATGCGCAATGCTTGGCCCACCTACCGGAGCCTGGTGCGTGATATAATGGTGCTGAGCGGTTCACTCCCTCTTCCTGCACCAAATACGCGACACCGAACATGCCCATTGCTTACGTGGCGCTCCCACAAGACATGAGCTAAGCTGCGAAGGCAGCGGTGATCGAATGTGACGAGCCTGTCAATCTGATGGGCCAGGTTTCACAACCATATATGAGGTGTGAATGGACGGCTGCGTTATAAACTATGCCTTTCAGGGCAGGTAATGTCGCGTCTGCGTCACAGGTGGCGGAGATTGGCAAAAGCACCTCGAGCTTATGCTATACGGCTCGTAACCTCATCTTTGATCCCACTGGCGTTAGTATAGCTGCCCAGGTACTTGAATTCCGGAAAATCTTCTAGCTGATCATCACAAAGCGGTGCTCCAACAAATGAAGCAAGGTGAAGATGTGGTTGATGCGGCCCCGACTTCGACGAAATCTGGCTTGCTCTTCACGAATCTGGCTTCCACGAGTGCCAGTCAATCTGTGGAGAATGACAGACTCAATCAATTTAGACGCAATTGAGATCAGACTGACCGCTCTATGATTGCCGCATTCCGAACGGGAGCCTCCCTTGAAAATTGGAACAATGACGGAGCGGCTCCAGTCTGTCGGGACGGTCTCCTGTGCGCAAAGTTTCATTAGCAACTCGTGTAAATCATCTACTAGAGCAGGTCCACCGAAGTTTAACAGGGCTGGCGGAATTCCATCTGCCCCTGCAACCTTAAGCAATTTCAAGAGCCTGGTCTCACGTTCGACTTCTGCGCGTGAGGGCGGATCGAAGGAGACGGCCTAGGGAAAAGGGCACACAATCCCGAAAAAGAAAGCGATAACTGAGGTTGGTTAAATTGCATTGAAAAGTATTCGGCCCAACGCTCCAAGCGTTTTGACAGACTGTGGATCGGTTGCTCACTCTCGTCGCGTATGGTCACGCTAACACCAGGTGTCCTGCTGCCTGTTTCCCGTATCAGACGGAATAACTTACGATGATTTCCAACGGTAGCGACTGTTTCCAGCTCAGAGGCACGAGGAGACCAAAGGCTTCGCGGTCTTTCTTCGGACTACCAGGTAGTTTTGCCCTGAGACGTGGGTTCTCTGGTACACAAGTCGCCTTCAACGCGTTGCGTTCTCAAGAATCAGATCAGGCTGGACTGCTACGACATGGGCACTGCTAAGTTGTTTGGTGCACAGCAACTGCACAATGGATGGATCCTATGATAAAAGCCTTAAGTCAGCAGTGGAAAATGTGTTTTAAGCAATCTGACAAAAACTGTGGTCAAAGAGAAGCAAGAGTTTTGGTAATTCACATTCCTTTTATGACAAGAATGAAGAAAACGACAGAGATAAAGCAAACTCAGCAGACTCCACAAATGGTGAGCTCATGGAATAAATTTCCACGGAATTCACACAGCTCCGAAAGTGCAAGTAACTCCACCGGCAATCCCATCAGATAAGCTGCGACACAAAGCTGATGATAACTGAACAAAAGGAAGTCCTCAAGACAAGGAAGACTGTTTGAATTACGCTGAGGTTCCGGAACTTGACGTAGCGTTGACATTTGAGCAATGCGTACTCTAATGGTGCGGAAGCTATCCTGACGCTCAGTAATTTCCCCTTCTAAGGGAACAAGTCATTGCAGAAGGACGTGCGTAAGGAAATTGCAAGCGACGGATCTAAGGGTTTCATGCATTTCACATGACAATCTTGCCCCATGCTGAGGCTGTTGTTGCATTCATGACACTTCTTTATCGCAGTTGGGCTAAACTAACTTACAATTAAACTAGGTCTTTTTAAACTGGATAAATTTCATTCCACTTCATTTGGTTTGTTCTGCCTACTTGAATAACCTCCTATTAGCTTGCACACGGTGCATATGTCAACTGTGGTTATCTTCGTTAACTTTAGCGCACTTGTGGCACTTTTCAGTAACTTCTGGCCATTTTGTACGGATTTATTGCTAGCCAACTTACTTTAGTTGCTAATTTAACGAAGAGTTATATTGGCATAGCCCTATGCTTTAACAGATATATTGTATTTGATAACGTCATTTCAAGTGTTTGGATGTTGCTTGATATCCCCGAGGTGGCTGCGTTTGATGTGTATGTTGACAAGGTGCCTACATGTCTATTAGCCACTACCTCGTCCACACTGGCTCAAGGAGACAGTTGGTCGTTGCTGGAGGGGACGCAGTGCACGGTCCTTGTGGTCACGCTAGGCTCGAAGAGTGGTTCCATGCACTCAGTGTGGAGCGGACTACGGTCCAGCCACCGCCTTGTGTGCGCTTGATTCCCAAATACAGTGTGCTTGTGTTCGCCTGTGAAGGAGTGTGGGCCGGCTCCGTTGATGAAACGTGGCTCCCATCCACATGCCTCCCGGTCTTATTCGTTCGGGGTTACAATGGATATGGGGTGTGTGATTCCAGCTGTGGGTGGTGCAGCGCAAGCTACCCATGGTCGCTCTGTAGACGCAAGCGTCCTGTGGCTTGCCACAGTGACAGGCAAATACGAAAACTGATGCCGCCAACCATGTGACAATCTCAGAGATAGTGGGACACTCGGTGAACTCCATTCCGAAGCTACACAATCAGTGCATCATGTGTACTGAATAGAATGGAGAGGCAAACAGTCAAGGAATTGGCACTACCTTTCTGGATAATTGGAGGAAATTCATCGGGCCCATCGTCCGTATGTTACTCCAACAGTGCCAATTAACGCCAGGTCAAGTGGATGATAGGGAACAGGATATAAACATTCCAGGCGTGATTCAACACATGATGATGAAAGCAAAGGTACATGGATTTCCGATCAAAATCCCCGCTTAACGCTCAAGCCACCACGTCTTGGACTAAAGCAACTATCAGCTGTTCACCGATTCATTATCAGGCGTTTCTTGGGCCCGTGTTTCGGAGCGTTCAAAACATTAAGCAGTTGTTCTCAATAGCATTGGCGTTATCCATTTCCTGAACCACTGACATCAACCAACATCCTCAGTCAATCGCGAAGTTCAGGATCAAATGCGGTTGCAATGCACCGCATGTGCTTCATGCAAGCTGAAAGAAGATTCAAGCATCCATCAATCAGGTAGGGCCGCACTAACGCCTTGGTGTTACGCGACCGCCAGCAGACGTGTGTGCACTAGCAGTAGTTACAAGAGCGTCCGCACGCACGCAGACTTGAACTTGTGACCTGTGGTGCGTAGGTCAAACGCCTGAACCCCTGGGCCACCGGCTAGCCATTAATTAGTTAGCCTCTTCAAGTCTAGTAGTGCCCAAGGGTCCCTTCATTGGATGTTGTTGATCATCTCAATTTACGTCGGGTCGATTCACAGTGTTTCTCACTGATGACTGAGGTTGCAAATCTGTTTGATACAGCTGCATCGTGCATTGTGAGTCCGGGCTACGGGCTTGTCGAGGACAGGGGAACGAGTGCCGTCCGGGAGCACACAAAGATGCCATCGGTCTGAGATGTCCCAGAAAGGAATACAATCAAGCATGGAGGTTAGGCGTTTACGACAAGTAGTGATTCCGTGAAACTGAACATGCGAGTCGAAGCAACGTAAACCACTGTGCTGGAAGGTTATAATGCTGATATGGAAGTTTGCACAACACGCGATTTAAGAAACCAACTCCCGTGAGTAGTAGGGTAAGTGCAGAATCTTAAAAACGGCGCCTAGGAACCGTTGTGCATAGGATAATGAGCTGTCACCTGAGTATTCACTGTATCAGTAGATGTCCGCATTCTTATCCAAACAGATAAAGCATGAAAGATGGTCGCAAGACCCGTCATCTCTAAAAAGCTTGAGCTACAGTCGATAGGGGTCTAAATAGAAATAGGCACGCATGATCTGGTTGTCTCACCTAGTTGAGAATTTACCAGTTATATTCACTAGGGTTCATTCGACTGGATTGTCGCCTTAAGCATTAGTAATGTCGGCAACACCGACACGGCCAACACCTCAATCATAGAATCACAGTAAGGTCAATCACTAGGACCGTAGCTGAAATCAGACAAATGTCTATGGGACGGAGAAATGATGAAACCAGCCAGAAATCTCCTCGTCCTGGATTAGAATCACAGTTTTGTTGCCTCTAACTGACCAGTGCTTACAAATCAGGAAACGGACTTGGAACGCAGCATTACCAGAGAGCCACATCTAATATGTATGTCGTCAAGGTACTCTAGATGAAGTGGACGGGATGGTGCATCCTGTATATGTATGTTTAAGTGACAAGATGCGAGCGTCATCTGTTAGCTGATCTCATAGAATATAGACTGTAGACAGTGAGATAAACGAAGCGCCGTTACGGCGTAAAAGCTGACACATTTCATTTCATTTTTTTTCAGACAGTGAGATAAGACTTAGTTAGAAAGCAGATTAAGTAACATCCGTGTTCAACCTCGCAGAAAAGGAGCGAAAGGCGAGCTAGAAAAAAGAGAAATACAAAAATGGCGATGTGTTTTTGAAGATATGTGATCGTCGCCCCTTACGAGAGCAGGACTGCATTCGAGAACACTCCTCTCTAAAGAGACCGGCATTCAAGGCAGTAGGTTCGCTAAACGGATTCCTCTTCGTGACTAACACACACAGAATGCCAAGCCTGAGATTGTAACTAAAGGATCGTGAGGGGACTTGCATCAGATCAGCTATGTCAAAATTGGTAGATCCATCCAATACACTCACAGCAACAGTGAGCCGCATGCGAACTGTGGTAGGATCGCACCTTATTGACAAAGTGGGCGGTGTGGTGATAGCTAATGAACGAGCGGCAATGACCCCAAACCGACCATTTGCTTGCTCGCGTCGATAGACCCAAATCGATCCCGAATGACCGTGTTGATGACACCAAGTAGCTAATCGATTTGGAACGGCGAGAACAGAACTCAAAAGGATGACGCGAGAGGAACAACCGGATGAAAGGCGCCAATTTGTGAGTGATTCTAATTGATGCGAGATATAAAATGAGCATGTGTTGTTTGAAGAATAGAAGCTTGATCGGGGACCAAACTTGGTTTTCGATTCAGGAAAGGCCATTATGACAGGTGGTAGCATAACGGCGAGTAATGGATATGCCCCTTTCTTAACAAAGGGAGTATGTAACGCACGTGCGCTAAGGCAATATTAAACTGTCTTCGGCGGCTAGATGTGAAGAGGTGATGACCAATGACCTTCCCCCATCCCGCCTGAATATCACTCGTTCCCAGCAGTGAACAGCAGTGTGTACGGAAACAGTTACAAACGTACTCTGGTGTGCAGATGAAAAGGCAAGATACCTCAAAATTAAAGGCTGTATTTTAGGTAAAGCGACAAAGTGGATTATCGTGAAGGCTGGGTACCACTATAGTGGATCTGTCTAGTACGACGAGCTGGAACAATTTTGGGGTCGTAGATATTGTACCGCCATATCCCACTGGTCGACGAATTGGCAGACTAACTAAACATTGAACCTGAGGCTGGAATTCAAAAAGTATACCTGCACAAGAAAAGGAGCAACCTTCACAGCCGTAGTAATACACACCAGTTATCCGGAGGGCAGAAATTTTACAAGAGCCTTGGTAGAGATCAAGTTTGGTTAGACATTTGGGAGCTGAAAGAACCGTGATTGCTAAGTTGTCTTACGATGGTTAGATAATGCGAAACGGTGCGTTAGTAATCACACAATGCGGAAAACAGATTATCGCGGACGCAACGTCGGCAGTTTTTTATCTCCCAGTTCCTTGTCTAAACTAGTAACAAAAGTCAAAGATAAATATTTAAGGTGTAAAAAATGCTCCGAGGATCTTGCATTATTTGTTGTGAGGGAAGGCAATGAGTCAACAGCAATGGTCTTAGACGCAATGTTCGACATTATTTGGAATAAGGGGGAAGTGCGCTCTGGCTGGAAATGGTCGCCTGTTCCCATCAAGAAAAACAGCCAAAGAGGCATCCCGCGTCACGCTTGCCGCAATTGCTTCAAAACGAGTGACTCGCATTACATCGAGGAGTTCACTGACTCTCATGAAAAACGAATCAGAGAAAGTCAGGCTGACCTCATTTCCTGAAATGGGTGTGTTGACCGCATCTCAGGTGCTTCAACACCACCGCTAATGAAAGCAACCAATCAAGGTAGCCTTATATGCGTTTAAGGTTGGCTTTGGTTCCACTGATCTAGCCTGTTTGTGGGGGTGGTTGTGACTATTTTTGAAGGGCACACAAAAAATCTATGCTCTAAAATCTCTATGCCACAACTCCTGGCATGGTGTAAGTTTACGGTAAACTTCTTTATCGGTTCCCAAGACAAAAGGAGCGACAAAACAGCTCCATTCCTCAATTCTCGTCAATTCTGTAATTGCAATTATCATAAATGACTCATGCCACAATCTACTTACCCTGGGGTCAAAATGCTGTTTGGTGACCGGCTGTCAAACCTAGAGTTTACAAACGACAGAGCCCCCCTTCGAGTTAGAGGCAGCTGTTATGCAATTGACGTTGAAATAGCAGACGCGTAGACCTGCATATTTTGACACATGCTCTGTGTTGGGTCGACTCGCCAAAGTTTTCACTATCACCGAATGGTCGCTCGAAGCGGCCGGTAAGTTCACTTAGCGAGGTAGCTAAATCACCGTCCTCGGAGTCATCAATCGGGACTAGTGCGCTCATTGCTAAAGCTCATATGGCTTTTCAAAGACCCAGTCAGTTATGCATACGGCGAGATGTAAGCGTATTGGTTAAGGGAAAGTTTTACAGTATTGTGCTGTGGCCACTGTTACTGAATGGATCAGAGATCTAGTCTCAACGCACCGAGAACGTTCGGAGACTGACTGTGGTTGATCACTGCATCCTGTGAGGTGTATTGTTCATACCTGGTAGGAGAACCGAGTAACGAATGCAGAAGCTCGTTGGCTCGTAGTAACGAACAAAACTACCGGTGTCGCGCTAAGGTGTATGCCAAACTCGGAACGTCTTCGTTGACTCGGTCATGTGTTCCTTATGTGAATGAACAAAGGGTGCGTCGGGGCGTGTGGCTTACCAGTAACTGAATCTACCTGAGTGAAATGTTGAGGTGGGCAGTCATTAACATAACGTAGGAGTATGAGACCAATCGGAATACTGTATCGCCGGTGTCTGTCGTCCTCTTAGGCTGGTCACATCACTGACTGGATAAGCTATCATAGATGGCATGATCACGGAGGCGGTGAGGCGATTGAATTCGTCTCCCCCCTTGGTTGGGACTCGCAACTATCCTATTCGACGATCTGTAACCATCATCCTCATCAGGAGTACAAGTTAGCTGGAGCTGAAGGACACACTTTGGCTATCGCGCCGCAATATAAAAAGTGAAGATGTAGGAAAACGTGAGAAACTAAACGGAATACAAAAACAGGTAAGATAGTAGTTGTAGTATAGTTGCATAGTATGCATTGACTTGGATTGTGGGTGGATGAAAAAGGAACAAATGATCTCACAACAGAAAACGCCATTAAGGCCGGCTCTTGGCCATGCCAACAAGTGTATCCATATGTGGTTTTTCGGTCCCCAGCCCTGCAGTGGAGAGGCATCAACTGGTGCTAAATTCAAAGTGAGCGTCTTCATTCTTCTTGACCAAGTTATCACTTGTCCTCCACGTCTCTTCTTGCATCTACACCGTATAAACAATGCACATCGCGAAAGTCGGTGCACTGGCATGCGCAAAACGTGGCCCAAGCATCGCAGTCTGGCGTGTGAAATAACGCTGCTGAGCAGTTCTGTCGATCTGATGGGCCACGTTTCGCAACCACACAGGAGAGCTGTACGCACGGCTGACGATGCAAATACTTGAGCATGCCTATTTATTGTTACGAATGTTAGTAATAACAATACTTGTTATCCATTTTAATGACCTATATCAAGGCACATGGATCCACCGCTCTCCGGTGTACAGATGAAAGTTGACAAAACCGAACCGAACCGCAGCCTAACAGAGATCGTGAAAGTCGAGTAACTGAGGCTGACTGCCTTTCGCTCCGATAATGCTGGAGCAGCGGAATGTACGCAGAGTGCTTTTAATTGTGATCCTTCTTGACTTGAACGCTTTTGTCGATTCGGTCAAACGGCAGTTCGGCTTCGGAGCTCATGCAGAATCCGCAGGTGTCACGGAGACAAACGCAACTTGAATTTGATCAGCGCATACCATCCAACTGACCATAACCGTGACTCGGTCAGGAAGGTCTTCTAACGTAAACTACAGCAGCTGCTGAGCAACGTTAACAAAGCGGGGATTGTTCATTCTTGGATTTTGAAGTACCCACAGTATTATGATTGGGACGCGAGTTGCAATCAGCTCTTGTTTCAAGTGGGTTTGAAGAGCAATATACCACCCTTAACTGTACTGGCTTTCTTTATCTATGGCGTTTACAACAATGCATTGCCCCACATCGGTGGTCAGGTTCGTTGTCAAAGGTACCTTCGGTGTTGAGGCACTGTCTGGAATCAAGTATTCAACAGAGAGGGCTTCAAAACTTCAACCACACTAATTGAAACATCCAGAATCTACTCATAGCCAGAACCGTTAGAGTTAAGCGTACAAGCTTGTTCCAGTGCGTTCTCTATCGATATCGGAGACGATTCAAAGCGATATCTGGTGCGCTCATCTCACGTGTCAGTGATGGTCGACGTACCAACTGAAACAGATGGTGCTGCTTCAAGGATTGCAATTTTGGCCGAAAAGTAAGTTCGAAGTTAGTCGACTCGCTGCATGCAAGAGAGCGAGTGCTATGCGCCAGTGTAGGAAGCACAGTCGGAATTGAGACCAGCGATCCATAGGGACGGATCTGTGCCCTCATCTACTACAGAGAAGTCCGAGTGATAGGTGGATGAAGCGTGCCAAGAGGTAATTTGGTTGGTCGGTGCAAAATCCGCATCACAAATCCAGATGATTTATGGTTGAGCTTAGATAACCACAGTGGTAATTTCATTCGAAAATGTGGCTCTGGTAACCATTTCTCTTTGTGGTGGCGAAGATACGGAGATTTGAAAATAAAAGTAGTACCCATGCGGTGGAGTAGCTTGCATTGACAGCTTGTCATATACAATGTCGCAACGAAACGCGCAAACACTGCTTGAGCTACAATCAGATGCTTCAAAGCTCGCAGTGAGTTGCACATTTTATTCACCTCTGCTGCATTTTACCATGTTTCGGGACTCTCCACAGAGAAGGTTTCAAGCTAGTGCCCGAAGATAAGATGGCCTTATCTCGTGAGTTAATTATGGATAAGTGGACTGGCTGCTCTACCCTTACGTATAAGTTCACCCAACTAAAGTGTATAGTGGATGCTTGTGACAGATATAACAGTCTGCCCGATAATGAACTGGTTACTCGGTCCAGCTACCTGAGTGGTCGAATCGAGGTGGACGGATGTAGAGCGATTTACGGTTTGGTACCTGCCAGTTCGCAAACATTACGGTAACTGAATGGAGACTATACTTAGAGTGGAGTGTCAACATGTCAGTCATTGGTTTTTCGGGACCGCTATTATATGGGTAAACCAACAGCAAGTAAAAACGACGAAAGTCAAGCAAGATATTATGTTAGCTAGAGTGATCGCACTAATTAATAGGATCGGGCGAGTGGTTGCCATTCATGCACGGTGTTGAGAAAAGAATGACTCCAGGTGTGAAAGTTACCGTAATCAAGTGTTCGTCACTGGCAAGCCATCCAAGCGGGAAACGGGCGATGCGTCCTGTGAATTGATGCAGCTAGAAAGGTGCGTTACACACACACACACACACACACAGAGTAAGGATAGCGTCATCGCCGTCAAAAGACATTACCTATAGTAGATGCTCCTTGGAACCTGTAATAAAATCCTAGATGTCAGCTAGAAGAGGTTTATATTCTTTTACCTTAAGATTGCTTTGCTTCAAAGGCTATCTGGAAACATCTGACGTCAATATGTTCATCGCGTCCCCAATGAAACACGCTTAGCTAGGCTTACCCGTGATCTTGGCAGCATAACAAAGTACAACTCATATTATGGCGGAGATACAAAGAGCGTAGTGTAACAGTGTTACAGTTCTAACATCATGCGAGTTAGCAAAGGTGCGCAATTCACATAAATGGATTAGGATTATAAAAAATTGCACATGGCTGGGTGAACTGAACAGGAACGTGGCTGAAACCGCTTACATATGGATGGATGTAGGTGAAGATGGCTCAATGGTTGGAGTGCGAAAATGAACATATAATTGTTCATAAATATACGGAACGCCAAAACTAAGCTCGAAAATCAAATATACCCAGATTCACAGTTCAGAAATTTGATTTCATGGCATGATATAGTACCGTGTTTAAAAAGAAAGCGAACATTTGCTATATCATCTTTGGTGCTCACTGTACATTTTAAACACTATCCCTCGCAAAGTAGTCCTATCTATTGGCAAGGTACGCTTCTCAACGGTGCTTCCATTTTTAGAAATGTTCCTGGAATGAACTTTCTGGGATGGCAGACAGATCTTCTGTCGCATTGTGCTTAATCTCTTCTATGTTCTAGAAATGACTTCCTTTCAGTGTGATATTAAGAAAACAGGGAAAGGTCTACTGAGGCTAGATCCAGATAATACCACGGATGGAACAGAGTGGCAATTTGATGTTTTGGTAGATAGCTGCGGGTAGTGAGTGATGCGTGAGCCGGTGCATTATCATGGTGTAACAAGCGACGCAGCAATACCACGATGCACCTCAATTTTGTCACCCAAAATAGATGGCATGATTCCAGCAGAGATCTACTTAGTCATCAACTTTCCAAACAGTTAGACGACGAGTTCTACGGAACACAGACGAACGCTCTTGGTGTGGTCATGGTCTGTTGATGTGCAATGTCGTGCATGCTTGGAGTCATCACCCACTGACATTCCACCGAGATGCAAAACGCTCAAACTACTTAAAGCACTGCGTGAGACGCATATAGTCCTCGCAATATGCCTGGCTGATCAACTGAAATGTCTGTAAATGTTTTACCAAGTTTGTATCAAAAATCCACACACACACACACACACACACACACAATCTTTTACAATTTTTTTAAATTATTACCTGGACACTAATCCGACGAGCAGCTTGCGCAAGGGCTCACTTCAGTGGCTGTAGCACGTCAACTGACAATCAGAGCGAAATGCAGCAAGTGGCAGTTTGTTGTCTAAGCATGCCTTTACCTGCGCGCAGTAGCCACAGTGCGCTACATTTGCCGGTTAGTTCGCTGTTTCAGAAGTTCGCTTTTTGAACACGGTTGGATATAATAGCAACTGTCTATACAATAGACATACAGCTACGGAGCAACCATGGAATGAATGTGCATAAAAGTACGAAGACCGCAAAATGGAAAATACGCAAGGAGAAAACTTTTGTGTTTTTCTCACACTGATCTGTCTTTTATGTCAGTATAGGGATTACGATGCTGACCAGTAGAATCAATGCATAAATCCATGCAAATATTACAATGTCCCCGATTGCACGCCATGTCTTCAGGAGTCTTCAACCAGCTGCGTTCTTCATCACTGACTTCCTAGTCCGAGGATCAGTTTGATGATGCGAAACAAGGCAACGTCTACATGACGTCACACAGCCTGAGGCTGCGAGTCAGAATTTGGGAATAGAAGAACTATCTTTTTAACATACATATGGCACAGCATTTAAGTTGATCACTGATGGTCTCACCAGAACATCATTTTCACACTATCTACTGCCAATTTATTAGTATTTTCGGGCTAATTTGCAAATTTCTTTAAGTTGAACCACCTCCACGGCAATTGGTGTTGATCTGCTCTGTGGACACTCTGAAAAAACTTTTAAATGCTGTGCACAACTTTCGATTTGTTGATTTCAAATATAAAAGCACGAACACATTCAACGGATTATCAAGTGATGTGGTAATGTGAGGAAAAACAGTGCCGGATGACAGCAAACTGGCTTTAATTGCTGTCCTGGTAACAGGACACAAAGCCCGATGATCCCCTCCAGTAATGTGCCGTCGTTGCCTGGTGACGTGGAACCGTTTGGAATAATATGCGTGCATTTTGCTCTAGTTTTTCTCCTCCACTCATACAACTACGAATTTTGAAGACGCCGCAGTGGATTGTGCAAAATGTCGATAACACACTCATCCGGTCACAGTAGCCTTATATTGAGTTGGGCCTACTTGTTAAGCTAAGCGATAAAGCAAAGTCATATAACATGAATCGTCAGAGCAAAATAGGCACAGGGTATCAGGATTCCTTTGAAAGGAAAAGCTTACCGTTCTTGTCCTGCAGTATCCCATAGTTGGAGATGTAGGCGTTGCTTGGATCCCAACAAGCCATTGGCATCTCTACACTCGCGCACTATTCGCTTCTGTCTGAAGTCAACGCCAACGGTGGATGTGAAGTGCGGATTAAATGTGTTGTCAGTGTATTGAAACCATAGACTAGTTTTGCCGACATTGCTGTCGCCTAGGAGAGAAAGCAAGGAGTAGAGGCAAATCATGTGAGCTCAACGCGCCAAGGACATGTAGGGAAATCAGGCGAGAGTGATAGGTAGCATGACTGTGGGGACAAAAACACCCACTTGATGCGGTCAAAAATAGCTAATCTCCGAACGAGATTTCGTTCGTAAGATCTAAGATGATTTAATAGTAAAATCGAAGGGAAAGTGTTAGAATTGGTGAGATTTTCTTTATGATGCGTGATCCAAAGGAATATGACAGAAATTCCGCAAAATTAACATATGAAAATTGTGGGAAGCTAGGATCACCAGTCGAACTTGAAACCTAGTACATCCAAATAATCTGAATAGGTTAAACACGAAAAACAAGATGAAAGATAGACTGAGTCCCAGGTAGACAGCTGATTTAACCACCTCGTATAACTCACTGTTGTTAGAAATATGCACAAGTGCCAAGTGGCATCCTGGAATGGGATAAGTTCATTTCAGTTCAGTCGAACAGCTATGATCCGAGCATTCAATTGCGACGACTCACATAGCAAGAATAACAATACGTAACAATGTTAAGACAATGAGATTGGATGCAAAGAACATGTAAAGAAAACGGAAGCAAGAAGTAGGTGCGTCAGACTAATCAGAATGGAACGAAAATTAACACCTACAAGTAAGAAACCGAGTGCAGGAACTTTTTCAAGCCTTTATTCCACGTCTCCGATGCGACGGCTGTTCAGCCGTAGCCGAGTTGTAGGCTACCGGGAATGGCTCATTTGCGGAGGTAACTGAGTGGACCTCGCGTGCTTTGCACTGAGATGAATAAGCAGTCGGGGACAATTCAACAGCGACGCTGGATGGCGCAGTGGGTTTTTGCTACAAAAGCCAAATGAAAGCACTGTGACGTGACAGACGTAATTCGCCAGTAAGGAAAGTCATTGCCGACGTGAGGGTTGGGTCTCTGGTATGATTTTTAGCCATCAGATAAGCTTGTGAAACGAGTGATCGGTCACCGTTTCCCAACAGTTGTGAGTCCCTTATATGACTCCACTGCCTTGTGGGTTAGGACTTTTAGCCAAAGATTCAGGGTGGCTGTCTCCTAATGAAACCCTAATGATACTTCGGCCTAGGCAACCGGGCAGTGTTTCGCCTAATGAGGAACGATGGGGCTGAACTGAACGACACACGCTCGCTCTGCTAATAGTTTGCTCTCCCGCTACTGTTACTAGTACTTCTCAATCACACACCACCTAGTTATATACAATTACTCTGTATCATCCTCCCCCGCCATCGTATGGCCCCTCATCGATGAGCAGTATCGCGCACTCTGATGAAAGTGTCGATATAGCAATCACACAGCACCAAACCGGGATAAGACAGTCTCAAGATCTCACGCCTCCGCTTAATCAAATCAAAACAGAGTTCCGTTCTGGATCGTTCAATGTGCATACACAAATGCAGAATGAGCAACAAGCCGATCCAGCACGCACCCCGGAATCTCATACAACAGGAGAACATAATGTCTAACGGGAGATAAAAAGGTTGGAAAAAAGTCTTTTTTCAGTTTCACACACGCCGTTTTGAGTTTTTGTTTTCATGTTTTGTTCAACATTAAAAAGTACAGGATGCAGAGACGGTAGAACAAGAGTGACACTACTGACTTCTATTGCGGGCCATATCCTCCAAGACTTCCAACCATTGGGAATCCGCTTCACGTGGTCTCCAGCATGGGAGAAGCACGGATCCAACTGACGCTAGACACTAAGTTAACAGCTCCATACTCCCTTTCCAGGTCATCGGTTGTCCGCCGCGGCTCTTTTGCCATTCGCGTCCAGGAAGTGAAAATAATGTGCAACATGGAAAGCGGTGGGCCGGCATGCGCAGCACGTGACCGACCAAACGCAAGCGGCGCAGTAAGATTATGCTCTGGAGAAGAGAACTGTCCACTCCCGTTATCCTGCCTCTAACTTCCGCGTTGCTCAAGTGGTGCTGCCACCATACGCGAGCAATCGAACGCAAGCGGCGGTTGTCGAAAATAGACAGTCGTCTCAAATCTTCCGATCGAACAGGCCATGTATCGCAGCCGTACAATAGGACAGCACAAACTGTGGCATTGTACACTCGGCCTTTGAGCTTGAGACTGACATCGCGACGATGCCACAAGTGTCTCAGTCTACTAAATGCAAGGCGAGCTTTAGCAATTCGTTGTGAAATTTTATCGTTCATACCGCCACCAGCCGTAATGCGACTCCCGAGGTAAGTAAAGCTGTTAACAAGCTCCAAGCTGACACCCGAAATGGTGAGCGTAGGCACAGGAGCCTGAATTAAAGCTTAATATTTGGATGGAGGAAAACTCAGACCATACTTAGATGTTCAATGATAGCTAAAATCGGTAGTGTGTCGGTCCAGTTCTGCAAGGATAGCAACTGTACGAGACCCAATGAGAGCTATGACGTCCACATATTCAAGATTTGTCAGTCGGTTGCCTGGCAAAACTTCCACTCCAGAATAGTTCGAAAGAACCGAGTCATACATAACCATATCGATATCAAAGTTGCAAAAAAAGATATAGGGCAACCTTGGCAAACACCCTTGTCGTAGGGCACTCAGGACACTATTTGCTGTAGGCCACTACACAGTCTCGGGAATTGCGGTAGACCGCATAACAGAAATATGTTTAGCTGGCACGTCCTTCGTGGAAAGACAGTGCCACGAGCTGGCGCGGTCAACAGAGTCGAAGGCGGTTTCCAAGTCAGGGAAAAGAACCACAGCCGGTCCCCTTTGTCTGTGCATTTATACTTAGGGAAGGTTTAGTAGATGATGGTTGCAACCACGACCAGAGCGGAAGCCAACATGGTTTCAAGTGTTTCCGTTCTCACGGAAACCAGTAAGTCGTAAAACAATGATACCCGTGAGAAGTTTGGAGGCACCGGAAACATGGCTAATGCCTCGAAGATTTTCGCTGACCCCTAGAAGATGGGGACGACAGTTGAAAGTCGCCAGTCTGAAGGTACTTCTTCAGTGTTTCAGAGTCACCGCTTCAGTAGATAGAGAAAGGTCATCGGGTGCAAGAGTCTTGTTTCATTCCAACGCGCAAGATTCATGTCCAATCTCTACAAAAATAGGTGTGAAATCGACTTCTCAAGTAGGCGCAGGTGATTCGGCAAGCGGCAGCGGCACAACTAGCCTGCTGAACTGCTCTTCAAAATATTTCGCTCCAAGAGGTAGTCGACGACGCTGAAAACAGATGAATTGTCCATCTTACTCAGCTATTGTCTCAATAACTTATGGTTTCCTCGCACCTGTATTCCCGATGAGCAGGATTAGGACTCGACTGTTCCCAATGGCACTGGCTTTCTCTATCTCACGGACCCTTGCCATCCAGCAACATTCCCGGTCGATTGGAAAACTTCCTGTTACACATCCTTTCAAGGAATTACACACTTGCTGAAACGATGTGCACATCGGAACTTGTTTCCGCACTTCGTTCAAACGGATCGATGTCTCAGTTAAGACGTCTCAAATTAGGTGCATAGTAGGTGCCAAAGGCACTCTTCGTGACACATTTGAGACGATCCCAGTCAGCGCGCATCTCATCAACATCATTCATAGATGACCATTAGTAGGCCAGTCTGTTATATTGTAGAACTGTAGACTGCGAGTTCAAGTTAAAAGTAGGAAAGTTAGAAGATAGGCGCCGCTTATCAAACGGGGAGGGTGAGCGTAAGGTGTGCGCACACTAGGGCCTTGTCGAAATCCAAGCACGTGCTCCAACGTGGCCGACAGTCTTGGATTGATGTGCGCCACCTGTAGCTGATGGCAATATGGTAAATTTTGGTCCAGGTCAATAAGAAATTCGGTGGGCGCCAGGTGACGCAGTGTGAACGTTTGTGCTAGAAAACGGTGTTGCTACTGTAAGTGCTATGGTCGATGTACAGTTGCAGGAATCGAAAACAGCTATCTGTTCGGCGTGCGTCGACCCAAAGGTGGAAACCTAGGTGTTGTTCGGAATTGAAAATGACGCACTTGACCATTCTGATCATCAGAAACAGTTATGATGTCAGTATTCCTCGCCATGCGAGGATATGAGAGTCCACGACAGAAATCGTCATTGATGCTCTTCGAACTGCACTCAGTAGGAGCATAAACTAATGCGATGAAAAAGCGCTTCGTCTTCAAATGATGTTTATTAACTTCAAAAGGGGTTTGAAGTTAAACCGCACAAATGAGACTGTTCGCCGGCGTCCAATAGAGTAGACTGTTTTCAGCATCTTTGCAGATACAGATACAAACACTGTAAAGACCTTGAGCCATTGGCTCAGTACACCCAGAGACGAGAAGAGTATAATAATCGGCGTCAGATTCAGAATCAAGAAGGCGAAAAATCGTCACAACGTAGTTATTTTGTAAGCATGTTTCGGAGACAGCACACATCAATGCCAAAAGAGTGAAGTGAGAGTCAGTGCTGCCAGCTGGCCGGTCTGACCCAGAGTGCGGACGTTAAAAGAACGAATGTGAAGTGAAACTCTAGTATTGGTGAACGAGCTATGTGAATCAATGTCAACAGCTGCGAGGTAATTGGAAATCCCTTACTCAATACAGAAGAGGAGAGTGAAAGGAGGAAGTAGAGGGAGTATTGTCGACGTGGTCGAGAGAGCAGATGGTACGTTCCGGAGGCCCCTTCCGAGAGAGGGGTTTAATCCAAGATGCTCTGCTTCTAGTCTTTGACTCACCAATCTGACCCATAAAGCAGTGAGGTACATGGAGGTTCGCTTGGGGGACTCCATCCGCAACATTTGGCTCCAAAGCCTGACCCATAAGGCAGCGGGTGTAAAGGAGGTTCGATTGAGGAACTGCACCCAGAGCCTTTGACTTCATAGTCTGACCCACGAGGTAGTAGGGAGTAAGTCCTGCTCAAGGGTGTGATTGCAGAGACCAGTGGGGATTTGCTTGAGGTCTGTCATACGCAGTCTATGAAGGCTAAGATCAATGCACGTGTGTATTATGACCGTAGTATGCTATACAACAGATGTCAGCGCGCGACTGATGACTGTTCGCCTACGACTCGGAAGTTCGCCACTTTTATAAGCATGTACGGTCCGACCATGTGTGATCCTGATGACATGCGTAATCAATTCTACACTCAGCTAACCTCCGTGCTACGGTCTGTGCCGAGGAGCGACCGACTATTTTTGCTGAGTGCTTACAACGCGCGCGTTGTGCGTGATGCAGCGGTGTGGACAGATGCCATCGGCCCGCATGGCATTGGTTCAGCGAATGCGAACGGTGACAGGCTGCGCTCTGTGTGTCACTCACGGTCTGACGATAAAGAACACTCAGTTTGCACTGAGTGCGAGTGATATAGCAACTTGGACGCACCCACGGGGTGGTCAGACTCAACTGTTCGACTAGGTCAGCGTGAGATGCGTGAAGTGCGCCGGACACGTGTACTGCGTGGAGCTGAACGTGGCACTGATTACAAATTGGTGCGGATCAAACTGTACATTTACCTGCGGAAATGTACGTACAGAGTGCCAGCCGTGAATCGGAGGCGTAAATTTAATATTCGCTCCCTTGATACTGTGGCGAAACGTATTGAGCTGGAGAAGGCGATGGTTGCACGCTCGTGAGATGCGAACTGCATAGCCACAGTGGCGACCTGTGGCACCACATTCCCGACCAGGTGACAGCTGCTGCCGCGCAAACTCCAAGCAGCCTGTTTGGTATGATGACAACAATGCGACGATTGGCGCACTGATGTCAGAAGAATGTAACGTTTGCTGCACATGTGGTAGACCCGTGACATGGGGAAGAAGAGAAAGTTTGGCAAAATTCGATGACGACTGACCGTGAGAGCTCCGTCGCATTAAAAATGCATGGCGGACGGAGAAGCGAAGCAGATGGAATGATACACCGAACGCCGCCAAAAGAAGGAATTCTTTAACTTCTTGAAGTCGATGTATGGACCGCGGTTGGAGCCGCTGAGGAGGTTGACTGTTGGTAGCTCAGGCGTTATGTGCACATAGATTGCAGACCTGACGAAATCACTTTGACCGTCTATTGAAAACCCGTTCGGAGATTGACTGGCCAACAGTGAACGGCTTGAAACAGCAAGATGTAAAGGTGAGTCTGGCGGGAGCGCCGACAATGGATGAGATACAGAGCACTTGTTCAGCTACGAAACCACAAGTGTGTCAGTGCTGACGGGATCCCACCTGAAGTATTGAAACACGGCGGACCTGAGTTGATGAAGGCGCTGCGCCAATTGGTGCGACGCGGGTGGATTGAGGAGGAGGTGCCTCCTGAGCTGAAGGATGCCCTTGTGCTACCACTGTACAAGGGCAAACGGAACAGGCAATGTCGCACGAATTATCGTGGCATCGACTTGCTGAGTTGTGGGCGAGATGATTGCCGGAATCCTGCTTAACGGCCTCGTCAGTCAGGTTGTGGAACCTAACGTGGCGGAACAGCAGTGTGGATTCCGTTCGGGTCGCAGCACCATCGATATGCTGCTTACGGCTGGTCAGTTGCTGAAGAAGTGTACAGAGTGACATCAGCCGTTGTACTTGCTTTTTGTTGATTTCACCAAGGCATTTGATACGGTGAATCGCGAGGCATTGTGGCTGCTGTTAGGTAAGTTTGGTTGCCCACGTAAGTTTGTAAGTTAATTGAATGTCTGCACAGTGGTATGAGGACGAGGGTGCAGCTGAGTGGAGAGACCTCGGATGACTTTGCAGTTGTCTCTGGTGTGAAGCAAGGCTGTGTCTTAGCTCCTGCCCTGTTTAATATATATCTTCATGTAATGTTGTCTTGTGCTTTTGATGCCGCTTGTGCTTACGGTGTTCGTGTGGAGCACCGTATTGATGGTGAGTTACTGAACATCCGTCGTTTAGGTGCGAGAATTATAGTCTGTGAGACAATTATCCGTATGTTTCGGTTTGCTGACGACTGTGCGTTGTTTGCGCACAGCGCGGAGGAGTTGCAGCAAATGACTAGTGCTCTGGCTTCGACAGCTGCCCAATTCGGGCTCACCATCAACACAAGAAAAACTGGCTGTCACTTTGAGCCTTCACCGGAAGCACAATCTACAATGGCGTCGCGAATCAGCATTTGTGATGAAGTATTGGAAACCACCTCCCGCTTCCGTTGGAAGTGTGGTTTTGACTGGTCAGCAACTACACGGAGAGCTTCGTATCCGCATCTCGAACGCAGCGGCGGCATTCGTGAAGCTAGAGTACTGAGTGTGGAACAACCACCAGTGTACCGTCGGCACGAAGATGACGGGGGACAAATCCATGGTGTTTTTCGTTCTTCTATTTGGCAGCGAAATTTGGATGATGTACAGGCGAGATGTGAAAATTTCTCGAGCAGTTTCATCAAGGGTCTGCGACGGATTCTGCGCATCGGTTGGTGCGACAGAGTTGGAGACACGGAAGTGTTGCGAAGAAGTCGAATGTATGCAGTAAACTGCATACATCTATTGATACACGACGTGGATCGGTCATGTGTGACGTATGGATTCGACGCGGATACCGAAGCAGCTATTATATGGTCAAATGAGTTTGGGGAAACGGCATGTAGGGAAACCAAAGCTTCGTTACCATGACATAATCAAAGTGAGCCTCACAAGTTCCCATCTTAACTGCAGGTCATGGGGATCGTAGGCGGTTGATCGGCGTGCATGGCACGATCTGATCAGGAAGGCTTTTGCCGCGGTGCAAGAGAAGGCCCTTGTGCATGCAGAGAAGAAGCGGCAAGTGTGAAAGCGATAGACACTGAAGAGGTGTACTCCATCGACATCGGACGCATGGTGCTCGGGCAAATGCGGTCACGACTGCCTGAGTTAGGCAGGCCTAGTGAACCATGAGCGAGGCCAGTCGGGGCCACCACCGAAGCGATGAGCAGTCCTGCAGAGAACGTATGCAGAACCGACGCAGCGTTTGTAGGTACGCTGCATTCGATTTACTAACCGCATGCTTGCTTTCTGAGCTTCTTTATTTCAGGTGATGGGTTTGCTATCGTGTCTCGATGCGTATTTTTACCACATCTTTACCTTTACTAGAATAATCTTTTACGAACTTGCACACCTCGCTTAAGCTAAGCGTGGTTAAGTTCGCTAACATTTCGCGTCCGTTGCATTAAAAAAGTGCTTTTATGACATCGCACTAATCGCGGATTTGTTGATAACTAATTTATTACATATGCTCATTTAGCGTAGATTCATGTCAGCATTTCGTTATGCTTTATTCGATATATGTTATTCCTTATTCGCATTTCAAGTGATTGGCTGTTGTTTGACATCCCCAGTGTGGCTGCGCTTGATTTGTATGTCGACAAGATACCTAACTCTCTATTACCCACTACCTAATCTATACTGTCTCAAGGAGGCAGTTGGGCGTTGCTGGAGGGGACGGGATACACGGTCCTTGTGGCCATGCTAGGCTCGAAGAGTGGTTCCATGCACTCAGTGTGTAGCGGACCACGGTCTAGCCACCACCTAGTGTGTGCTTGATTCCCCACATACAGCGTGCTTGTGTTTGCCAGTGAAAGAGTATGGGCCGGCTTCGCTCATGAAACGTGGCTCACATCCACATGCCTCCCGGTCTTATTCCTTCGGGTTTACATTGGATATGGGGTGTGGTTGGAACTGTCGGCGGTGCAGCGCAAACCACCCATAGTCCCTCTGTAGGCGCAGGCGTCCAGTGGCTGTCCCTGTGGAGGCCACAGAGAGGCATTTCCTGAACCGGATGCAGCCAACCATGTTACACAAAGGCGGAAGATTCCATGGTGCGCTCAGGCTAGTGGCGGCTAGATCCTGACAGATAGTTGACTTGCTGCTCCCAATATTGTGCCATGAACTCATGACCTGGACACGTCGCCGCAACCGCTGCGTGGGAGTTAGATTACACCCTTCGTCTAGCTAAGAGCCAGAGCACATACAATTCTGCATGAGTCGGTTTACGGCTTCACGGCGTACGGCCCGTTGTTTTTCTGGTGTTCAATTTATCGGAGGCTCTGGCTAAGGACCTGAATTGTTCTCCTGTCATGTGTGAACGTCCTGGCAATATCTTAGTTTAAGCCCCGACTATACATCACCCCAAAAATAATGATTCCATGCTGCATCGGCTGTCTCGCAGTGGTGGGGGAGCGAAACGGGTTGCATTATCTGCTACAAACTGCGCTGTGGATAAGCGAAAATGTGCTACCGCTGACACCTCCAATCTTTGTTCTTCTCCTGCACATACTCTTCATGTCCCATTTCGCTTGAAAAACTACTTCTTTACACACAGGTCATCAAACAAGTGTTTGTCCGCCATGGTAATCGTATACCTCCGCCCAAAGCACTCAACATCAGGTGCTGGAACGTGCGCACGCTACTTGACCGGAACACCAGTGAGTGACATGAAAGCGCTTCGCACTTTCAAAGTGCAAAGTGTTGTTGCAGGACTACCAACCACTTGATGAGCCCTTGACCCTTGCAAACGAGGAACTCGAGGTGGTTGATCATTTCACGTATCTTGGCAGCTGCATCAGCACCAATAGGCGCATAGAAACTGACGTCAGTTAACGCACTGCAAGAGCCAGAGCTACCTTCTTGAACCTGCGTCATCTTTGGCGACAGAAGGGAGTTTTCCTCCGTCTGAAAAGCCGTGTATACAAGGCCACAGTGAGGGACGTTCTGCTCTATGGGAGTGAGACCTGGACCCTTCGATCTGAAGATCTGAGACGCCTTCAAGTCTTTGATCATCGCAGTCTGCGAACCATTGCTGGTGTCGGACGGCACCAGCGCGTCCGTTACGATGATGTGCGTAGGCGAGTACTAGGTAGGCGATAAACATGCTTGTTCCCTAAAATAAGATAGCACTGAGTAAGTTGCGTTGGCTCGGGCACGTGCTACGTATGCCTGGTCACCGCTTACCTAGGAAGGCCTTGTTCAGTCTGCCAAGTGTAGGGTGGCGCAAAGCTCGAGATGGACAGAAGTTGACTTTGCGGCGGGAAATGTAGTTACTGACGACCAAACTAAGTGCTGTTGGTCCGTCTCGCCTTCCGGGTTGGAGTCCACGTGACTCACCTTGTGCTTGGCTCGAGACTTTAAAGGACGACTCCTAACCGACACCAGTGGCGCGTCTGCTGCCGTCTGCTAACCGGATTGCCTGTTGAAAGTGTGTTTGGTGCTGAGTTATCTGCGGGGTAATGGCTGATTATGGCGTGTGGCGGTGAAATCCGCAAGGAAGCTGTCTCGCTGATGCCGCCTTATCTTTGCACGATAGCCAGCTGTTTGCGACGGTATGTTGTCTACACAATGTGTAGGCGCCTTGGCGCTGAATGCTTGCTTCATCATCATCATCATCATCATCATCATCATCATCATCATCATCATCATCATCATCATCATCATCATCACCATCATCATCATCATCATCATCATCATCATCATCATCATCATCATCATCATCATCATCATCATCATCATCATCATCATCATCATCATCATCATCATCATCATCATCATCATCATCATCATCATCATCATCATCATCATCATCATCATCATCATCATCATCATCATCATCATCATCATCATCATCATCATCATCATCATCATCATCATCATCATCATCATCATCATCATCATCATCATCATCATCATCATCATCATCATCATCATCATCATCATCATCATCATCATCATCATCATCATCATCATCATCATCATCATCATCATCATCATCATCATCATCATCATCATCATCATCATCATCATCATCATCATCATCATCATCATCATCATCATCATCATCATCATCATCATCATCATCATCATCATCATCATCATCATCATCAACACCACCACCACCAGCACCACCACCACCAACATCATCATCATCAACAGCAGTACATCAACCATTTGGACTGATGCTTCGTAGTTGTATGGCAGCGAAACATCAGTTCAAACGGCTGATGTACTGCTGTTGTTGATGACCTGAAAGCACTGCACTGATCGCGAAGGAACTCGCGCGCAACGGAATCGACAATGCTGCACTCAGCGAGCTAAGCAAGGCAAGCTGTATGAGGCCTGTGCCAGTGACACGTACTACTGTGTGGGGAACGCCACTACAGTACCATGTGAAATATCCGATCGTGTCGAAATGGTCAGCTGGTGACAGAGTTGACTAGTGTCAGCACAAGATTGATGACATTTCACCTGCGACTTGGCTCGGGCACGTGCTACGCATGCCTGGTCACCGCTTACCTAGGAGGGCCTTGTTCAGTCTACCAGGTGTAGGATGGCGCAAGGCTCGAGGTGGACAGAAGTTGACTTGGCAGCGGGAAATGAAGTCACTGACGACCAAACTGGGCGCCGTTGGTCCGTCTCGCCTTCCGGGTTGGAGTCCACGTGACTCACCTTGTGCTTGGCTCGAGACTTTACAGGACATGGCTCGCAACCGACACCAGTAGCGCGTCTGCTGCCGTCTTCTAATTGGATTGACTGTTTAAAGTATGTTTGGTGCTGAGTTATCTGCGGGGTAATGGCTGATTATGACGCGGGGCAGTGAAAGCCGCAAGGAAGCTGTCTCTCCGATGCCACCTTATCTTTGCACGATAGCCAGCTGTTTGTGACAGGTATGTTGTCTACACAAGGTGTAGGCGCCTTGACCCTGAATGTTTGCTTAGGGCATTAAGGTTTTCAGGTAAGTCCCCCTTCTCTCCCTCTTCTTATTCTTTATTTCATAGGTCCTCATGGTTGTATGGCAGCGAAGCATCAGTTCAAATGGCTGATGTACTGCTGTTGATGATGACGATGATGATGCGACTTGGAAGAGGTAAGTTTGCCACTTTTACTAGTATGTATGGTCCTATCCTGACGACACGATGGATACATTCCAAACTCGGTTTTCCTCCGCGATGCAGTCTGTGCCCAGGAACGACCGACCATACCTACTGGGTGATTTCAACGCGCATCAAGCATGGTGTCGCGTTGTGGACAGACGTAATCAGTCCATATGGTATTGGCACAGCAAATGGGAACGGTGACCGGCTGCACTCACTGCGTATCACTCAAAGATGAGGAACCTGAAGCATGATACATCAATGATTCAGCAGTTGTCCAATACGAACGAGCATGACCTCATTTGTGCAGTCAATCAGACTCCCCAAAAAGCAATAACTCACGTGAGTCTACCACACGCCAAAGTCCATCCAATTGTTGGTTTTGTAGAGAATGGCATTTTGCTCAACACTGTCCATGTAAGAAACATATTTGCAACCGATGCGGCAGAAGAGGTCATAAAGAGTCATGTTTGGTACGTGGTCGTACTCTGTCCAGAAAGAAACGCAACAATGCTACACCGTTCAGATGGCCCGATGGGATCAGAAGGATCACTGCGACTTTCAAGGTTGGTGGCATCAACAGGCGTAAGTGCACCATGGTGGAAATCAATGGCAGGCAAGTCAAGTTAAAATTTGATACGGTTTCAAACATCAATCTGATCTCTAGCGACATGTGACGGTTAGGCGGCCGACACACGTACAGACGACTCATACCACCCGGAATGCTTCATGTGGTACATTAAAATTGCTTGGTGAATTGAACTGACAAGTCAATTTCCGAGGCCAACAAATCCACACAATGTGCTTTACAACAGACCGACCGGGGTTAGATTTGCTGGGACTCGATTGGATGGAGACGTTGAATTTGCTTGATCAACCGTTAAATAGTGTATGCCAGCCAGCGCAAGCCAACCAGTTGTCGCAACCATCAATATCAAGTCCGGTAGCAGGGCTCCAACATGGTCCGAAATGCTGCAGAATGACGAGTGCTGCCTTGAACCTTAAAACAGTCACTAAACCTGTATCCAGAGCAAAGCATCATGTGAAAAGCAGGAAGGAAAAGCATTGTAGTTGTCATGTGGAGGGAAATCGGACAGACAGGGTCCGTCATTTCGAAATTGTTGAGATTGTTTACGCGCGAGACTTCCGAAGATCGAGATGGTCAGCAGGAAGAGTGATCCGCAAAAGGGACCGAGTCAATTACGAGTTAATGGTAGGAAATGAGAAATGGGACAGGCACGCCAATCAGCTGAGGCCGAATCACAGCAGGATACAAAGTCCGCCAGAACCGCCATCCCTACCATGGGACATCCTGCTAGACACGTTTTGTTCGGAAGACCAAATTCATCGGCTAGGTGAATCATAACATAAGATGGAAGCAGCAGATGACGCACAATGCAGGCCGACCCGAAAGCGGAGACGACTACCATGGTTGCAAGTTGATACCAGAGCGAAAACCCATGAACAAAGTCGAGCTCGAACGGTACGCTGGTATACCCAATTAGAAAGGGGAGGTGATAGAGGCGTACGTGGAGCACGTAGGCTGTCCGCTACATGCACAAGTCATCAGAACCTGCGTGCTACGAGCTTTGACCGTTCCGCTGAATATGGGAATCATATGAGGATTAATCGGCCAGCAAATAACAACCCGCGGTCAATATGATAAACTAGTGGAGCGGAATTCAGTTACACTGGCTGAAAATCAGACGCAGAAGGGTGACGTTAACCTGCTAAATTGGCATGTATTTGTACCAAAAGATAGAGTTAACTGATCCTGTAGGTATACTCTGTCTACCGAGTTTTGGTCTTTTGTATTTCTTCGGTTGGCTGAGCAGTCAGACAGTCGCAGTCTCACAGGGCAGCAAAGCAAGCAGTACCACACTCGTCAGTGGCAGACGGGAAGGAAGCAAGTGTTACATCAGTGGGCCCCTTGACAACATTTACATCAAGCGCAGCCACACTGGAGATATCAAATAAGCAACGCAAAATTTGAAAGAAAATAGACTCGCAACGTTGACACGGGATACGCGGCAAAACGACAGAAGTGATCAACTCAAATAAAGTGGAATAATTTGATTTCATATTAAGAGCTAGTCTAAGAGAAAGTCGATATATCCTTGATGCAGTGAAGCACGATTTACGCAATATCAGTCGCAGCATGAGAAATACGCGTCATTAAATGACACCACAGAAAATGTATCCACCGAGAAATCAGGATGATCTGGGATTGTGTATGAAAACCGAGGCCAGTTTATTTTTTCGGGCAGGTGGGGAGTCAATCTTCCGACCAAATCGGTCGGTTCCGTTTGCAGTAATTTTGATCTAGAGGTAAGAACTATAAGCAAGTGCGACAAATAGTAGTTCTCTGTTAGTTGATATCAGCCTCAACGGCCAACCATTAAAGCCAAATGTCGCCAACAGGTCTGTAGGAAGAAAAGTGATGTACAGGGAATCGATGATAAGACTTATCGCGTCCAGAAGCTGTACAGATGGTCACGTTTAATTTCATCCCCACAATAAGTGTGAAACATTAATTCCTTCTTTGATGCGGACCCAACACTCATCCGGAACTGTGACAGCTAGGGCGTCGTTATACCTCAACGTGACCTATCGTTCGTGGTGTAGTAAATGGAAATTAGGAAGGAGTGAAGATGACTATGGTAAGGCGAGTAGAGTTAAGCCCAAACGGACCATACGTGCATCCACTGGGCTGTAGCCGTTGCACAACCGTGAATAAAAAAGACAACAGCTAGGTATCATCATCATCATCATCAACAGCAGTACATCAGCCATTTGAATTGATGCTTCGCTGCCATACAACCATGAGGACCTATGGAATAAAGAATAAGAAGAGGGAGAGAAAGGGGGACTTACCTGAAAAACTTAATGCCCTAAGCAGACATTCAGGGTCAAGGCGCCTACACCTTATGTAGACAACATACCGTCACAAACAGCTGGCTATCGTGCAAAGATAAGGTGGCATCGGAGAGACAGCTTCCTTGCGGCTATCACTGCCCCGCGTCATAATCAGCCATTACCCCGCAGATAACTCAGCACCAAACATACTTTAAACAGTCAATCCAATTAGAAGACGACAGCAGACGTGCCACTGGTGTCGGGTACGAGCCATATCCTGCAAAGTCTCGAGCCAAGTACAAGGTGAGTCACGTGGACTCCAACCCGGAAGGCGAGACGGACCAACGGCACCCAATTTCATCGTCAGTGACTTCATTTCCCGCTGCCAAGTCAACTTCTGTCCACCTCGAGCCTTGCGCCATCCTACACCTGGTAGACTGAACAAGGCCCTCCTAGGTAAGCGGTGACCAGGCATACGTAGCACGTGCCCGAGCCAACGCAACTTATCCAGTGCTATCTGTTGTTCTAGGGTGCTATCACGATTATCACCACCTAGTACTCGCCTACGCACATCATCGTTGGGGATACGCTGGTGCCACCCGACACCAGCAATGCTTCGCAAACAACGATGATCAGATTTGAAGGCGCTTTAGATCTTCAGACCGAAGGGGCCAAGTTGCACTACCATACAGCAGAACGGCCCTCACTGTGACCTTGTATACACGGCCTTTCAGAAGGAGGGAAACTCCCTTCTGTCGCCAAAGATGACGCAGGTTCAAGAAGGCCTTTGCAATGCGTGAGCTCACGTCAGTTTCTATACGCCCATCATCGCTGACGCAGCTGCCAAGATAAGTGAAATGATCAACCACCTCGAGTTCCTCGTTAGCAATCGTCATGGGGTCATCAAGTGGCTGGTAGTCCTGCAACAACACTTTGCACTTTGAAGGTGCGAAGTGCACACCAAATAATGGGACCACTCTGGACAGGCTATTCAGGGTTGATTGTGCCGCCCCAACATCGTCGAAAAGCAAGACGATATCGTCCGCATAATCTACGTCAACTAACCTTTCACCAGGCAGCACTTCAACGCCTATATCGTTGGACTCCGTCAGTGAACACCCCATGATAGAATCCACGACAAAATTGAACAAAAACGGGGAAATCGGACAACCCTGACGAACGCCACTTGTAGTCGGAAAGCTATCCGATAGGACACCATAGACCCTGACGCGGCCTGTAGTGTTCGAGTACAGAGCACGTAGGATGTTCACATATTTCGTGGGAACACCTTTCCGCGCAAGTATTTCGAACAGAATCGATCGATCGACCGAATCGAACGCACTCTTGAAATCGAGGAACACAGCTATTGTCGGTCTGCGGTATGCGTGGCGCTGCTCTAGCACCTGCCGCAAAGTGAATATATGGTCTATACAGTCACGTCCTGGGCGAAAACCGGCCTGCTCTTCCCTAATCCGAGATTCCCGTTCCACAGTGAGGCGACGAACGATAATCGAGGCCAGTAATTTTGTCACAACTGGCGTTAGGCTAATACCCTTGTGGTTCGCACAGTCTGTGCGACTCCCCTTTTTGTATATTGCCACTATAATCGATTCGCTCCAATTAGCCGGGACACTTCGTTCCAGATGCGTTCGAATAGGAAGGTCAGTGCCCTGCAGAGGACCTCACCTCTATCCTTAAATAGTGCAGGTGAGAGGTAATCCGGGCCAGCGGCACGAAAACGATTGAAGGCTGTCATCGCGTTTCGGACCTCGGCCTCTGACGGAGGCTCTAAACTAACCGTCCATGGCACGTCCTACATCACCTGAGTAGGAAGAGGTCCGGGAGCAGAGGTCCAGCTGAACTGATCTTCAAAGTGTTCCGCCCAACGAGCCATACGGCGCTCCTTATTGTGTATCAGCGCACCCGCGCTGTCTCTGATTGTCTCACTGACGCCTGGTTTCCTGGGACCAGTGGTGCGGATTAGCTGAAAGAGCTTGCGGTAATTGCCTACTGCTCCTGCCTCCTCCATTTCTTGAGCCCGACTGATCCACCAGGCTTCCTTGTCAGCACGTAGACTCCGCTTTAGTTCACGCCTAATAGCCCGTCTGGTCACACTGTGTTCAGAACCAGCCGGGAGGTGTCTTCTAGCTTCCAACAGGTTCACGGACCTCTCGGATATCCAGTGATTGGTGCGGTGACGACTGACAGTGCCACAAGCAGATGCTCCTGCGTGGTGCATGGCAGCCGAGATCTTATTCCACTGAAGTTCAGTGTCATTAGGACAATACAGCGAGAGTTCGGTATGCAGTGTGTCTTGGTAGGCTTGCCTGACCGAGGGCTGGGACAATTTCTCCGTTGCCAATCGGAGGAGACGCTTTGTGCGTCTTCCGGTAAAGTTCATGGAGAAACGACAGCGCACCAAGGCATGATCAGAGTCAACACAGGTACTCCAGTACGAGCGGCAATCCAGAATGGAACCGCGCCACCTGCAACTTATGGCTATATGGTCAATTTGGGTCCATCGCTGGCCAGCTACAGGTGGATGCCAAGTGGCACTTCTGCGCCCACTGTGTCTAAAAGCAGAGCTAGTAAGAAACAACTGGTGCTCCGCACACAGTTGCAGCAGATGCTCACCGTTGTCAGTCCGTTCGGAGTTAAGTCCATAATTACCACCCAGCTGAGCTTCTGAAGAGCTCAGACGCCCTACTTGTGCGTTCATATCCCCGCAAGTACTATAATATCTGAACTAGTAGCACTGCGTAGTAGGGCGTTCAGTTCGTGATAAAAAGTGCCCTTGACTGCATTAGAACTGAAGTCGATGGGAGCATAAACGGAAAGCACAAACAAACAGCGTTTTCTTCTACTTCGCGAATTCACCTTAGCTGATGTCGTCAAAGGGGCTGCACATAAACGGCTGTTCACCGGAATCCAATCAACCAACGATGACTCAGCCTTGGAGCTTAGAATGATATCTACACCAGCTTGACCCGTGAGTGCTGCATCGGCGTCTCCGGATGCGTGCAACCAATAACGAGAGGATAAGCCGGGTGCAGTTAATTCAATAACCCCGTTAGGGTCACTGATCCTAGTTTCGGACACACAACACACATCAACACCCAGTGTGTCCAAGGTGCGTGCGAGTGCAGCCTGCTGAGCTGTTTGTTTTAGAGTGCGGACGTTGAATGCCGCCATGGAAACGGGACAGCGTGGCCTTATAAGGGACTTTTGCCGATAGGCGTCCGATAGGTGCTGTGGGATGGTGGCTGCAGATGGTTCTACTCCAGTAGCACTTCGGTTGCTGTCAATTAAGCTGGGAATTATAGAAGGAAGGTTAGTAATGGGGGTCGGGATGGGAGTAAGAGAAAAAGGTGGAAACGAAAGAAGGGAGGCGCCAGCAGTAGCATGTTTTCGCTTATCCGCCCTGCTGTATGCAGCAGATAAGGCGACCCTTGATAATCTGCGCGACGGCCGATGCAGGATGAAGTTTATGTTTGAAGAAAATGACATGGTTGTATGTGGGCGCCCAGACCTAGACAGGAGGACGATTAGAGTCCTCATCCAAAGCCTTTGGCTCAAAAGCCTGTCCGCAAGGCAGCGAAGAGGTGGCAATGATTTAGTTTTACAGAAATGGGCGCCATCCCATTTCAAACCCGCAACCTGGATGACCAGGAGACTGAGTTTGTCTGACCACTCACCATTGACCAACCTGATAGGAGTAGCTCTCAAGATGCTCGGAGGCATCACCCAGTATAGCTCAATGGGTCAATGAGGTACGCAAACCGCCGCACCACGTTAAGGTCCAGTCTCGTTGCGACGGACAGCTAGGTAACAGTCCAAAGATTTCCTGGAAAGACGAGATTTATGCAATGAGGAACTGTCATAAGCATGTCTGATAGTAAAACATAAGAAACAGCACTCTGTCTCAAAGAAGATTGAGATAGCAGCTTCATGATACACTTGCAGAAATATATGTATTCTAAGACCAACCAAAATGCTAAACGATCGATTGTACCTACATGTTTAGATGCGCACTTGTTTCTACCGATGCTAAGTGTTGCTGACAATCTCAGTGAGACAAATTTCAGGAGTATGAGCATGCCAAAATGGTTTCACAACATAGCCTTAAGACACGCAGTGAAAGCATTTTGCAGTTGTAAATGCCGTCCGTACTTAGCTTAAGTCGATTTCCGTAGCGTCATAACACTACTACGTATGCAAAGCCATGCGTGAAATACTCTGTGGATGATTTGTCCTGTCGCACTGAGACGGCATGCGGCACGAAAGCTGGTCACCCAAAGGAAGCCCAGTTGGCTGGGCATATGACTATGACCGGTGACGATAGCAATGCAGTATCTTACGGTATATTTGAACATATCACGCTATTTCTTCCCTCATTTTCTTCATGTTTCTGCGAAGGGCCGATAAGGTCAAGAAATGGGACGACTGAGCGCACAAATGTGTCGGCAGAACAATGCACAAAAGCCCTGTCAGTTTCATCGGACAGCCGGTCATTCGACTACAGTCTCAACTAGCAAGGAGGGTAGCTAAGAAAATGGTAAAAATAAACAATAAGAAAACGGCACAGTATAAGACAATGGCAAAAATTTTGAAGTTGAATAATAATATGATTGTGTGCAAATTTATCCACATTCGTCAACGTAGTTGTTCTCGGTAGTAACGCAACCGTCCAGTAATGTAACCAGGTGTTTTCACATATACCGCATTGTAGCTTTTCTATGCATTTCATATCCCGTTTGCTGCGAACAATTTAAGAGTCTGATTTTTATCCGAATTGGTTTGAAAGCGGACGAGTAGGACGCTTACCGGACACACATGTCGGACTAGCGCGAGCAACACAATGACTAATTTTTATCAGCGGCTAACCCAAAGAGATTTACTTCGACCAAATAATGGTCGCTAAGAAAAATATTTCCAGTACACCCGACACCCTTGCCGCACGATTGTCACATAAGTTCAATCCATGTACTGACTACGCATTTTCCGAATGCCAATCGGATAGGCGAAAACCGGATGTGGTAGTCAGGAAAGCCAGCGTACATGCAAGCAAACAATGTATTACACATTTTATGCACGCCGGGTACCATGTCATAATGGAAAGAACACACTATGAAGTAAAGGAAGACGTATAGGTCCACAAAAACAAGCTACATAGTACCCAAATAAAAGAGTAGCGCAACTGCCATAGAACCTATGTCACTTTTCATTGTATACCCAGGACTAATTATTTCGTAAAAAGTGGCTCGATTTGAGTCCGCAACCGGACGGCTACGCGTCCAGTGGTTACGATAGGAGTGGTATGACGAACAACTTCGTTAAAACTGTGTCGAGCTTGAAGGCCTGTCTAATGATATTTGGTTATATTGCGCTATTAAGCTTAGTGTTTTCCTCATACCCATGTGAGTAATCGAAAGCAAGCTCAACCAGGACGCCGGCACAACACGAGTGATTAACGTACATACCCTGAAGTGAACATTTCGGCGCCATGAGTGATTGTCTCGTGTTTCTGGCTGTCCAAATGAAATACATTTGAATCGAATTTCGGTCACTAAGAAAAAGTATTGCAGTCCATCCTTAACTCATGCGGTTGCAAATACTTTAAACACACGGTGTAAACCGGTTCAGGAATCGTCATAACGCAGTATTGTAGGTGCTAAGCCACACCAAAACTTTTGTGTGACCGAAACACATCCTGTCTCAATGGGACGGACAAGAGCAAAATAACAGTCACTCAGCAGCAACTTAACAATCACTAGCGCTGACAATAAGTGAGATTTTATTAGACTATTAGGGAACCGGAGGCGTTAAAAAGGCGTTGTAACAACTATTAGCATATTTTGACATAAAGTTTGATTAGTATTTTCATCCCTAGGAGTGATCCTGTCCACATGAGTGACTAAAATGTGTCTGCTGGAGTGACCGTTGGAGCTCACAGACTGAACAATTTTTGTTTTTTCGGCCTTCCCACCTGGACACATTCTGGGCGATGTTCAGTCACGCACAGTGATTTTTCTAACGCAGCGTTACTATATGCCTTGAATGCATCTTTTCTAGTTGTAAACACTGTCAACATTGATCTGAAATCGATTTGCAATTTGTTAGTGCATCATACCGTAGCCATTGAACTAAACCGAAAATATTAAGTGACCCAAATTTGACCGAAGTGTTTAATTGGGACGGCCGGGGGAAGGAAAATTGGTTACATAGGGAGGTCTAATGATCCAACGCGCTGAGCGAAATTGCAATTTTCTTAAAATGTACCGCCTTTTAGGCATCGCCGTTTGGTAGGGCCTGATAGGATGTCACGCTTTGATCCGGCGTGCATTCTGGTTAAATGCCATACAAACCCAATACAGCTAGACTAACATGTGAACCCAACCAGCTATAAGGTTGTTAAATCTTTTGTCATGGGTCATGTAGAAACATGTTAGTACAATGTTCCAACGACATTGCTAAGCCATGTAAGCTCATTTGACGAAGTATCTAAACACACCACGCTATTCACTATCAAATTTGCTTTCTACTTCTGCAAATGACCAAAAACATGCCCAAATGGGAAGGCTGGCAGAGTATTTGTACGGACAATGGATCAAACATATCCAAATTGGGTTTGACCTAACATGTAGCAGATAAATGAACAGTACCTAAAGATGTGAATACACTAGCATCTAAAAAAATAAAGTACTTGATATTTTACGCCGATCGGTGATCGCCAAATAACAGAAAGCTAAAACTACACAGCATCTGAAAAAAGCAGAAATGTGACGCGTGTCCGACTTCATTGATGAGACAGGTAACAAAAATGCACAAAAAGACTGACCAAGTGCAAGCAACTTTATGAGATAGTCGTAGTCATCCTCCTGACGATCCGCGTTATCGTGAAACAGAGTATCACCCATAAATGGTAGAGGGATTGTCCGAATGGCACAATATCGAAGAAGTGCTCCTCAGACGGACGTGCTGCAGTACATATTTGACAAGACTACCGGATATGTCCTCAAACAGCGGTACTGACTAGTTCCTTGATACAAACATTGCATTTGAAAAAGGCTTTCTTTGAAAATGAAACAGCATTGTATCTAGTCAATATTACATAGATTGATCTACGTTCACGTGTTATCATTAAATTTTCTTTCTACTATTGTATAAAGTTTGTAAATAGTGGCTTTGTTTACTAACATAATACAAGGAAAATTATTTTATATCAAACGGCTCTTTATAACTTTGTCTAATTGCTGTACTATATTGCGGTACGCAACCGTATTTCAAATTCTCCCGCCTACGTTTAATCCCACGGACCCAACTGAAAGCACAATGAAATTATGGATCGGCCGCCACAACCTTGGATAATCCAGACCTAGTAATACAAAACAATATAACAAAAAGCATAAGGTGTAACTAACCCTCCCCTATAAATTTATAGACAGCGCTGTCCGCACAACAACCTTAAATATAAGCACATTTCCACTATATAGTTCAAAAAGTCTTGCTATTCACACGGTTATTTATTAAATGCGCAAGTTGAAAGGTTGTAAATATGCTTTGAGTTCAGCTTCTCCCAACATAAACGTGCCCTTACACATATATGGGTGGCTGCATCCGGTTTAACATTTGCCTGTTACTGTGGTCAGCCACAGAACGCCTGCGCCTTCAGATGGACCGTGGATGGCTTGCGCCGCACCACTCACAGCTCCAATCACGCACCTCACATCCAGTGTAAACCCGAAGGAATAAAACCACGAGGCATGAGGGTGGGAGCCACGTTTCCTCAACGGAGCCGACCCACACTCATTTACTGGCAAACACAAGCACGCTGTATTTGGGGAATCAAGCGCACACAAGGCGGTGGCTGGACCGTAGTCCGCTCCACACTGAATGCATTTAATCGCTTTTCGAGCCTAGCACGTCCACAAGGACCGTGCACCCTGTCCTCTCTAGCAACAACAAAATGTCTCCTGGAGCCAGTATGAACGTGGTATTGGGTAATAGACAGGTAGGCGCCTTGTCAACATGCACATCAAGCGCAGCCACACCGGGGATGCCAAGTAACAGCCAATCACTTGAAACGACATGATGAAATAAAACAAGTCCAATAATGCTACACATACGGAGCCATACCTGTCCGCTTAAGTAACATATTAATTAAGTTGTTGAGCAACGAACCCGCGATAAGGAAAATTTTTCACAAGGTACTTGAGCATGCTACAAACGCAACTAGTTATGGAATATTAGCGCATTTAGGGAAATAAACGTGGCCAGTTAATAGAAGATTATTCAGGTAGGCAGAATAAACCAAGTATAGTGGAATGAACTTTTGCCAGCTTTAAATTCCTCGTTTAAGTGTACGTTGGTTTAGCCCAACTGCGGTGAAGAGGCATCAATAATGCAACATCAGCCTCGGCATGGGGCACATATATACTGTCTTGGTAACACTGTACCATGCTATTGCTACCAGTTCCCTTTGCTCTAACAGTTAGTTATTGGAATCTGATTTGTATAACCGCGATGCGTACGGAAAGTGCTTTCTGATACGGCCATAAGTGGTTTCCATATTAGCTGACTGTTCCTGTTATTAATGATGAACAGCGTTCATTCCATGTCTTTGTTTGGATAGACAGCTTTGCAATTCGGTTGAAGGTATTTCTGTGCCAGCTCAAACAACAAGTTTAAAAACGCTTGCTACTTTGATTTTCATGACTACAGTAAAGTAAAGCTGCCTCGTTAGTGCCAACTGACGTAACGCTGCCAAGCATGCTGTTCACCTTCCTATGCAACCCCTCTTCTGTCTTTGTAAACTTATCTGCGGAGGCGTGCGGAGGTGCTCTGCTGTTGGCTGCTAACCTCTACTGCTCTTCCCAGCGTGTTTGCTAGCAGGCTGATTCTACGTTGCTTCTTGATGTACCTTCTTACTAGTCCCTTATGTTTGACTTTCGATCATCTAAGCTCTCGCTGCTTTCCTTTGCTGGTCGTCGGGTCTATTCCAACTCACTCTTGGTGCCCAATAAGGAAGCACCTTCCCCTATGAATAAGAGGAAGGTTACCCGTTTTCCGACGCTGCCAGCTAATTTGACCTGAGCATTCTTAAAATAGCTGGTAAAACTGACGACCGAAAGCGGCTAAAGGTACAACATTTAAATCCCGCTAGCACACCATTCGCAACAAGCCCTGCTGGAATCAACTCTGCTTTTCTTCGCACGCACTGGCCTCTCATCGCCATTCTGAATTCAACCGCGCCGGGCAAGTACTGTCTTGGTGCCGATTATGATTATTGGGATCGAAAAGGGCAAGCACTTAGCCGGTTTCAGGAACACGAAAATGTACTACCATGCCTAATCTCCGTAGCACTGATGCGTACCTCGCAGTACCTGTGGAAGAAATTGGCAAGCTTCCAGTCGACGAACAATTTTTCACGCAACTTACGCCCGCGAAGCTGCCCAACTTCATGGTTGAGATTAGAGACGGATGATTCTCTAACCAGTACAAGTGTATGTGTTGCATATTACCTTATTAGTTTTGGCGTTGTGAATACTCAGTACCTAAATACCCCAAAGACAACCAAGCAGGTGTTAAGCGGGATGTTCTCACACAGGCTGCGCAGCTAAAGTAATACCTTGATTTCGGCATGAACTTCTGTTGGGACCTCTAGCAGGATAGGGCAGGAGACTCTGTGGCCTGCAGAAAATACTAAAATATTTACTCTGGTCTGCCAGCAGGAATAATGAGTGCCCCTCGAGTAGCGCCTGTCTAGTGGAACAGGCATGCAGAATCCGGCAACTGGCCAGAAGTGCAAGAGCACAAGTTTGCAATCAACCGCATTTGATGGAGCAACCAACTTCCCAGTGCGCCAAACATATCCATATGGTAGAAGGTTTGGTGCGGCGACGTAAGCCTGTGCACCGAAGGGATTCTATAAGCCCAAGCGAGTTCATTTGGTGGGCCTACCATTGCTAACTCCTATGCTGCAGCCACCCATATCATGTTCGGGTATAGGTGTGGTGGTGGGATTGCGACCTTATTGGACACCGAGGCTGCTTGCTCCATGGTCCACAAGCGATTGTTACCGCGGAATGATATTGTCCATCCAGATAGATCAGTTGGTTTAGTGGCTACTGCTGCCTCCACGATAAAAACTTCAGGCTGGACCACTGCTGCGGTACATATAGGCAGTACTTTATTTAACCATGGATTCGCACTTCTAAAATTTACTGTGGTATGTTGTATTGTGTCTTGTACTGTACCTCGGGGGCGATTCCAATACAAAAGCTACTACCTAATCTCCCAGTGGAACTACCGAACTGTATTACTAACGAAGCGATAAATATTTGTATACATTACCAGCAAGGGTTCTTGTGAGCTAAGGACGGTTTAAAAGGATATAAATTTATATTGCACAGCCCTCAAACAAGTAAAGCATCACGGGTAAGCCAAACACCGCGGCTTGTGGCGAACCACTGAAGGCAATATTTGAAAGGCAGCACATATTCATGCGCTTACGTAACCGATCCTCCCAGTCACTATGGGTTGCGCCTGTCCTCATTATCAAGAGGCAAAGCAGTAAACTGCAGTTTTGCTTCACGTTCCGCAATTTGGACGCGGCTGCGCAAAGGAATTCGTTTCCGTTTGCAGGAATGCTTGAGTCTATGGACGCGCTTACTGGGTCGCGCTGGTTTTTCGCGTTTTAGCTTGTGTTCGGTTATTGGCAAATCGAACTTTATTCGGACGACAGGCGCGAGTGGTCCATTTCATCGATTGAAAGAGGTTGTGCAGAATAAGTAAGCTGTGCTTTTCGGTGGTTCCGCCTCGGGGTCTTGTGGCAGCGCCCAGTTGTTTTCAGTCGATTTCAAGGGTTGTATAACGTCTCGTTGGCGGGAGAGCCTACGGTGGGCTGAGGCTGGTGGTGGCTAGATCCTGACAGATGGTCTACCCACTGCTGCTACTGTTGCGCCATAGTCTTCTGTCCTGGGCGCCTCCACGTGGCGACCGCTGGGTGGTAGTTGGATTTTGCCCTTCTCCCTGATAAGATCCAGGACACCAATCCGCATGAGTAGGCTAACTGACCATGTGCTAGACCCGCTGCCTTACGGGTGTTCATTTAATCGATGGCTTTGGCTGAGGACCCGAGTCGTTCTCCCATGAGGTTTGGGCGCCCTGGCAGTATCCTAGTCCATCTTTTCCGGAGGTTAGGAAATGGTCGATGGCCCTCTTCCTGTAAAACCTGGCCATGGGAGACAATAGGTTTACGGGTTATAATCTCACAGCACGATTGGCGTAGAGCACGAGGGCCACGCATTGTCTCTGACGGTGGGAGGACACCTCCGGGTGTTCAATGGTTTGCTACTGCCCGCCTCAAACCAGGCAGCCCCTGGTCAAATTGGTGCAAACCCGCCAAAAACCCACCTGCGTCTGGCCGTGGTTGCAGGTGAGTATCCAATTACGGTCGCAAAACATATGATAATTGTTCCAGAACCTCAAAGGCTGCGTGTGACGGCCGTCATGCAGATCCTAATCTGTCTCTGCAATCACATTCCCGAGCTGGATCTGCTCTCCACTGCCTTGTGGGTCAGGCTATTGAGCCAAAGGCTCCGGGTGGAGCCCCTCAAGCAAACCTCCGAAGCACAACGACCACCTCGCATGCGATTGCCTACCAATGCAATCGTATGCCTGCGCGCAAAGCACTCGGCATCGGGTGCTGGAACGTGCGCACACTACTGGACCGGAACTCGAGCGAGCGCCTGGAACGACGCACTGCACCGGTCGCAATGGAGCTGGCGCGCTACCACATCGATATTGCGGCGCTCAGTGAAACTCGGCTCGCTGAGCAAGGTAAGTTACATGAAGCAGGTGCTGGCTACACATTCTACTGGGTGGGGAACGCCGCCTCAGCACCACGTGATCATGGGGTCGGATTTGCAATATCCGATCGCCTCCATGGCCGACTGGTGGGTGAACCAACGGTCATCAGCGCGCGACTGATGACTGTTCGCCTACGACTCGGAAGAGGTAAGTTTGCTACTTTTATAAGCACGTACGGTCCGACCATGTGTTATCCTGATGACACGCGTGATCAGTTCTACACTGAGCTACCTACCGTGATACGGTCTGTGCCGAGGAGTGACCGACTATTTTTGCTGGGCGATTTCAACGCGCGCGTTGGGCGTGATGCATCAGCGTGGACAGATGTTATCGATGCGCATGGCATTGGTTCAGCGAATGCGAACGGTGACAGGCGGCTCTCACTGTGTGCCACTCACGGCCTGACGATCACGAACACTCGGTTTGCACTGAGTGCGAGTGATATAGCAACTTGGACGTACCCACGGAGTAGTCACGCTCACCTGCTCGACTATGTCATCGTACGTCAGCGTGATATCCGTGAAGTGCGCATGACACGTGTATTGCGTGGAGCTGAGTGTGGCACTGATCACAAATTGGTTCGGACCAAACTGTACATATATTTTCATAGATCTATTTATTGCACTCCCGCCGTGAATCGGCGTAAATTTAACATTCTCTCCTTTGGTACGGTGGCGAAACGTACTGAGCTGCAGAAGGCGATGGCTGCACGCCTGTGTGGTGATGTGGACTGTATAGCCACAGTGGGCGACCTGTGGCACCACATTCGCGACCAGGGGACAGCTGCTGCCGAGGAGACCATCGGACGCGCAAACTGTAAACCGCCTGATTGGTTTGATGACAACAATGTGACAATTGGCGCATTGGCGTCAGAGAAGAATGCAGCATTTGCTGCACATGTGGCAGACCCCAGTGACTTGGGGAAGAGTAGTCAGTTTCGCAAACTTCGACGGCAATGAACAATGAACAATGAACAATGAATTTGTACGGGTTAAGAAGCGTTGCTTTACAAGCCCCGTTGGATATTTGGTGGGGATATCAACACAATAATTATGATGAAAAGGGTAGTAAAATAGTTAACACTTTAAATTCGAAAATAAGGACTTATCGTTTGCTTCGCTGCAGTCCTGCGATCCACTTAGATTCACAACACCCACAGTTAACAACAAATAATTCCAGGGTAAACTCCAGGTGTAGCATGGAGACATAGTGTTAAGTAACAAAGTGTAATTGGATGAGTGCCTCGTCCAACCGTCTTTTAAATATTGTTAGCGTCGGTGCAGAGACGACCGATTCTGGGAGAGCATTCCACGGGTGACAGACACGGATGGAAAAGAAATTTCTGCGGCACTCCAGACGACTGTATTGTTCTGCGAGTTTTAATGAGTGGCCCCTCAGGTTTGTATTGCTGCTGAGTTGCAGTAAAGGGCGGCACACATGATGTGGGTCTCGCAGAACCAATTATGTCATAATCAGGGCGCCTCGTAGCCTGCGATAGCTTCCACTGAACAATCCTAGTCGTCGCAGCCTCTCCTGGTAGGACAGATTGCGCATTCCAGTTACGTTCTTAGATGCCCGGCGTTGAGGCTGCTCCAGTGCGTTAAGGTCGTGTTTCAGCCATGGATGCCAGGCTTGAATTGCGTATTCGACATGAGAGCGAACATACGCACTGAGCATTTGTCGAAATATGGAGCTGTTTATTTGTCCAAATGCCCGCCTCAACAGCCCAAAGTGTTGATTCCCGGTCTTCGAGGCCTTTTCCGATTGCCTGGAGCAACCCAAGTCATCTTGAACCAGGACACCCAAGTCACGTTCGTAAGTTGATTGTTGCAGTACATCCGTTCCGAGTCGGTATGAGTAGCTGCCCTGATGTCGGATGGAAAGCACCTTGCATTTACTGACGTTGAAATGCAATAAGTTTTGGATCGACCATTGATACGCTGTATCTAAGTCACTTTGGAGCACATGTTGGTCGGCGTTCGTCTGGATCCTGCGCCAGGTCTTGATGTCGTCGGCAAACATTAGGAAGTTTGAAGCGATTCCCTGTGCAAGGTCATTAATAAACACCAGAAACAAACGTGGATCTAGAACCGAGCCTTGCGGCAAACCACACTCGACTTGTATGGGGTCCGCTAAAGAGCTCCGAACTCTGACCACTAATTGCCTTTGAAATAGAAAGTTGGAGATCCAGCTTAAAAGAGGGTCTCCGATCCCGTAATGCTGTAGCTTGGATAGTAGTATCCGATGGTCTAGACGATCGAAAGCCTTGGAAAAATCCAGGTAGATCACATCAACACCTTCTCCAGCGTCGGCTGCCTCGGCCCAACTACTGCGTGCAATTAGTAAATTAGTTGTACATGACCGCTGTTGACGGAAACCGTGCTGTTCAGGAGTGATGAGGTTGCAGTTTTCCAGATAGCACACCAGTGCATCGGCAACTAAAGATTCCATGACCTTGGATAGTATAGGAAGAAGGGTTACTGGGCGGTAGTTGGAGGGATCAGGTCTGCTTCCACCTTTGTGAATCGGGCTTATTATTCCAAGCTTCCACATGGCGGGAACTTGGTTCTGGTCTAGGCAGTGCTGGAAAAACTGAGCTAAATGTCCTGCCAGTTGGTTTGCTGCTACTCCCAATGCCTCAGGACGAATGGCGTCGACACCCGGCGAGCTGTGTTTGCGTAGAGAGGTCAGCTTTTGCAATACAGCCTCTGCGGTAAAACTGACGTGGGTTAGTCCTGGTGAGCAGCAGACAAAGCTTGGTAGATCGCTTGGTGGCAAGACCGTTTGAAACGTGGGGGCGTATTGCATCTGCAGCGCGTTTGCAGCTTCCATAGACGTGCTTGTTGGGCCGTCAGCCGTCTTGAGTGGAGGAAATCCTTGCCTCACCTTTCGTATGCTATTAACGTGCTTGTACAGCAGTTTGTGGTTAGCACTGAAGGTTTTTGCGATGTTCTGCTGATAGGCGGCTTTGTCTTCTCTTAACAGTTGAGTGCAGTGGTTACGTTGGGCTACGTAGTTGTCCCACGTTTCTGGTGCTGGAGCTTCTCTGTACACTCGCCATGCTGCGTTGCGTACTGTCATCCATTTCCGGGTTCTGCTCCTAACGAAAGAAACGGATTTGCACTTATTGTAAGCCTTTATCTCTGAAGCCTGTGCAATCAGCTGACTGAATGTGTTGACGAACTCGAGCAAGGCGACCTCCGGGGGTTCTTTTTCGAGGAAAGACCATGCTGTGGCGCTGACTAGCTGGGAGAGTCGGTCGTACCTTGTGATGGTTCGCACAGTCTCATCTTTATCATTCCGATATTCTGCATAGCAGACGAAGTTGAAACTGATCACTGCGTGATCACTGCGACCCAACGGGCAGTCTAAAACCAACGCATCAATCAAATGATCCTCGTTGGTAAGCACAAGATCCAACACAGATGGCCTGTTACCAGTTCTGAACCGAGTGGGCAAAGTGATGTGGTTGTAAAGAGGAGCAGTAGTTACTAGATCTTGTAAATCGGTTTTGAATTGTTCGCCGATTGTGGCAGGGGCTTCTAAACAATGTACGTTGAAATCACCCATGATAAGAATGTGAGTGTACTTCGGTTGCAAACTGCACCTTAAAGCAGCCATTAGGTGGTAGTCGGTTTCGGGTGTTGAGTTAGGGGCGCGGTACGCCAAGATAATAAGGCAAGCCTCCCTGCCTTTTAACTGCAACCGGCACCAAAGAGAGTCGGGGAACTGCGAATCTGAATCCTCCACGGCTTCGCACTGTAAGTCGTTTCGGTAGTACAGGATTACCCCTCCTCCTTTTGTGAGCCTATCGTTACGGATCAGCGACATGCCGGGTAGCGACACTTCAGCGTCCGTCATTCCCGTGTGCAACCATGTCTCGGTGATACCAATGACATCATACGAGCCGGAAACTTGGCGATCTTTCAGTTCAGCCAGTTTGTTAGAAAGTCCCTGAGCATTTGTATACAAGCAGGCCAGTTTCTCGGTCTCTGGGAGCCCGCAGAGAGGTGAAGCTGTCAAGTGTGGGAGAATACCGACCGATGGGAGCTCGGCAGTTATTCGTTTTTTTGATGGGTCAATGATACCTCGTTTGCAACTTGATTCGGCCAAGGTGCGTCCCAACCTTCGTTTAGACCTACGTCAGAGACAATTAATGCAGCAGTCAAGTTACACTTCTTCACACTCGTCAGGATGCTTGCTGCTTCAGTTGCTTTAATACTTGAGCTGTGCGAATTGTTTGCGACCTTTAACCGAATTTCGGAAGGAAGATGTTTCCGATTTCTTCGCCATCGATCCAAAACATCCTTTGCTTGTTGCTCTGACTGAACCACAAATTTTAGGATTCTAGGGCCGCATCCTCTATAATTGGATGAGAGAGGTATCCTGGTGAGCGATAGTGCCACAACATCATCCAAAGAAAGTGTTTCACGAATGAACCGCCACTGTTCTAAATCGTGCTTTCCGGTATCTTGAACATGGTTAGAAGGATGTTCTGGCACTCCATGTATGAAGACTGTGTTTAGGCGGTCTTGCTTGCTGTGCCCCTCTTCGGTGTTTCTTTTTGATTGTCGCGCGCTCCAAGGGACATCAGGATAGATACGTATCGCACAGGATTCGTGTTTTAGCGCGCTTGCGGAGAGCAAAACATTTTCCACGTCGGTTGAGGATTCTAGAGTTACTCGAATAAGTCTGGATTCACCATAGTGTGGCGAGTTCGGATGACGAGTAATTCTTAACATATTTACGGGCTTGGCTTTGATACTCATCTGCGTGCACAATGAGTTCCATTGGTCTTGGTCGTCTGATAACTTATCCCGCAATGTGATGGCGGTAGCTTCGGGGACATTTGAGCATACAACAGTCCGGGCGCTGTTGTTGGATCCCTTTTTAATCGATCTACAAGGTATGGTACTCATTTGTCTTGACTTGTTGACAAGTGATTGTTTGCTGTTTTTCTCTCCATTTGCGTTAACGGTGTTTACAATGGAAGAGGACGCAACGGCGGCCTTTCGGTGGACCCTTGCAGCAATCTCTGCATATGTAACCGATGTTCTGGGAGGCTTAGTCTCGACAAGAGATATTTGAGCTACAGGTACCAAGGGTTTGTGTTTGACTGCTCCATCCTTGTTAATACTAGATGTCAGGTCTAGTAGAGTATGCTTATCCCGAGAGCTCGGTCGCATTAAAAATGCATGGTGGACGGAGAAGGCGAAGCAGATGGAATGCTACGCCGAACGCCGTCAACACAAGGAATTCTTTGCCTCCTTGAAGGCGGTGTGTGGACCGAGCTTGGAGCCGCTGAGGACACTGATCGATGGTAGTTCAGGCGCTACCTGCACCCAGACTGCAGACATAATGGAAGTCTGGTGGAAACACTTTGACTGTCTCTTGAACAACCGTTCAGAGATCGACTGGCCTACATTGAATGGCCTGAAGCAGCACGAGGTGAAGGCGGATCTGGCGGATAAGCAGACACTGGATGAGACGCAGAGAGCACTTGCTCAGCTGCGAAACGGCAAGTGTGCCGGGGGTGACGGGATCCCACCTGAAGTATTGAAACACGGTGGACCCGCGTTGTTGACTGCGCTGCACCACTTGGCGCAACGCGTGTGGATTGAGGAGGAGGTGCCTCCTGAGCTGAAGGATGCCCTTGTGGTACCACTGTACAAGGGCAAAGGTAGCAAGCAATGTTGCACGAATTATCGTGGCATCAACTTGCTGAGTTGCGTGAGCAAGGTGATTGCCCGAATCCTGCTCAATCGCGTCGTCAGTCAGGTTGTGGAACCTAACGTGGCGGAAGTGGAATGTGGGTTCCGTTCGGGTCGCAGCACTATAGATATGGTGTTTGCGGCTCGTCAGTTGCAGGAGAAGTGCAGAGGACGACACCAGCCATTGTACTCACTTTTTGTTGATTTCACCAAAGCATTTGATACGGTGAATCGCGAGGCATTGTGGCTGGTGTTGGGTAAGTTTGGTTGCCCGCGTAAGTTTGTAAGCCTTATTGAATGTCTACACAGTGGTATGCGAGCGAGGGTGCAGCTGAGTGGAGAGACCTCGGATGACTTTGCAGTTGTCTCTGGTGTGAAGCAAGACTGTGTCTTAGCTCCTGCCCTGTTTAATATATATCTTCATGCAATGTTATCTTGTGCTTTTGATGCCGCTTGTGCTTACGGTGTTCGTGTGGAGCACCGTAATGATGGTGGGTTGCTGAACGTCCGTCGTTTAGGTGCGAGAACTCTAGTCTGTGAGACAACTATCCGTATGTTTCTGTTTGCTGACGACTGTGCGTTGTTTTCACACAGCGCGGATGAGTTGCAGCACATGACTAGTGCTCTGGCTTCGACAGCGGCCAAATTCTGGCTCACCATCAACACAAGCAAAACTGTCTGTCTCTTTCAGCCTTCACCGGAGGTGCAATCTTCAATATTGCCGCGAATCAGCATTGGTGCTGAAGTATTGGAAACCACCTCCCGCTTCAGCTACCTTGGGAGTATGATGTCGACTGATCAGCAGCTACACGTTGAGTTGCGTATTCGCGTGTCGAAGGCAGCAGCGGCATTCGGGAAGCTAGAGTACCGAGTGTGGGACAACCATCAGCTAACCATTGGCACAAAGCTGATGGTGTACAAATTCATGGTACTGTCCGTTCTTCTATACGGTAGTGAAACGTGGACGATGTACCGTCGGGATGTGCGATATCTCGAGCGGTTCCATCAGCAGTGTTTGCGACGAGTTTTGCGGATCGGTTGGGGCGCCAGAGTTGCAGACACGGAAGTGTTGCGCCGAAGTGGAATGTATGCAGTGGACTGCATACTTTTACTGAGACACCTGAGATGGCTCGGTCATGTAAGCCGTATGGATTCGACTCGGATACCGAAACAACTCTTATACGGTCAGCTGAGTGTTGAGAAGCGGCACGTGAGGAAACCAAAGTTACATTACCAGGACATGATCAAAGTGAGCCTCACACGTTCTAATCTTGATTGCAGATCATGGGAATCGAAAGCGGTTGATCGGCGCGTATGGCGCGATCTCATCACGAAGGCAGTTGCTGAAGTGTGGGAGAAAGACCTTATGCATGCAGAGAAGAAGCGGCAAGTGCGGAAGCGGCAAGCACCGATGAATTGTACTCCATCGACATCGAGCGCATGGTGCTGTAGAACATGCGGTCGCGAGTGCCTTAGTCAGGCAGGCCTAGTGAGCCATGAGAGAGGTCACTCGGGACCACTGCCGAAGCGACGACGGGTCCCGCAGTGAACGTAGGCAGCACCGGCGCAGCGTTTGTAGGCACGCTGAATTCGATTTACTAACCGCGTGCTTGCATGCTAAGTCTCTTTATTTCAGGTGGTGGGTTTACAGTTTTTACCTTAATGCTTTTCTTTCTCATATAAATATCTCCCTGTACTCTATTCCATTAACTTGCACACATCGCCTAAGCCAATTGTATTCGATTTCCATAACATTTTTGTGTTCGTGGCATTCCGTGAACTATACTTCCTGACCTCGTGCACTTAGCTAGGATTTGTTTGTAAACAACTTATTACATATGCTATTTAATTAAGATTTATATCCCCGTTTCCTTATGCATTAATCGAGTTTTTCTCTTTTTCTTTCTCTCTCGCAAGTGTTTGGCTGTTGTTTGATATCCCCGGTGTGGATGCGCTTGATGTGCATGTTGACAAGGTGCCTACTTGTCTATTACCCACTACCGCGTCCATACTGGCTCCAGGAGACAGTTGGTCGTTGCTGGAGGGGACAGGATGCACAGTCCTTGTGGCCGTGCTAGGCTCGAAGAGTGGTTCCATGCAGTCAGTGTGGAGCGGACTACGGTCCAGCCACCGCCTTGTTTGTGGTTGATTCCCAAATACAGTGTGCTTGTGTTTGCCTGTGAAGGAGTGTGGGCCGGTTCCGTTGATGTAACATGGCTCCCACCCACATGCCTCCCGGTCTTATTCCTTCGGGTTTACACTGGATATGGGGTGTGTGGTTGGAGCTCTGGGTGGTGCAGCACAAGCCATCCATGGTCCCTCTGTAGGCGCAGGCGTCCTGTGGCTTGCCACAGTGACAGGCAAATCCGAAACCGGATGCCGCCAACCAGACAGTGCGGTCGTAAAAAAACTGTCCTCCTGCGTTATTCGCCTCCAAATCTTTGGATTTATTCTCACAGAGACCTACGTGCCATCATTCGATTTGGCTCCGCGAGCTCCTCCTACCACTGTTCATCTATTGGATCTATCATTCACGGATCACCAATAAAACTGTGCTCTTGGAACTTCGAAGTCAACCGTATTTGAAGCTTATCGGATGTTTTATTTTTCCTCTCGTCGCATAAGAACTCTTGTGGTCTTATTTTAAAGATCTTTTTGAGAGTCACCCGATCAGCTTACTACCATTCCTTCAAGTCACTCTACAAAGCGATAGTCGTCAATTTGCTCTGCATTTGGAACTGCCACTGTCGTCACTAGACAGTATTTTCCAAGTCACCTTGCTTTGCCTCAGTCGCTTTGTCTCGCATCGCTGTCTACCCGTCTGGATCGATAGCACGCACATCGCCTGGACCTGCTGACCTCAAACCAGCGCCGATCGCCACGCAGCGGTGCGTCAGTATCTCCATCCACTTCCTACCCCTACTGAGAACATGTCTCATATGAAAAGCAAATGCGAATCATGTGCTAAAGTGGTGCAAAATGGTCTGGTGTGTACCATGTGCTTGAAAACGTATCACACTACCTGCCTTGGGAAGAAGTCGACGGAAGCCAACACCGCAGAGGCTTTTTGGTTCGGCCAAATATGCAAGTCTATTCCATTTGTTAGCTGTCTATCTGTGCTACTGCAGAGGTGTGAAATACTAACAGAAGCGGTCGAGCAACTGGTGAGCGCCAGAGTTACACCCATGGGAGGAAACGGACCTGCACTTGTGGGTGAAACTAACAACCCGAACTCACTAGTGAGGACGTAGAAGCAAGCCAGGCGTCGCAACCGAACCCCAACGACTCAGCCTCCAGCAGCACCAACTCCATTCTCCCTCCCTCCTATAAGTAAAAAGAGTGCCTGCAGCGCGCTTGCCTCGACTTCTGTACTGTGTGCTGCACCTAGTAGTCTGTTCACTACACTCGAGACTGTAAGCTACAGTCAACCAGCCATATTGAACAACCCGGCAACGTACGCATCGGTTGCTGCCAACCAAACACCGGAAAGAGCACCGGTAACCTTTGTGCGCGAACTAGAGAAAACAAACCTGCCGCAGCACGGATGGCACACACCAAGGCCGTTCAAAATTTCAACAAAAACACCAGAAACTAAGCTACGAAATCAAAATCCAGTAGCCACCATGCGCAAGCATGGTGTCCTAAATATTGTATGCAGTAATGTCCCCGAATCTAAATCCAATACAATTAAGGGTAAGTTGACGGACGATCGAAATCAGTGGGGTTCCATCTGTACGTCGATCGGAGTCCATGCTAATCCCACGACATTAAAAAGAAAATCGCGCCGCCCAAAAGCGTTGCACTACGGCCAACCCCGGTTACTTCGGGTAACACTAAACTCGGCGGACGAGACTGAGGCCGTTCTGCTGTCCGCTAATCGTCTCCGCAGCGACTCAAGTGGAGTGAGCATACCACCCTAAATCCCGTGGAAAGAGCGTTCAGGGGATCCCGCCAACAAAGATAGGTACAGAATAAGTCAAGATAAGAAAACATTGGCTGCGCACGGTGTTCCTGAGCTTACTGACTCCTCTTCCGACGACTCTCAGATGCATGACCGCGAGCAATGGCACTAAATCCGGGAGGTTCTTTCTCTCAAAAATGTGGTGGTCACCTCGTTGACAAGGGTCCCCATATCAACAAACTATTTAAGATGCGGTCCCAGGCTCTTAAAACTTGTGTTAAAGTCAAAACAAATGGCACAAGCCCTACTATCGAACTGGATTAAATTCCGTTACAGATTGCCAACGGAAATTCGTTTGAAAGTAGCAAGAACACCAACACCTTTTAAAGACAATTCAGTAGAGGCACAACTCTTAATGAAAACGCCAGCTGCAGGACCAGACTCGGGGACGGTTTCAAGCGTAGCCTTACGATCCGAAGGGCCCAGCAGAGCACGAGCAAACACCAGGATTCGGAGCATCTGATACCTGCTTATATATCAAATACTTCTCGTGAGTTTGCAACCCATCCAAAAAACGATCAGTCGCCGACCCTTTAATGGTCGGCGTAAACTCAGTTGCAACATCCACCCCTCCAGTCGCCGGCCACTCACCGGTCGGCGAAACTTCACGTATGAGTAGTACAACTTCTGAAACATTGATTAAATCTGAGAAACTTTCATGTATGTACACCAACGCCCAAGGGCTCCCCAGTAAAATTAACGAACTTCGACTACGTCAGGTTGCGAATGCTTGGGACCTAATTTCTATTACCGAAACTTGGTTGCATCAAGAGGTGACTGACGCTGAGGTCGAGATATCCGGAATGTCACTCATCCGGAACGACCGCCTAAGCAGAGGAGGTGGGGTCCTACTCTACCACCGCAGCCATCTACAATGTACAATAGTTGAGGACCTGGAAACACACGTCACCGACGCACTCTGGTGCCGTCTCCGACTGAGAAACAACGATACATGTCTCATAGCTATCGTTTACCGCCCCCCAACGTCCACTCTGGAAATGGATTTCTGCTTGATCCGTGGCCTAAACAGAGTAACACGCACTAGGTACAGCCACACTCTCATCTCCGGGGACTTCAATGTACACAATCTGGAGGTTCCGGCATCGCCCAGTGGGCAGTTCAAAGCAGACTTGCAGGAACTGATCGCTAATATTGCTTTGTACAACCATGTCACCACGCCCACTAGATTCAGGACATCAAACAAACTGTCCATATTGGACCTTGTGCTCACAAATGAAGAGCTCCTGATTGAGAAGTTATTGATGGATAGTCCATTAGGTCTCAGTGACCACGTAAGAATAACTTTTGACTATGTGGGTTATGCAGAGTATCCATCAGAACACTCGGAACTAACTCATACAATCACACGCTACCATGTATTGAAAGAACTCGCCGATGCAGCTGCTTGGGAATTCTCAAACAAAAGTCCCCTTGACAACGTTTGGGAAGAGTTCGTTAATAAGCTCAGCGACATCGTCAACAAAGCAGCAGAGACCAAACCACGTCATCCCGCGAAAATGCCATCAATTAAAAGGAGTAGGACTCGCAAATGCCTGGCGATAAGGGATGCAGCATGGCGTGCCTACAAGATCAACCCCGACTCAGAAAATTGGGAAAATTTCCTGGCCCATCGCAACCATTGCACCGCACTTCTCCGTGAGGACAATATAACGTATCAACAGTGCCCAGCCAAAAAGTTCATGGCAAACAACAAATTGATGTATAAGCATGTCAATAAGCTTCATAAAGTGAAGCGTGGAATACCCCACTATTCACGACAGGCGGTAGAATACAAAGCGCCGAAGAAGCAGATAATGCCTCGCGGCTTCAATACACCCCAATCTTCGAACTCGCAACATCTACCTGTCCAATAATATCAAGCTCATTACCGACACCTTTGTTTACAAATGTTATTTTCAGCCCATCAATTGTGCTCAGGAAGTTACTCTCACTGCGCGAACAGAGTTCTCCGGGAGCAGACAACATCCGCCCGAAGGCACTGAAGGCTGCGGCCACCAAGCTAGCTAAACCACTGTCACAGTTCTTTCAAAGGTGCTTTGATGAACAACAAGTCCCCACTATGTGGAAGCGTGGCATTAAAACCCCTATTTTTAAAAGCGGTAGCCGTTCCCATCCTGCAAACTATCGTCCAGTGAATCTTCTCCCTGCGCTAGCGAAGGTGATGGAAGCAGTCGTCGCTGAAGCTTTAATGGACTACCTGGAAAAATGCAACATCTTGGTAGCGGAACAGCATGGCTTCCGTCAACACCGGTCATGCACCACCAACCTACTTATTGCACGAGGTAGTTGGACGGAAGTGGCCGATGAAGGGGTCGAAGTCGACGTCATCTAGCTGGACTTCTCCAAAGCTTTCGACCGCCTTAATCACCGCATCCTACTTCAACGGCTTCAGAGTTACGGAATCGGAGATCCTGTACTCGGTTGGATTGGCAACTTCCTTTACCAACGGAAGCTCCAAGTACGTGTTAGGGGACCACTTTCTAACCCAATTGAGGTGGAATGTGGTGTCCCGCAAGGCTCAGTGCTGGGACCGCGCTTATTCCTGGTGTGTATCAACGACCTGGCAAGAGTCACCTCCTCAAATATCCTGCTTTTCGCCGATGACGTCAAGATATGGCGGGCGATTAGTAGCAAGGCAGATCAGGATCTGCTGCAACATGACCTAGATTGCATTTAAGAATGGTCAAAGAGGAACAAGCTTCAATTGAACATGGCTAAGTGCAAAGTGATGCATCTGCATCACCAGATGGTGAGCGCTTACAAGGTGGGAGACCACACCTTGGCAAAGGTTTCTCAGGAGCGGGACCTAGGTGAATTGGTACAGGAAGATCTCGGGTGTTCCAAACAAGCAGAGCAGGCGAGGAGAACCGGAAATCAACACTTCGGCCTTCTTCGCAGAGCCTTCGGTCGGTTTGAACCATCAATATTTCCCCAAATGCTTAACGCCTACGTGCGACCTCACGTAGAATATGCTATTCAGGCGTGGCAGCCTTGGCAGAAACAGGATCTCGTTGCTCCCGAGGCTCCTCGACGACGGGCAACCAACAACGTCAGGGGCCTCTTTCATCTGCCCTATCAGCTTAGACTGAAATCTCTAAGAACGTACAGCAGTCAATATCGGCTTTTGCGGGGGATCGCATAATGGTTTACCAGATTCTAAAGAACCCAAACCACATTTGCCGTCCGCTGCTGGAATTGAACCCCAACACTAAACTAAGAGGTCACCCTCTGAAACTGACAATTCATTATAGCCGGCTTGAATGCCGTAGAACTTTCTTTTCTCTCCGCGTGTGTGAGCCTTGGAATGCCCTCCCTAATTACGTGGTATCTGCTCCCAATCAGGCAATATTTAAAAAACGCGTTGACGATGCTTTGTCTCACTTACATTTCATTTTATAACTTGTTAACAAGGGGCTACAAAACGCAATCAAACGGTTTCTTGCCAAACGCCCAACCACTGGATTTATGGATTTATACGTTTAGTATGCGAAAATCTCCGCTATTTCACATAAGTCTATGGTGAGTCCACCACAACGCTTTTCACTTTATTATGCAATTTATTTTCGCAATAATTTCCATCCCACGGGACTTGTTAAGTGATGCTTTTTTGCCGGTAATAAATCATTGTCCACTGTCCACATAAGCGTTCATGTTTTATTAAGTAGGCTTGAAAAGTGTGTTTTGCTGCCTCTACGTCGTACATCGTAACTACCTTAACGTTGGAGTATTTCCTACCTATATAGATACGCAACCCCATGGAGATAAATAAATAAATAAATAGGCATATTTCTAGACCTGCTAGAGTCTGCACCCTAAAGGGTTCAGATCAATGCTTACATAAATCCGATGCTTTTGCGTGCAAGTTGCAAAATATAATTATATGTTCATCGTTAGCAATTGCAAATGCATTGGCACAGTCTAGTATACAGCTATTGGGTCGCAGGCGCCCACCTTGACATTTTTCTGGTTCCTTCGGGCGATATTGAGCTCCTTGTCTCTTATTGTGAAAACTTCGCGGAGGTGTAGTTTGTCTTTTCTCCTTGGAACAGAATCCAATTTGCCACAAGTTCACTTTAACTTGCTCGCACATTAATTGGCCACTCAGTTGCCCCAATTGTTGTTACGCACATGGAAGAAATGAACGAAGGGATTATAAGGCATACAAAAAGTTAAAAAGAATTCCGATAAATGCAGACATAAATAGAAGCAATTTGTTAAGAGAGAAAATAAAGTTGTGTGCTTCATAGAAAAATACCCATTAACAAAACATATAGCCCTACTTTCCATACGCTGATATTGCTCTCCGGCGCAAAATTTAACCTGAGGTATTCTCAGATAAAAGAAAAGTCTTTCTACAGTTAGAATACCGCTTAAAGTAGCACAAACCTAAACTGGTCCGGACCAACTTTAGCGCCTGAATACGATGAACGTGAAAGCAACACCATGCGTGCAGTAGTTTGCGAGTTATTCGCAATTAAACGGCGGTCTACGAATAAGGCCGTTTTTATTTTTCGCTACAATTCGCTTTCTGCTTTGCAGGCAGATAGCAGAAAAAAGAAAAGAAAATATAAAAAGTAGGGAAGCGGTGTATGTTCTAGATAGGCATAGTTATCCACAAATGCTCTAATTAGCCCGTTATACCCTGCGACAACTACGGACCGCGCAGGTGGCCGAAAAGTAAACTTTGCAGGCAAGCATTAAAAATATATGCAGATAAGGGATGATCTTGCGCGAAAACGCTAGAAATCCATCAAGGAATATTATATCTACATAGGAATTCAGGGTAGCTTGTAATTAACTCACGGTTAGAAGGCCACAGCATACCGTTTTCAGTGGATACCGAGCCACATAAACAACCAGTTAAATAGAGTTTAGCATTTTTTAAGCCTCTAAGCTTTTCTAAAGCTTACAACAAGCCCGCATGAGCCAGGTCTACCTGAGTAACCCAGGGGATCTTTCAGATCCGTTGACAGATTTCGGCCTGCAAAATACACACATTACTTAGCTAAACATCACAAGATTTATCCCTCAGAGCCGCTTTTCTATATTAATGAGGCTCTGTCTCTAACATCAGTGAGCTATAGGAGCCTGTCACTAATAATAAAGAAATAAGCATGGGAAAATTTAGTAAAATTTAGCTAATTGCATTTGGGCGTGAAATCCGTTTTGGTCCACATTGGTTGGGCTTTAACAACTCTACTTCTGGTGGTTAAGCTTGCTTATACTTGAGGTATTGTTATGCCTCATGTGTAGATGCACACTATTGTGCAGCTCTTTGAGGAATTTCGATTTATTTCTCTCCAGTTTTAAGTTCCGAAGATGGTGCCGGCGGTGTTCATCCAGATGGCAATGTTAACTGGTACTCTAATGTCACACCGACTATTTCTTTTGTGATTTTCCTGGCAAGAGCTGTTCTAGCACCCTAGGCAAAGAGCGATAAGGTAAATCAGGAGTAGAATAGTAACAAAAACCAGTGGGAGCTGGTCGTTCACCCGCCATTACGCATAACGCATGGTAGGCTTTGGAGCCAGCTAAAAGATAAATGACACACGAGCGGCCAAGATAAGAAAAGTGGTGATGGAAAGTTTCTGGTGCTCCAGCCAGCCACTGTGACAGGGGCCACTCTGTCGTTGGTTAGCTTTCGTGCCAGTGAAATGAAATCTGAAAATGCGAGTGTTTTACGAGCAAAAGCAGTTAAAGAAGAAGATCTGGTTTTCATTATGCCTGTCTACTAATGTTGCCAATAGCGAAAGGCACATGTATACCAGATAAATCTAAGTATATGGGGTCAAGAGAGAGTAAGTGGAGAGCAAAATGTCTGATTCTTGAGCCTAGAACTGTTAATGTGCGCTCTTTGTCAACAATAAGAAAGATTTATTTTTATTTTGCGGTGTACCTACTGATAGTTTTTGGAAACTGCTGAGTATAATAACTAGCTGGCTAGCCGAACAACCTCCTCGTGGTGCCAGCTGGGTGGTTCGGGTTTAACCCGTTCCAGCAAATAGTTCGGCGGCAGTGTTCCAGGACGTGGTGGGTTTTCGCTTGGCAAGCGTTCTCCCTATAAAAAGCCACAAATGTCTGCTTATCAACACTGTGACGTGGCGGATGTGACTCGCCACAAAATAAAGTCACTGGCCCGTGGATATCCGGAAAGTGGTATCCAACCCAAGGACATCAATCGCTTATGCTCACATTCCTGACGACGACAAACAGTCAAAAATGCTGCGGCACATGTAAAGACACAAGCTACATTCATACACAAATACATACGTATATACACTCATACACTTACATACACTGTTATGCCAAACATGTACTTTTGTACATTATTAATCACACTGTTAGCTAAACATGATCATGCCTGTAAAGGTGTGTCTCGCATGGTCGAGAATAAAAGTTTATTTATTTATTTATTTATTTAGCGCTCAGACTTAATGAAAAAGCTTCAATTAGGGCCCGCAGGCAACCGACATCTAGGAAGACACATAACGGTTCATTTAAAGCCGGCATTTAGACGATTTTGGACAATTCTAATGCTACGCTTAGGTGCATCCGCATCAGAAAACGTTTTCAACATTCTCTGCAAGGCTTAGGTCTGGTAGCATGCCTTTACTAGGGGTACCATAGTGGTCATAAGCCTAATACTTTTTCCACGGATCCAGTGGTCAAGAAGTTGAAAAGTGATAAAAGTCTGAGGAGAAGGGATGCAGATGTAGATAAGAAATAAAGATTGAAGGAAGAGGTCGGTGAAGAATAAGATCATCTTGTATTCAGTTTGCTATTCTTAAACCCTGGAAAATGGGTGCGACGGATACCGTTAAAGTCTCTTAGGTGTTAGAACGGTAACCACAATGAACGTGGATGAGTTTTGCGCTGAAGGTGCTTAGATGTCTTGCACTATATCGTGGGCGTCCTCAAGCTATATCAGGGCCGGTTTCAAAGAAGTGGTCTTGCGAATCGCAGATATGGAAGATGCTTTGTAGATTGCCAAAACATAGGAATTTTTGTATCACCTTCCTGAAGACCTGCAAATTTTGGATTTCTCTTGTGCTGGGAGGCAACCAGTTCTATATGTTCACGTAGACAACTAAGAAGAAACGAGACCGCAGTCTCTTCTTTGCCTTTAGCGGAGTAATGGAATGGTGTTGGGCGGAACCTGGGATACTAGTCGGTAAGCAATGACACGTAAGACGTGTCAAATACGACAGTATAGAAGCCGGAGGCAACTGAACCCAACGTATATTGTACAGGCTACAAAAATAGGAAGCGAATCAGAGAGAGCGAGGAACGTGCAGCGTGGAACTCACCAAAACGGTTTGTGACCATGGATGTGCAGTCAGTTAAACAAATGGACGTTTCGAAGGTTAAAACAACCATAAAATCCAATGTTATAAGATACTGAAAGAGCATGTTTTCAGTTGCACTACAAGGGCCTCCCCCTAGAAGGCTGAAGGATGGAAGCCTTCGATGGAGCTGTTAGTGGGGGGAACGGAAGGTGAGGGTGGATGCAAATGTTTGCAGGGGCTTGAGAATAGCTTCCAAAGTGGGGTGTAGCAGATTTCGCTGGGTCCAGGCTTTTGTTAGTTTTATTTATGACGATCGTGTGGACCAGAGTGCATCATCGGTGGGCCGTCGGGGCGGGCTGGTCGGACTGCAAAAAAAACTGGCTAGTCCAGAAAAAAGGCCGACAGGACCTTCCCATTGCTGCAGACCCGACGGTGCGCTTGGGAGGTGTCACTCCCCCCACCGCACTTTAGTCCACGGTCCTCGTCCCACGAAGAAATCCAGGCGTGCTCGTCCCACGAAGGAATGCGGGGCGTCCTCGTCCCACGAAGAAATCCGGCGTCCTCGTCGGCAATGCCTAGGCGGCGTTTAGGGACCAATCCTTCGCGGGTGTCTGCGATCGAGGGCGGGGAATGGGGTGAGGATGGGGGCTGTGGGACGGCTGGCGAGTCACTCCAGGGTTGTGTTGAGCCGGTTGGCGCGTCACTCGAGGGTTGCCTGGGCGGTTCCGGCGGTTGAGTTTCTGGAAGATAGAACTCAGAGGGGGTTGGCAAGGGTCTGGGAAGTGGCTTGACGCCGGAGAGGGGACATGGCATGTATGATAAAAGCAAATACGCTTTTTAGGTTTTTCAAAATGTTTTGGGTTTTTTTATCGATTTTGCAAAACGTTTGTGGGTGAGACGCAGGATAACCATTAAATACGAAAAAGGCGTGTTAATGGAAATAGCAAACGCTTACAAAATCAGAAAAACGGACCGGACGTTTGACCTGTCTACCGCGTCGGTCGGTTGCCTGGGGTTGAGGCGGGATAGGTTGCGGGTCAAGGGGTACGGAGGGATCCGGGTTATCCAGTGCTCGGGAAGTCACCACAGGTGCGGGTGCTTGTGAGAGAGCATCAGGATGAGCTGCAAGTGGCTCGTCAAAGAAAGCCACTTTGAGTCGGTCGATGGACACCGTTGTTCGATGACCATTCTGGTCTATAGTAAAATGTTTCGGAGTCCGTTGCAGAACTCTGAAAGGGCCAGTGTAGGGAGGCTGGAGAGGGCGCCGCACTGCGTCGGTGCGGAGGAAGACGTGAGTGCAGGTAGAGAGTCCGCTGTGCATTTGCACATCTCTAGTCTGTTCACGGGGCGGGGTCGGGCGTAGTGAACGCATGCGCTGAGCTAGGGAGGACGCAAAGTTAGGCGGAGGCATACCCGACGATGCGGGAGGTGAAACGAATTCTCCTGGTAACTTGAGCGTCGTTCCGTAAACCAGCTCTGCTGGTGCACATTGCAAGTCAGCTTTGATGCTGCTGCGAATGCCTAAGAGTACGAGCGAAATGTTTTCGCTCCAGCTAGGGTCAGAGGAGGCGCAGAGCGAGGCTTTAAGCTGTCTATGGAAACGTTCAACTAGCCCGTTGGCTGCTGGGTGATACGCTGTGGTATGGATGCGGCGACAACCTAAGAAGTTGCAGAACGTATCGAATTGTGAAGATTCGAAAGGCGTTCCGCGGTCAGTTGTGATGGTGGATGGGCATCCGTAGTGCGAGACCCATCGGTCCAAGAAGGCCCGGATAACAGTCTCAGCTGTGCAGTCTGTTACGGGGATAGCTTCTGGCCATCTGGTGAAGCGGTCGACACATGTAAGAATGTATACAAATCCGCGTGACGGAGGCAATGGACCTACCAGGTCTAAGTGTACATGCGAGAACCGAGAGTCCGGGGCAGGAAATGAACCAAGAGGACTGCGGGTGTGACGATGTACTTTAGAGCGCTGGCATTGAAGGCAGGCGCGAGCCCAGGTACGAACATCTTTGTTTACGCGTGGCCAAACGAAACGTTCGGTGACCAGTTTCAAAGATGCACGGATACCAGGATGTGACAGTGAGTGAAGTGCGTCAAAGACTGTGCGTCTGAAGGAGACGGGCACGAGAGGTCTAGGACAACCTGTGGACGTGTCACAGAGGATGGTTCCTTCCGTGGTTTGGAGAGGAACAGGTTGCACATGCAGCGAAGTGGACTGCAGAGTGCGCTGTATATCTTCGTCTTGAGCCTGAGCCGATGCCATGGCGGCAAGGTCGACGGTAGGCAAAGACTGCAGAGTGAGGTTGACGCGTGAGAGAGCGTCGGCGACGGGATTGTCGACACCTGAGACATGACGTATGTCAGCAGTGAACTGCGTGACAAAGTCTAGGTGTCTTGTTTCCCGTGGTGAGTATTTGTCGCTAGCAGAGTTGAAGGCAAAGATAAGGGGCTTGTGGTCAGTGTAGACCGTGAAAGCGCGGCCTTCAAGTGTGTGCCGGAAGTGACGTATTGCTAGGTAAATGGCGAGCAGTTCTCTGCCAAACGTGCTGTAGCGGGATTCCGCTGGCTGCAGGCGCTTGGAGAAGAACCCAAGGGGTTGCCAGCGCCCACCAACGTGTTGTTGGAGGACGGCTCCTACTGCTACGTCTGAGGCATCAGTCGTAATAGAAAGAGGTGCAGTCGATTCGGAATGAGCGAGGAGGGCTATGTTGGAGATAGCATCCTTGAGCTCGGCGAAGGCTGCCTGTGCTGTGTCAGGGAAAGCGAACTTACGTTCATTTCCTCTGAGTAAGTCAGTCAGTGGCTGCATGAGCTGAGCGCAGCGCGGAATGAAGCGTCGATAGTAGTTGACCAAACCACAAAATCGACGGAGGTGCTTGAAGGAAGTCGGAGCTGGGAAGTCCTTGATTGCCTGGATCTTATCAGGAAGGACTTCGATACCAGACGATGAAACGATGTGGCCTAGGAATTCTACCGTTGATTTGCCGAGTTCGCACTTAGTCGGGTTGACTGTGACACCGTGTTGGGTCAAGCGCTGGAAGAGAGCTCGAAGATGCTCGAGGTGCTCTTGTTCCGATGAACTGGCTACTAAGATATCATCGAGGTAGGAATATGCGAAGTCTAGGCCACGAGTAACATCGTGGATGAAGCGTTGGAAGGTTTGTGCGGCGTTGCACAGTCCAAATGGCATCCTTAAAAATTCAAACAAACCGAAAGGAGTGATTACGGCTGTTTTAGGAATGTCATTGTCTTCCACAGGTATCTGGTGATAGGCGCGAACCAGATCGATCTTGCTGAAGATCGTCTTACCTGTGAGGCATGCGGTAAGGTCCTGCATGTGTGGGATGGGATACCTATCTGGGACGGTTAGGCGATTGAGTGCGCGGTAATCACCGCAAGGACGCCAGTCACCAGATTTCTTGGGCACCATCTGTAGGGGCGAGGACCAAGGGCTGTCGGAAGGGCGGATTATTCCAAGTTCAAGCATGTGCTCAAACTCCGCCCTAGCTACCTTTAGTTTCTCAGGCGATAGTCGGCGTGGACGGCATGACACAGGTGGGCCATTCGTCCGTATGTGGTGCGTGACTTGAGCTGCCACGGGCAAAGCTGCGTTCATTGGCTGAACGAGCTTGGGATACTGAGAAAGGAGATTAGCGTAGGCTGACGAGGTCTGGGGAAATGCATAGACCGGGGATATAGATGTCACATCGGCGGTGATGCCACGTACGCTGAGTTTTGTTGCAGTGTCGACTATCATCTGGCGTTTCGCATCGACCAAGAGGTCGAAATGCCTGAGAAAGTCAATGCCGATGATGGCAAAGGGGACTGCAGCGACAGTGAATACCCAGCGGAACGTGCGCCGAAGACCTAGGTCCAGGGTAAGTGACCGCTGACCATAGGTGGCTATTGGCGTGCCATTGGCGGCACTGAGGCTTGTCGACAGAGAAGCGGTAGGCTCACCTGGCATAGGGGGAATGACGCTGACTTCCGCCCCGGTATCAACTAAGAACTGGGTATCGGAGTCATAATCCCTAATGTAGATGAGACGACTTTGGGCTTTGCCGACGTTCGTGGCCATTACAGCCCGGCGTGGCGGATCATCTATAGCGGAGTAGCTACATGGCTGTACGCACTTACATGCTTTAGTACCGAAACGCGAGTGGTAAAAGCAGTAACCTAAGGCATCAGGTTTTGTGCGACGGGGCGATGATCCAGAGCGGTTGCGGTGCTTACGTTTTAAGGTGAGTTCTTTGATCTGGCGCTGAAGCGACGCTATCTGCAATGATAATGCGTCTATTGCCGACGGAGGGCTAGTCGCGCCTGTCGTGGTTGCGCCAGCGCAAAGCTGCTTAAGTGCTTTGGTTTCAGTCTCTGGCTGGTGCCGTTCGATGACGCGGTCTGCTAGATCTGCAATTGCTGTGATGGGCAAGTCACTTGCTACTGCAAGGATAGCCTGTGTGCTTTCAGGAAGGCGTTGCATCCACAGCTCGCGGAGAAGCCCTACGTCCATGTTGGACGTGCCGATGAGCTGTTGCATTTCGCGCAACAAGGCTGAAGGCATCCTATCTCCTAGCTGCAGATCACTAAATAGTTGCTGCAGACGGACCTTGTCAGAAGGCGTGATTCGCTGAATAATAGCCTGTTTAAGTGTCTCGTATTTCATTACTAGAGGGGGGCAAAGTATGATGTCTCTCACCTGCGAGGATATACTATAAGGAAGGCAAGATATTAGCTGGTTATACATGGCGAAATCAGAAGAAATCTTACGAATATAAAATACGGATTCTAAATGTAAAAACCATAATAAAGGGTCATTCTCCCAAAAAGGGGGAGGGGCCAATGCAACCGAATTGACCATGGCAGGCTGAACGGCGTTAACCGCGCATGGAGACGGCTTATCCTCTAGATTATCCATTGCAAAAAGCAGATAAAAAATGTGGTAGGTGAGAAAACAATATGATCACAAGTAATGAATCACAAAATCACTGGAACGAGCTCACCAGAATGAAAATGCAAAATGGCGGGCGGCGTGTTCCTGACAGGGGGTCACCAATTGTTGGGCGGAACCTGGGATACTAGTCGGTAAGCAATGACACGTACGACGTGTCAAATACGACAGTATAGAAGTCGGAGGAGACTGAACCCAACGTGTATTGTTCAGGCTACAAGTATAGGAAGCGAATCAGACAGAGCGAGAAACGTGCAGCAAAGAACTCACCAAAACGGTTTGTGCCAACGGATGTGCAGTCAGTTAAACAAATGGACGTATCGAAGGTTAAAACAACCATAAAATCCAATGTTACAGAGTACTGAAAGAGCATGTTTTCCGGTGCATTACAAGGTGCTTAGATGTCTTGCACTACATCTTGGGCGTCCTCAAGCTACATCAGGGCCAGTTTCAAAGAAGTGGTCTTGCGAATCGCAGATATGGAAGATGCTTTGTAGGTTGCCAAAACATAGGAATTTTGTATCTCCTTCCTGAAGACCTGCAAATTTTGGATTTTACTTATTCATGAAGGCAACCTGTTCCACATGTTCACGTACACAACCAAGAAGAAACGAGACCGCAGTCTCTTCTTTGCCTTTAGCGGAGTAAGGGAATGGCCCCTGTTTCGGAGTCTCGATTCAGACGCGCTCCTTAGTTTAAGACAAGTGATATTACTGTGCAACTTTCTATGAATTAGCTTATGTAAGAAGCACATGTTAAGGATAATGCGCCTTTGCCATAGCGGCTGAATTTTAAGGTGTTCACACCTTTGTCGGTAATTCAGCGCATGCTGCGGTGGAGTCAACATCTTCGTAAAGCGTCGCTGAGCTTTCTCAAGCAGAACACGGTCTGACTTACGTAGATTGCTGCATATAAAAGAGTAATATTCTAGATGTGGCCTGACGTGACTCTTATACAGTTCTAGCCTTGCATCGGCGTTTTCTATGCAACGGCGTATGTGGAACGATAATCCTCTTACCCTTGCGACTTGATAATGCACTTGCTCTGCAAAGTTGAGGCTCATAGAGTAGCGCAAGCCCAGATCTGTTGTTATGATATTCTGTTTGATAGTGATACCGTTTATTGTTAGGGACCCAGCAGGTATAGAGAATCTGTGGGTCATGACGTTAGATTTTTGAGCGGAGAAGGTCATTTGCCAGTGTTCGCACCACTTTTCAAGTGCTTTAAGATCCTCACGGATACTATTAAGTGCGGAAAATTCATTACCACGGGGAAAGTCGTAGACAACTTTCACATCGTCAGCAAAGATAAAGGAGCGACCGTGTTGCAAAATCTTGCAGAGGTCATTGATATAAATCAAAAATAGGGTAGGGCCAAGGACACTCCCCTGCACCACGCCACTGGGGACGGCGGTCGGGGTGGATATAGTTTGTTCAACCTTAACAGACTGCGTACGTCCTATTAAATAGGAACCCAGCCAGTCTAATAGAGGACCGTCTACCCCATAAGCCTTTAGCTTATGCATCAGGCGCATGTGTGGTACCCTGTCAAACGCCTTTTGCATATCAAGGTAAAGAATTACAACTGCTTGATTAGAGTCAATGGCCTCGGTGACCAAATTGAGGAAGTCCAGCTGACAGGTTGCACAAGACCGAGCACTTAGAAACCCGTGCTGAGATTCATTTATGTGCTCGCCTGCGTACAGATGAGTCATGAGGGCTTTTTTAATCAACTTCTCCATCACGCGCGAGATAATAGAAGTGTGGTTAATAGGGCGATAGTTACCAACTTCCTGTAGGCTTCCGCCCTTATGCCTTGGCACTATGAGAGAATGTTTCCATGCGGCCGGGCATTGACCTTTTTGCATTGATAAGGTAAAGATTTTCAAAAGAAGCATAGGGATATCTTCACCACCATTCTTAAGTAGACTGGGCGGGATTCCGTCTGGACCAGGGTCCCAGGATGGCTTGGTAGTTGAGATCGCAGAACGGACACTACTTAAGTCAAACTGTACATAGGACAGGGACTGGCTACCGGGCACCTTCAGGGCCTGAAAGGTTGAGCTTATTTCCAAACACTGCGATTCTTTAAAATGTGAGCTGAAGGCTTCACATAAAATTCTTGGGTCACTAGACGTTTCGTTGGGACTGATCTTTAAAGTAGAAATCTTACGTCCATAATTAGGGGTTCGACAGCGCAGCAGCCAACTGAGACTCTTAGCTTTGCTCGCACTATTTAGTGCGGCTATTTCTTGCTTGGTTTGCTGCAGCTTAGCTCTGGCAGAAAACTGGTGTGCCATCTCGTTCGCTCTCATGATGTGAGCAAATTTGAAGGTTTTGTAATAGGATTGGCTAAGCTGACGCATTCTGTTATGCATTTTGGTTTGGGTCACACTTTTAGAAGAATGCCTTATTAAATGCGACACGGGAGCTAGAGAGTCGAGACAGTGCAGTATTTCTTCATAAAACAGCTCGGCCGAGCGATCCACAGAATCAGACATAAAGAATTCATCCCAATTTTTTGATCGGACGAGCACGACAAAGGTAGTCCAGTTGACGAGGTGCATTGGGCGGTATACTAAGACTGCGTCTGGTTCTGTTGGGTGGGCATTATGTTGCTTTAAGTAAACCGAGCAGTGCACTAATCTGTGATCACTACCCGGAAATTCCCGGCCGACTGCCACTCGCGTTGATGGGATGCTGAGAGTAAATATTAGGTCAAGGATGTGTTCCTCCCTGCTTGGAGCAGATACATGTTGCGTCCAGTCGCCTAAATTGATACACGCTTGTAGGGCTGCATACTTCGTTGTTGCAGCAGGTGAGAACCAGTTTAACTCAGGCAGGTTGAAATCTCCCGCAACGAGCTTGTAATCGCAGGAAAAAGTTGACGCTTGCGCAAAAGCATCCATAAGTGCCTTGTCACCCTTACCTGAGGTATCAGGTGGTCTATAAGCACACCAAAACAATATCGTGGATCCCAGGATATCAGCCGTTATCCATACTGAATCTATCGACTCAGCCACGTTCATGATTTCGGACAACTTTGCTGGATAAGTATTTCTAACCTAAACGGCGCACCCGCCCCCTCGTTTATGAGCATGCGACTGCATAAACAGCTGATAGTCAGGAAGTGAGTAGTCATCCTCTGGAGCATAAGGGGAAAACCATGTCTCCGTGACAAATATTGCATCAGGGTTGGCGAGGACAGAGAGCGGACGTAAGATATGCATTTTATTGTTTAGGGACCTAGCATTTATAAGTAGAAGTGAGAAAGAACACTTGGGGTCTATAGATTTACGCATGACGAGACGAAGCCGTTGATGCTTACTTCGCTATCTGCAGTAGTTGTAGGAAGTGGGTGAGAAGACATTGCAGTTGGTAGTTTGACGACGAGGAGTTTGGTGCCGGGATGGAACTGTCGCGGCTCATCCCCACCTGGTCTAAAAAATACGCAGGTTGCGGAGTAGAAAGTAGTGGACTATTTGGCCACTTATCTGGATCGGCGGCAAAAGTATGAGGGATGTACCAGGTACATAACAGCCTGGATGCGCAGGTAGTTGATCGGAGCTGCGTAAATTTTCAAATGTAGTGCTCTCCGGGGGTGAATTGGTAACGGTGGTGGCACGCGATGCCGTCTCACAAGGATCTGGGGTTTGTTTGAGTAGTGTCCTTCTTGGTGGGCCAAAGTACAGTTGCCTTAATTTGGAAGCATTGCGAAGTTGTTCGCAATTCAATATTATAGTGCGCAAGATTCTACTATCGTCTGTTGTCAGTTTGACTGGGGCTGGGAATTTACTGCTGCTATAGTAATGAGCAACGCTTTATAAATTCTCTTCTTTTACCATGTTCGCTTGAAAGTCATGCGGCAATGGTAGCAGGAAGCTTTGTTACGGTATAAACAGTCGCTCCAGAAATCTGGAAATGCTGCGGCTATTGTGGTAAATTTGCGTTTCTCGATTACAGCGATTAAGCGATGTTCAGGCCAAGATATTTAGATTACATTTTTAGTAATAATTTCGCCGAAAAACTGGTTTTTAATTTTGGTTGCGATTAAAGCCATTTGAGTTTAGCGCTCGACGTTATTAAATAAATAAATAAATAGTTTATTCTCGAATTTGTCGAGACACACCAAGCAAGGCATGATCCATATTTACACGCAATATTGTTTCGCAACAAACACGTTGCTATGAGTGCAGTCGGCAGTAAGCCGAAGGTTGCACAGTCTGCGGAAATTGTGTAAGTATTCACGGAATAGAGTCTTCAATGATTGACAAAACGTTGAATTCTAGTGTGCGTAGTGCAAACCGTCAGGGCACTACATGTGTAATGAAAACGATACATATACGCATGGTGTAACTTATTATTGAAAGTGACAGGGCAATATTGAATAATGATTCTGGTCGACTTGCCAGTAGGTAGTTCAGGGCAGTGACTTTATTCGGTGGCGAGTCACATCCGCCACGTCGCAGTGTTGTTACGCGGACATTTGTGGCTTTTTATAGGGAGAACGCTTGCCAGGCGAAAACCCACCACGTCCTGGAACACTGTCAGAAATTTGTCGGTGCACTAATATAAAACTGGCAGACCAGGTAGTCGACTGATTTCACACTCAGATATCCGCAGTCAAATGACCTTCAATTTCCTCTGTTATTTGATCAGGTATCTTGGGCAAGGCCGCCATAATGGCTGAGACGAATCGAGGATGTGGGCTTCACGAAGAATCGTCTTTGTGGGTATCCAGGTGGGCGAAACGTCAGTTTCTTGCGTCTGGATTTTTCAGGAGTATGTATTCTTTTCAGGTGTGTGAAGTTCTCGAGTCCAGCTATCATCACTGGACAACGGTCCTGGTAGTGAGTGCAGTTGTATCCGTTTCTTGTACAGCCATGTGCTTCATAGGTCCTTATTGGTTGTTCTGTCCCGGACAAAAGCGGTTTCTCTTTCCTATCCCAGATCCCCAAGAAGTTCCGGACTTCGGAGAAAAGGGAAGGTGAGAGACAACCAAGGCCGCAACGAATAGGCGTGGATACAAACATTATTAAACTCCTATGTTATAACATTTGGTGTGGAGACAAATGATGTATAATGTGCAGCAATGATTGTGCTGAAAGTGTCTTTCGAATGTTTTTCGAAACAGTGGCATTATAAGTTGGTTGCTACTATCTACAAGGAATACAGAGCGTTGCGCCATTAAGAAAAAACGCGGTATCAATTTACTATGATGCGACTATTGCGTGGAAAGACAGAAAACAGATTTCGGGGACCAGCAGCGTTAGAATGGTGGATGGACGGCTGGTGGCCAGCCTACAACGAAAGAGATGGTAAGTTAGCGGATAGATAGGACTCAAGCGCTGAGTAAACACTATCGGGTGCTCAAGACAGAAAGACGACACGAGGGTACTAGGAGTATAGTGCTATGGCCTATTGAAATAGGAAAAGCCTATGAGAGCTAACCTCCTACAAAGGTAAGTGTCGAAACCTTTGCTGTAAAAACGGATCCAGATTAATAGGGGAGAAAGGATTGATCGATAGAAATGAAGTATTAAAGATCAGTTAAAAGAAAGCGCACGTGCGGAACAAATATATATGTAGCGTCGCGCAGAGAAACAAGTCATACTAGGGTGCTAAGAAAATGGTGAGAAATGAACACCTAGAAATGTGAAGCTAACGGGCGTCTGCGTGCTGACCAAGTGAGAGGAGGGAAGAACTAAGAGGCTAAGAAACATTAATTGACGGAAGGGCAGGGAATAGCCGAAATGCAAGCGTAGAGTAAGGTTGCTTAGAGTATCGGAGCAGTGAGGCCTAACCTCAGCAGCTAGGGTGCTAAGATAATAGTACCAAGCTGGATAGTGCCAGCGAATGCTAGCCCGAGAGTTGTATGATTGCATGTAATAAGGTCTAAGACAATACATCAAGTAAGGAATAAATGAACAGTAAGAAGGGTGAGGCAAAACAGCGGCTTGCGCTGAATACATGGATATGCCTGCACGACAGAAGAGAGCAAAGAAAGGCTTCATAAAGAAACGACAACGAACGAATGAATCCCAGGCATACGTTAAGGCTCTTAACTAGTTTAGAGCAAAAATAGGCGATGCGCATATAATAGGATCATGCTGTGGTGCTAAAGGAATAAAACTAGGGAAGACTGAGCCGGGAGAAGCCAGTGAGAATGCTGAACTATTATTAATTAGGTGTCATAGACGAGTGACAGCTGTGCATCTAGCAAGGAGCAGCTGTGCACTGACCGGATGCGCTAAAGAAGGTCGCCAGACGAGAGCAAGAAGGTCGGATAAAGAAAGGACAACAGTCAAGAAGAATGATTGAGGGAGTCGTATCATATAATGCTGAACCACGGCGGTGTATAAGTTCTCAATTTATGCTATGGTGCTGGGATATTACTACTTTGGAAAGAGCCTGGGAAAGCTAGTCCAATAGCTGGACGCTTACAGGTGAAAAAGTCGAAGACGTTACAACAATTAAGAGATATGAGAACGTCTAGAGTAGAGAGGCTAAGGAGCGGCTGAGCACCGACTTGAAGAGTTGGAAGGAGTGCTAGAGAAAGCTGAAAAGTTTATATGGAAGGACATCAAACAGTCGGAGTGCATGCATAAATTAAGACTGCTGAGGACATCGCAGCATATGAGTCAGATGCGCGCAGATACTGAGTCCTGTTATGGTGCTAAGATTTTAGTACTAAGGTAGACTGGGCTGGAAAATGCCAGTGAAAGATCTGGAATCCTATATGAGCTGGCGTCACAGACGTTGCAGCAAGCAATGGATAAATGGACGTTTAGAAGGGAGAGGCAATGGAGCAACTGTGCGCAGGCCACATGAATTATGTTTGCTTCACAGAAGAGAATTAAGAAAGGTTTTATGAAGAGAGGACAGCGAACGGATGAAGCGCAAGCATACGATTTGGTGGTTATGTAGGTCGGAGCATAAAAGTCGAAGACGCGGCGAAGCGCAGATAATGAAATCATGCCCTGAGCAGGGAGAAGCCGGTGAGAGGGCTGTACTACAAATAAGTAGCTGTCACAGATGAGTGACAGCTGTGCAACCGGCAAGGAGCAGCTGTGCACTGACCGGAAAAGGTAAAGAAGGTCGCCAGACAAAAGCTAAGAAGGTCGTATAAAGAAAGGACAATAGACAAGAAGAATGCAAGCATACAGTGAGTTGTTTGAGGGAGTCATATCATATAATGCTGAACCACGGCGGTGTATAAGTTCACAATGCATGTTATGGTACTGGGATATTACTACTTTGGAAAGAGCCTGGGAAATCTAGTCCAATAGCTGGACGCTTACAGGTGAAAAAGTCGAATACTTTACTACAATTAGTTAATAAATAAATAAATATTTATTCTCGACTATGTGAGGCACGCCAGTTGAGGCATGATCAGTTATGTACAGCTGTACAGACATTTTATGGGAACTGTAGTGACAGTAGAAAATTGTTCATATGTCCATGCTTGGAACTGTGCGATGGTGAACATGCGAAAGAACGATTTGGTTGTAGTGGGATCGGGATCCATTTGTTTGGACATAATCGCTCTGCCATATATCGCAGTCATACCTCGAGTAATAATAGATAAAGAATTTTGAGTGATCCATTGGAAGATAATTGAAGAGCAAGCTATCCAGCATGATGATTCTAATTGAGCTGCCAGTGTGAAGTTATGGGCTGTGACTTTATTCGGTGGCGAGTCACATTCGCCACGTTGCAGTGTTGTTAAACAGACATTTGTGGCTTTTTATAGGGAGAACGCTTGCCAGGCGAAAACCCACCATGTCCTGAAACACTGCCGCCAATCCATTGAATGGCAAATTGTAACTGGCTATGTTTCTTGTTTAACGTTCTTTCGCTTCGTTATTCGCAGTCAAATTGCGTCCCATTTTTCTGCTGACTGATGCGCTATGCGAGTGGCCATTGCGTGCCTGGGTTCTCTCCTGTGCCAGATCGGTAGGTCAGGAACTAAGCATTCTTTCTGGATATGATGTGTTGATTATCTGCAGATCCACGTGAAGCCTCGAAGAATATACGTTGAAATATGTTGAAGTCTTGGAGGACAGGATAGGTTCCGAAGAAAGAATCGCAGATCCCCCGGGGTATGTAGTGAAATTGATTAGAGATTGTGGTAACCACGGCCATTTGAGCGGTCAAAGCGGATTGAAGAGCTTAGAATGACCGATTCTTCAAGCTTGGTTTTGGCAGGAGAATGTGCCTTCAGTAGTCGAAAGTCCTCCAGTCAAGAGATATGTGGAATAGGTATTGTTAGGTAAATTGGACTCAGTGGTTCATGCCGCAGAAGAATTGATTGATTTGTCCGGTTAGTAAGTTGTAAAAAAGTTGATAATTTTTTGCTCATGTCCAGGTAGAGGAACTGTGTGCCTTGTATTGTTGTCGAAACGGAGGACAATTCCTTGGGTGCGTGTCGCCGTACCTGTGACAGACTCGGGAGAAAAAGGAAACGGCTATATTTGTACAATATTACGTTTATTAATTCCAGCTAGATACGCCGAATTGCCGTTCGCTTTTAGAAAGTAACTAAGTTTTTATACTTTCATTTATTGTTACTATGAATTATTACAAACCTCCGTCATACGACATTTCTGTTGTTGCCGCTTTTCTGCTCTGTTTCCATGAGCCCACCATTTACCGGGACACCTAAACTACCGAAAATGACTAGGGAGCTCAAATAACGAAGAGGCGATTACTACAACGGTTGCGTCCGGTGTTTAGATGGAGCACACACGGGCCGTTGTGAAAAATAACGCAGCGGATAATATTGAGAAGCATGCTGCTCAACTGTAGAATCAACCCATTGTATAACGGAACGCGTTAAAGCTTTTTCACGATTTCCAGGCAGCCTAAGCTATCGCCTATTGTTATGTTACGTGCCACAAAAGCCATTACTGCCGTCCTGGTGCTGTAACCGCGAGCAAGGAGTAAATACACCTAACTCCATTATTACATATGCAAGAGCACGTGATTGCTCTACATTACGACCGGACCACTTGAGGGCACAGCTTCTAGCCAAGTCTAGAAATATGCCTTTATTTATCTATTAATTTAATTATCCTTGGACACTGAAGCCGACTACTACGAGTGATGGGTTTGAGTGAGGGCCCTCTTAGATGGTCCGTGCAGGCGCGACTGAGTAAGTCGGTATTAAGTTGCCTATCGTGTCAGGATAAAACAGATTAAATAAAGAAATAGTTTAGGTTCGACTGAACGAGACACACCAGTACATGTGTGATCAAGCGATTGTTAAAGACATGGAAACTACCTAAGCGCGTATACACCAAACGACAGAGGTACATGTTCACAAAATACGTGGTTCTATGCATGGTACGTACTTCTTATATAAGTGAGTTGCTAGACTGACTAACCTCTTTACTGAAGCCAAACAGAAATATAGCGCGGAGGCACGGTAAAAGCCAAAGGTGTTTCTGTTAGGGAAATACTGGACGGGTCGTATGGATGATGCTGGAGATGTATTTCCAATCATCCGTGTGCATAGGGACCCGATGGAATGTTTAGTAAACACCGTTGAACGAAAGGGTGGGGAATTTTTAGAAGTTATTGTGCTTCCACGGTTTGGTTAACGGGATCGCTGCCATTGTTCAGCAGTGGGCACTGACTTTATTCCGGTGGCCGGTCACAACCGTCACGTCGCGGTGTTTTTGAGAGGTCATCTGTGACCTTTTCTAGGTAGAACACTTGCCATGTGGAAACCCATCGGGTTCGGGAACCTGGTCGTTGACCACAAATTGAAAGGCGGTGTGCCATTGGAAGTGCAACGTTACAAATGACTTTGCGCGGGGTTACTCGCAGCCATGATGCACACGTTTTTCCGCTGGATGAGCAAAAGGATTAGTCAGGCTTCACTGGGTGGCCGTTGGCGCCGGCGATACCTGACAAACATGGCCATGTACAGAGAGCTGCAGAGTTACGCTGGTAAGTAAACACTTCGCAGTAAGGAGGGTCGGTCGTTTCATAAGCCGTATATTCGTTCAATCGACAACCAATGAGCTCCGTGGGTTTCTCGTTCAGTTCCAAGAAGTATAGCCATTGCAGGTAAGCAGAAGACTTGAAATGAGCTAAAGCTTTCCTTAAGGTGTTAAAGGTATAAAGGTTATACTTTTCATCGTTCAAGCCAGTAGGGAGCACCACGCAAGTTGCTTGCTGTGGTCTACGGAATGGCCGAGAGAAATAGTAAAGACCACAGTCAATCTTCAGCTGAAAGGCATAAGACCTTCGTCGGAAAAGTCTGGCGAGTTGGGTGAGGGATTCGTGGTATGAGCTCGCGTAGCTTATAAAACTTCTGGTATTACAAGGAAAGCAATCCACGGGCGAGGCGAACAAGGCATAACGCCATAGTTGCGCAAGTAATTACCAATCCTGCAAATAGACGGAGCGATTCGTAGTGACGTTCCGGGGGTGCGGGGGCATGAAATTCAATTGTTCGCCCCAGTAGCAGATATAAAGCAAATCTTCATTCTGTTCGCCAAAGTCTAGTATGGCCGAACTCGATAGTGCAGACCATGATAGATAAACAGCCAATGGGTAGGTGCTTGCTGTCGCGCCAACCTGACAAGTTGGGTAATTTATCCAGAGGATAATGCTGCAAAACATGTAAGGATGAGGAAGCCGGGGGAAGTAATCCACAAGCGAAGTCGACGGAATAAAGCGCCATGGTATCGCAAGTAAGTGGAGTGCTTGCAAGAAGATGATGTTATGGTGATGTTCAGCTGGTATTAAGTACTTAAGCTCAATTGATCAACTTACTGGTAGTATCAATCTAGGTGCCACAATGCATGCGATAGACGTTCGGGTTTTCCACTTATATCGTTCTTCCTACGAGGACAACCTTCAGGAGGTTTAACCAGTTAGAACGATCAAGGTAAGTTTGCTCAGACCTTATACGCAGATCTCGCGGTTAGCGAGGAACTTTTCAGCGGAAAGTACGAGTCCGATAGGGAAGGATGATGTGAGAATAGCTGGGGATCAATAGCCTTAACAACTGCTACCTTCTGTCGTGTGTGTATATACGAACTATAGTGTAATGCCTGTGTATGCGTTTGTAGTTTGAGCTGGCGAAACTAATGGTTGGTGACATCCGATTTCGGATTCGCCTGTCACTGTGGCCAGCCACAAGACGCCTGCGCCTACAGAGGGACCATGGGTGGCTTGCGCTATACCACCCACAGCTACAGTAAACACCCCATATCCAGTGTAAACCAGAAAGAATAAGACTAGGTGGCATGTAGATAGGAGCCGCGGCTCATCAGCGGAGCCGGCTCACACTGCTTCACAGGCAAACACAAGCAAGCTGTATTTGGAAACAAAGCGCACGCAAAGCAGTGGCTGGACAGTTGTCTGCTCCACCCTAGTGCATGGAACCACTTTGTGAGCCTAGCAAGACTACAAGGACCGTGTATCCAGTCTCCGCCAGAAAAGACCAACAGTCGCCTAGAGCAAGTATGGATGAGATGGTGGGTAATAGACATCTAGGCAGCTTGTCATCATGCCCAACAAGCGCAGCTACACCGGGGAGGTCTAACAACAGCCATTTGCTTGCAACGACGTTCCAAAATACAACATATCTGTTAACGAATAGGGCTACACAGACATAACTCTTCTATTAATTAGCGTATGAATTATGATAGTTTGCAACGAATCCAACGTAAGTACAGAATGTCCACAAGTTGCTCAATAAATACTACAAACATAATAAAGGTAACGAAGCTGACCATAATTAGCATAAGCAAGGTGGCCAGTTAATAGAAGATTATGCAGGTAGGCAGAACAAGGCAAAACACTGGAATGAAGTTTATCCCGCTTCAAAACCCTAGTGTAGGTTTAAGATGGTTTAGCTCGACAACGATGAATAAGTATCATGGATGCAACATCAGCCTCAGCATGGGACACGGCGGAAGGAATACCCGTATAAATAAACTAGGAGTCAGTGTATGCAGGAACATGCAGCAAAGAAAAGCAAGTGCAGCAGGCTGGGGGTGATAAAGGAACAACAGCCACAGCAGAAGAGCGTTTATTAATTTGTAAAATGCCAACACAGGAACAATAATAGGGTAGCAGGACAGGCTACACGAGAAGCCGATATCGGTGGAATAACGTAGCCCAATAGCTTTTCAATAGGGAAAGTGAACTACGGGAAGGTGACGTTCTATGGTGTCATTGGTAAGTCAATTGGACGTAGAGGGCACCGCGAGTCAGTGCCAGATTAACAACGTAGCAGAGGCCGTAGGCGGTCGATGTGTTAAGGGAACATGGATGGCAGAGTAGTCGGAAGGTGCGGAAGAGCTAATTTAATGAATCAAAGGTTTTGGCAGAAGGGAAGATATGATTGCTGAATCAGCTCCATTAAAGTCCAAAGGATGTGGGATGAAACTGCCCAAAGGAAATACAATAGATTAGAAGTACGTCTAGAACTTGGGTTTCTATGATGGCACTGTTCGTTTAACAACATTACGACGTGACGTATTCGACGGACTACTTAATACAATCACAGCCACTACCCCGCATTAGCAACTTGACGGACGGCACAGGTTACACATTCTGTGCATTTATGCGCTCTCATACAACTACATCTACTGGTTTGAGAAGTTAGATGCCACTACTCTTGAAACGCTTTAACTGTTGGGTCCTCATGCTTCACTCACCAGACCCGCAGTATGCACGCAAACTCAGACCAGCTCCTCCCCACAATAGACCAATCCAATGATCTCTGCAACTGGTATCTTTACTTCTCGCACCCTATGAGGATAAACCTCATTCAATCGTTGGGCATGTAAGCCTACACTACTGACTCCATCGGTATTACCCTTGTTTTTAGACCTTTCCATGCTGCGATCATGTCCAAATCACTGTGTCTCGCTTAGTCTAGAATAAATAATTATTTACTCGTTTAGGGGGTCAGTGAGGGTGAGAGACAGCTTAAAGGCGTAGCGGAATCCGCTCACGAGTATGAGATTAAGGGAATGTTAGGCGTAGAGCCTATGCAATGCTGTTGTGATTAGAGTTAAACAATCAGAAGTAATGTCGGATGATGTCTGTTTGCGCTGGATATCTGGCCTACATTGCGAAATACATTAAGTCCTTCGCTCATAACGGCTGAGGTACAGTGTCAAGGCATAGTGCATGGCGCAGTAGAGGTTGGTGGTTCGCAATATGAGACAACCGTGGAGCTAACCAGATAGGCGAAGTAAGATCAAGCAAGGGCTACGATGTGAGATGAAGCGAAGCTATGCGGCGTCGCTAACTGAGGGGAAATTATTAGGTAAGGAGGTCTACTTGGGAAAATGTAAGTGGCCTACATAATCAAATATTGGATGGCCTACGCACAAATGTGCAGAGCTCCAGTGCCAAGGATACGTCGGTAGCCCCGAGGAGGTAGGTGGGGCTTAAAAGCAAAGAAGCCAGAACGGAGATGAGAAAGGGGGTCGTTGGAGATGAGGTTGAAATCACTACGAGGCAGCAGAGGAGACGTACGTAGCTGCGTCAATACTTCGAAATGAGGCACAAAGTTTATTATTAGGAGCTAATTAGTAACTTATCCGCCGTCGTTTCAACTAAAGAACCGTGCAAATTATTCGTAACCATACAGGGATACAACATTCGGGAAGGCTGAACAATTAGATTCAATGGGCCTACCAATACCTTTTTCAAACACAGTTTACCTGAAGCTCTCCTGTTGACTTCGGAAGGCATACCCTCCTGCAGAAGGTGGGTCAACACAACTGCATGTTGCCAGTGTAAGCCACGGGCTAACTTCATTCGCATACCACTTATCCAGAGCACTTCACTGCGATTTGACCTTCAATTGGCCTTGAAGGCCTATATGTCCAACTCATATTACAACTTACTCTGGGAGGAACACTGAGTTGCTTTTGTTACAGCATTCCATCTTTTACGGCTTCAACTACACTTCGAAATATTTCCTTAGATAGTCTTTGTTAACGTTACATAATTATGCAGAATATCAACACGTTGCATTAGAAAAAGCTTCAGTGCAGGACTTAACAATCAGGACCCAGGAACGAATTAGACAGTCGCCTAACACATCAGAAATATGAGGCTCAAATTGACCAAGAAACTTTGAGCAACTAAACGCTCAAAAGTGGCATGGCCAGTTAGAACTTGCCATTCAATGGACCGGCGGTAGTGTTCCAGGACGTTGTGCGTATATGTTTGGCAAGCTTGCTCCAAATAAAAGGCCACAAATATCCTTTTAACAACACCGGGACGACGCGACTGTGACTCACAACCAACTAAATTCACAGCTCATGGATTCACGCTGGCAAGCAAAGAGGCGTCACATTTCACCATTCTTTATGCGTTCGTTACACTGGCACTCCTACATCTGCATATACTGTCCTCAATATTCTTTCTACGATATCACCTTTGATCTTTGCGGAACTACAAATGAACTTAATATATCGTCACAACTCTCGATCTTGATGTTCCATTATCTTCTTATCGATCATTCAGGAATATTGAAGACTTATTGGCTGATGTATGACTGCAATATATGGCAGACTGATTACGTCCTTACAACCAAGTCCGGATCTCAAGACAGCCTAATTATTATTTCACATTTCTACCATGGTAGATTTGCAATCATGAACTTTTGAACCATTTTCTTCTGTCGCTAGTACATTGCCACAAAATGTCTGTGCAGTTGCACCTATCTGCTCATGCATGCATGAGCTTATGTCGCATTTTGGGAGAGAAATATTTATATATTTATTCATATTTCAGTAATAAAAGTGTAAGGACCGCAGGGAGCTGACCGAACGATCGGCTAATAATCCCTACACGCTCCTAGTAGCCTTGTGCTAGACTGTTCCCTGAAAAACTTCGTCCTTATTTAGATACATAGGTTGGGCCGGTAAATTACACTACAACTGCAGGCGTACCAACTTGCTGTAGAGGCGGACTATTGTTTTGCAAGGAAATGACCCAAATGCACTCAAAAGGAGGGTCGGGCGCACGCTGGTCTTTCTGGCCAACGTGGCTACGTTAGCCAGCGGACCCAGGCCGGCGGATATAATGGCGCCTAGGTCGCTTTCCTGGGATGTGGAATCAAGTCTCACGTCGGCGACAGTGTACCTAGTGTTGACTCATTTTCCGAGGTACAGGACCTTGCACTTGGAATTGTTGAACGGGAGCTGGTCTAGCGGGGCTCCGGAGTAGGCATCGTCATTGTCGCTCTGGAAAGTGAACGATAACCAATGATTTAGGCCGGATACAAGAGCAGTTGCTTGCAAAGTCTCGCTGGATGTTGGGGGTAACACTATAAGTATAACAAGATAGGTGCGTTGAGCGTTTGAACTGTTATCTAGCATTTACGCTGCGGAATAATAGTAGTGTAGGTGAGAATCGAATGCGAACGAAGAGGTAAAATAAAGACCCTTACAGTTGTTACACTCCATGAGAAAGGTAAAACCGAGAATAAGCGTTTCTTTCTTGCCTCCTCCGGTTTATGTAACAGGTTAATCATTTTTGGAGTGATAATTAATATATTCCAAGTAGTAACGTTTAGGCAACAAAGTGCTGGGGTGCAAGGGCAAGTCCAACCATTTTTTGAAAATAGCCAAGTTAGGGGAAGAAACAACGCAGCTGTGGAAGCATCATGGGTTGGCGAAACTTAAGGGAAAAACAACACCGGCACTCCTGGTAGCTACACTGTACCCACAATTTCAGGAAGCTACCTATGAGCATGGTGTTATGGCTTCTTCAGCAAGTGAGGACATACGTGCTTAGGTTCACAGGATATTTGGTAGACTAATGCGAGATCGCCGAGCAGCCTTCAGTAGCTAGCAGTGAAAACTCCCAGTGAGTTCAGTCTTTGAAAATAGGACATCTTTTGTAGGCCCTTGGGATACTTTGCGGCCCTGCGTTGTGGTTTTGCTAGCGCTTCTAAGTCGCGCTACAACACTTGTTGCCAAACTTGGATGCAAGATTTAAGGTGAAGGCGCATGTAAGCATTAGACATCATTGGAAAGATAAATGAGTCGAATCTTCGGAATGTTGTATGCAGCAAGCCAACGTGCTGGTTGGCTCGCTTCGCAGCTGATTCCGACTGCTTTGAACAGTTACGGTCAATGTGAAGGAGCAAACCAATTGTGCGTTCTTGGACATGGGGTTACAATACAAATGCCCTAAGCCCTTACAACTAGTACTGCTTGTTGCGTAATTGCACAGGGTGGCATTTGCCACACTAAATGGTCGCGTACGCAGAATTGACCAGGTTGAAATTGTCTAGAGTTCAGGTTGAAACTTTCATTGGTCCTTCGGTACCTTAATCGCTCGACGTAACTTGATATCCTCCGCAAAGAATAGGTAATCAAAAATAGTTTCCCTTGCCAGTTCGTTTATGCTAATCAAAAGTAGGCGGAGCCCGCACACCGAACTTTGTATTAAGCCACGCTCCACCTTAATTGCATCGGACAGGAATTCTCTTACTCCTACTTCCGAATAAAGGCTATGAAGGAACCAGCCTATCCAACACAGCCGTGGGTTATCAAAGCCATAGAGCCGTAGTTTATGGAGGAGCATACGGTAGCTTAAGCGATAAACCGCTTTGAGAAGTCCAAGCCAAGGTTATCCACTCCTGCTCCGTCAGCAGTGGCTTCAGTCAAGCTATGGTGTGCAATTAGCAGGTTCGTAGAGCACCAACAATTTGGTTGGAAGCCTTGTTGCTTTGGTGCCATCATCTTGTGATTTTCCCCATACGGCACGCGTGCCTCAGCCATGGTAGGTCAAGGTAACGAAGCTAACTAGTCCGCCGCCTCTTTCAGTTCTTCGCTGAAATCATGTCTAATCTATACGCTGTGTGTACACACTCGGAAACACGCACCATAATACCCTTCAGCATAAGCAGGCAACAACTGTCACGGTGCATAAAGGCAAACCACTGGTCGAGACGAAGAAATGCTACGTGGCGATGCACGACAATTTGAGTGAGACGGTAACTAAATTTAAATCTATGCAGTACCATTTAATCTAACTTAAACCCAAACTATTATCACTCCAATTTTAAGAATGTTATTTATAAGTTCGAAGCCATTATCTTTCTGGCACAAATCGCACAAAGGCTCACCTTCGCCCATTGCAAAGTAGACGTTGCTTTCGTGAATGCCAGCACATCTGAACTGCTTAGCGGAGTGCGATTTTCTAACAATGCCATTGTGTTTAACCTACCAGGCGGAATTTTACTGGAACAAATACAAAGATACTACTTAAAGCCGGAGCCATGACCAGTGAGCATGTTGGACGTATAAGGTTAAGGAAAAACGTCCAGAGGTCAACCGTCTCCTTCTTTCTTAATTCCAGACCCTAAAAAGCCCAACAAGCTTAGCAAAATTCGCGAACTTATAGCCAATAACTACTTTTCAAAAGTGAAAGCGTCCCAGGCGGGATCCTCTTCAAATGTGAAGAAAAAAGTACCCGACATCCGGTCCGGAGTTGATGCTTTTCAGCCGAAATGCTTCCCCTAAAAGCACCGCAGGCGGCTACCATCCCTGCAGCCAAAGCAAGGCAGTTGATGAAACCAATACTTAAGTAGTCGCGGCTGCATCTGCAACTATCGATTACGACCCACTCTTAGCAAATACTTGCGCTTTGCCAAGCCCACTGTTCCACACAACAAGCCCCAGCTCATCTGCCTCAACCCCCCACATCTCACACGACACAACCAACGAAACCTAACGTTCTTAAGATATCTGCAAATCCTAGTTTCATGCTGGTGCATAGACAGCATTCCATATTTTCAGCCAAAAGGTAGCGCCCACGGACCTTGAAAGTTCCAAGCAGCCAAGCCCAAAATTATCTACGCCGGTACCAGATGCACCAGCTGCTACGTTTGGCTTGGACCGCTCTCATAACACACCAACTAACAGAGTCAAGCGCTTATCCTCTTATCCAGTTTGGCCCAAACTTCTAAAACCGTACTAGGTTGCCCCACAACCTCTGATGACAAACCGACGACAGCTCCTGCTATCAATAATACACATGGCCTTGTGGCAACCGCTAAAAACAAAGTCAGCAAACTAGACACGCTACAAACTTCCGTTAGGTCAAACGTCGAAACACTATAGAATAACCGGCGATGCAGCTCTTATGCCTCAACGCAAAGCTTCTTTAAATAAAGCTGAAAAATGAAATACCAGCGCGTACACCGGAATCCATCCACCTCCAACTGAACTGCTAACCTTCACGCCATGTCACAGAACAGGGCACCAGCACACATGCCTACCCGTAGTCAGTTCCTCGGTTATGTCAACGCTGTGCCCCATGCCAAATTCAGCCCCACTGCATGCGCCTCACCTATTGGATCCACGGCACAGCATGTTCTGACCCCTTTGTAAGAACTTGCCTAAAGAACCGACACGTACATCCAAACCTCACTTCACAATCCGATGCACGCAACCATATATTCTGAAACCCAGCAGCATTCCCGCTCCATCCACTGCATTCACAATTGCCCTAGCTTCTTCAACCTGTCTACATGTCACATTTGCAGGCTCTTAGGGAGAAAATATCCGACCACTCTTACCCATCCTCCTACTTTTCCATCTACCACTTTACTTCTCCATCCTGCATCAGTTCAATAACAACTGCTCCCCGGTCGCAGGAAAAGAAATCTGTACCTTGCTTAAACACTAGGTCTAATACTAACAAGCTGCGGTTTCCCCGATATTTTGCCTATTTTATTAACCCTCGGCTGATCCTAGTCACCGGAACTTGGCTCAGCGGCTCAACACACGCTCCCATTACACATTCTTAGGCTAGAACACCAACGCAACTGACCGCTAGAACTCTATTGGTGGCTGCTGCATTATTTACACTAACACTCCAATCAGTGGGCAACATTTTACCGAGCATATGATCGTCAGGCATTCAGGCTGGACCTGGATCATCGCTGGATTTATAAACATAGCCTCCATTTTGGATATGTACACCTCCCTCTTTACCAAACAGCTCTGATGTCAACCACCATTCCGACCGGTTTCACTCCGTATCGCTACATAAAGCCAAATACCAGGTGGTCAGCGGCGACTATAATATGGCCGACATCCATTGGCACCACCAAACCTCACAACCCAAGCTCCTTCAGTTTGTCTCTACCACCAACACCCTCGGCTCGTGTCAGCATGTTTTAACGCCCACAAGGAAGTTCAACATTCCCGACCTTATCCTTATTCCAAGGGTATCTGCGGAGGCCGCTAAAACAAGAACTATTTGCCGGACAGTGACCATAACTTGGTGATGCTTGAACTCTTCTCACCCTATACCGAATTCGAATCACGCCCGTTCGTTACGAGAAATGAATTAGGCGAAAGTTGGATTGCTACCATGAGCCGACGAATTGAACCGATTCTATCTTACTTGAGACCCGAAGAGGCATCGGAACTGACCTACGCAACTTTCGGTTACTGGCTTGCTGAGCTCGCTTCCGTAATGCAGCGTACACGCCGTGCGCTATCAAGAAGTGGCATCGCGTCCACAGCTATGCTAAGAAGTTGTGTAACCCGGCATGGGCCCATAGAGGAACCTAAGATCACACAATACTCTCAAAACTGTACTCCCTCTCCACCAAACTCGAATTACAATTTCTGAACAACGCCAGATCGAAGCACGGCAATTGCTTTCTTGCGCATACAAAATAAAATTTTTCGACCAAATACTTAACCGAGGAGGGCGAAGCAGAAACACCGTCGGCTCAACTTACTTATCATTCGCGTCCGCAACCATGACGCTTCAGCAACCTGCAACGTGTTTAACCATCCTACCTGCTTTGCGTTTAACGCCAGTACCAGCGTACCATCACCAACTCAACTTTTTGAAGACTATTCAATGCGGCATGACTGCTGTCAAAGAACCAGTTAGACTGGTGAAGCCAGCTTGATGCGAAGCCGCCGATTGTGTCCCACAGTGCTGCTAAAACAAGAATACTCAGCCCTCCTTTTCCGCTTTCAACACGTCTTTAATTTATCAATGAAGATCAGTTGGGTTCCTCCTCAATGGAAGCATGCCACAAGGACCCCGCCAATATGGTCTTAAAGCTCCTGTGGTTAAGTATCGCTCGATTGGCTTCACATTCATTTTTCGCAACTTCAGGGAGTTGGTAACAAAAGAGACCTCGAGCTCCCTTCTTTCCAGAAACCTAACAAGCAAATCGCAGAATGGTTCTGACAAAAATCGCGCCTGACAATCATGTATGCTTCAGCGCTTGAACCATACCACTGACTCTGTCGATCAAGGTAGGGCCCACATAATTATAGTTTGTACATGCAGAAGAATTTTGAGCAGGTTCCGTACCACCTGTTATTAGACCAGTTATATCGAATATGGTATGAGAATTCCATGGCGATCGAAGTGAGCCGAGCACAACTTAGAGTACAGAGCCGCGGGCGCCTTGGGCCGAAAGACCCCGTGTACGGAGCCCGCCACCAAGTTCCCCTGCGCCGCTGGGTTCAACAACACTAACTTTGAAAATAAAATAAGCGAAGGCACTAACACCATATAATGCTGCGTGTGGGAGTAGGTTGTGTAACGCGCTAGTGTTCAATGTTCCGGACGATATATCGGTGGACGCATTTGGGCTTGCAGTCATTGCGCTTAATGGCATTTCCGCGAATACATTGAAGTTTCAACGACTGACAACGAGCGTACCTAAATTTGCGGCACACATCAAACTGAACACAAAGGGTGAGGCAGTATTGCGTACTCTCATAGCTAACCGTGAATAAGTTCGCAAGGACTTAATGAAGAGCCAGCTAACTTCGGCCGCTGAAAAGAAGCAGTTGTTGGGCTGCGAATAATCCAAACATCAACCGACGCTTTGAGCAACGCGAGCCCAGGGAATCTAGCAGATAGCTACGAGCAACCTATAACTTCTTAGAGCGTACCGTGTCTGCAACTACAAAGACATCCAGTCCTACCCGGTTTTGCGGAGGGAACACACATAGACACTCGCCTAGGATGGTTATGTCGCCTACATAAGTCTTAAATATGTCACGATCCGTAGACAAGCGGTCGCCGCAACCTGGTTGGGACAATGTGGAGTTCAGCGCACTTACATTAATTATTCCGGATGGCATTTCGACAGGCACTTTAAGAGCACAACCGTTACAGCCAACGGTACTGCGGGAATCTCGGAACAATTTGGGTGGATGGCCAAAATAAGCATCAAATGCCCAGCCGAAATCAAATTGCGCACGAGCGCTAATATAAGCTTACGCACTATAATATTGAATTGTGAACAACTCCGCAATGATACCAAGCCAAAACAATTGTATTTCTGCCCACCTACCCGAACTCTACCGAATCATACCCCAGATGCTAGTTAGAAGTCCACGCGTATCATCATGGTAACCAATTCACCTACGGCGAACACCAGTCGGCAAACTACGCAGCTCCGCTGAACTACACGCGCATCCAGGTTGCTGCGCATCAGCTACATCCTCAGACTTACGCCGCCGGTCCATATACACAGGCCAAACAGGCCACTGTTTCCTACCCCTCAACCTGCAAATTTTTAGACCAGGTAAGGATGGGCCGAGAAAGTTTCATCCCAGCATCAAATACCTCGTTGCAAAACTATCCACTGTAATGTCTTTACACTTACTTCCTACAACTACGGCAGATAGCGAAATATCTACGGAGGTCTTCATAGTCTCAGCCGTAAAGCTAGTGGCCCAGTGTTCTTTCTCCCTCTTACAAATGCTAGGTCTCTAAACAATAAAATGCATATACTGCATCCTCCGTCTGTCCTCGCTGACGCTGATGTAATAGTCTTCATGAAAGCATGGTCTTTCGCTTATGTGACAGTGGAGGTTTACTCACTTCCTGACGGTCAGCTGTTGATGTAATCTCGTGTGCATTTAGGTTAAAAATACTTACCCAGGAAACATGTCCAAAAACGTGATCGCAGCTGAGGCGACGGATCCAGTATGGATGACGGCTGGTATCTTGGAATTGACGCTACTATTTGGGTGATGTGCAGACCACCCGGTAACACAACTAAGGGTGACAAGGCACTTATGGTTGCTTCAGCGCAGGCATCAAAGATTTGGTGCGTATACAAAATGATCGCTGGAGATTTATACCTGCCTGAATTAACCTGGTTTCTACCTGCTGCAGCAACGAAGTACGCAGGCCTATTAGTCTGTATCAATTTAGGCGGCTAGACGCAACATTTATATGCTCCAACCAGGGCGAAACATATGCTTGACCTGTTTACTCCCGGTATCCCGGCAACGTGAGTGTCAGTCGACCGGGAGGTTCCGGGTGGTGATCACATATTAGTACCTCGCTCGGGTTGCATACAGTGGCATAATGCCTGCCTAACAGAAACAGACGCATTCGTAGTATACGGACACAGACACATCGTTAACTGGACAACCTTTACTGTACTTGCCAAATAAAGAAATTGGGTTGAATGCTTTTTACCTGATTCTATGTGTCGGTCCCCTGAGCTGTTTTACGAGGAAATATTTTACAGTCGCGACTCGCTAGCTCACGTGCCACATTTAATAAGGCAATCCTCTAAAAGTGTAACTCAACCCACTTTGCCCGACAGAATTTGTCAGGTTTGCGCTCCTACAACAAAACCTTCAATTGTGCCTATAGCATGAGAGCGAATGAGATTGCAAATGCGCTTTCTGCCGGATAGAAATAGCAGCAAACCAGTCAACAATTAGCCGCAATAAATAGGGCGAACAATCTAAGAAAATCAGCTGGCTGCTTTCGCTCACCCACTCCTAAGTATGAATGTCAGGTATCTGCCATGTAATTTAGTCCCAAGGACAATTCCGACGACGCAAGAATGTTATATGAGGTCTCCAGCTCACATGTTAAACTATCGCCGTGTCTAAAAATAGGTACAAGCTTTCAGGCCCTGCAACTTCCCCGTGGCCAGTCATTTGTCTCTGTACAGTTTGACATAAATAGTTTCTGTTCTGGGTTTCAACCGTCGAGTCATCCTCGAGGCCTGGTCCAGCCGAAATACCGCGCAGTCTAAGTAAGGATGTTGGCAGATATCCCTATAGTTCTTTTGAAACTCTTTACTATATCCATGCCGAAAGGACAATACAAGACGGCTTGGAAACATTCCATCATTATGCCACGGCATTTGCGTGGAAGCTTACCAGAAGTTAAAAGCTATCGCCTTATTAACTACGCTTCTAATATCGCGTTATTTAGGAAGAAGTATATTAACAGAGCCCTCATGTGTTACCCATATTCCGGCGAGCACATAAATGACTCACAGCATGAATTTCTAAGTGCTCCGCCTTGTGCAACATGTCGGCTGGACTTCATCCATTTACTCACCGGGCTCCTTGACTATAGTCTTTAAATTGCCCATATTTACCTTGATGTGCAAAAGGCATTTGACAGGGTACCACACATGCGCCTGATGCATAAGGTAAAGATTTGCGGGGAAGACTGTTCCCTATTGGGCTGGCCGAGTTCCAATATAATGGGACGCAGACCGCCTGTTAAGCTTGAGCAAACGGTATCCACCCTGACCTACGTCTCCCGTCGCGTGGAGCAAGGGAGCTTTCTTACTCCTACCCTATTTTCGATTTATAGCTATGACCCCCGCAGGAGTTTGATGCACGGTCGCTCCTTCATCCGCGCTGACGCCGTATAAGTTGTATACGGCTTTCTCAGTGGTAAGGAAATATTTGCAATTAATAGCAACAGTAAGGACCTTAAAGCACTTGAAACATGGTGCAAACACTGGCACATAACGTTCCCTGCGATATGCTCTAATGTCATACCCCGAAATAACCCATAGCTGCTTGGACCCTAACGATAAACGGTAGCAATAGCAAGCAGAATGCCATGACAACCGCTTTCAGCTTGCACTACTCCGTGAGCCTGAACTTCGCACAGCAATTTCGGTATCAAGTGGCTGGAGTATGAGGATCAGCGTTCCATCTACGAAGCTAATTAAAAACCGCAGATGTTCGACTAGAGCTTTATAAGAGCCACCTTCATCTACAGCTGGAACATTGCTCCTTCATACGCAGCAACCTACGGAAGTCCGCCCGTGTACGGCTTAAAAAATCTCAACGGCGCTTTATTAAGCTGTTGACTCCATCGCAGCGAGCGTTAAGTTAATGACAAGGGTGCAAAATCTTTAAACTTCAGCCTGTTTGGCAAAGGCGTGTTATCCTTAACCTGTGCTTCTTACATAAGATAATTCATAAAATGCTGTGAAGTCATTTCACCTGCCTTAAACTAAGGAGCGCAACTGAATCTAAACCCTGAAAAACGAGCCATTCCGTTACCACGCTTAGGGCAAAAATTAGGCGGCAAACTCGTTTCTTTCGTGGTATAAATAAATAAATATCTCATTCTCGAATTTATCGAGACAAACCAACTCAGGCATGAGCAAAGTTTATAGGCTGTTACGTTTCGCAACAGGCACGTTGCTATGTCTGTAATCAGCAGTTACCGAACTTTGCACAAGCTGCAGAGATTGAGGAAGTAAGCATGCGAAATAAAATGGGCAATGGATGGCGATGCTTTGAGTTCAAGTACGCATAGTACAAACGGTCAAGCACGATAATTGTAGGGTAAACGGTACAGGTAACCAGAGAGCATCTTACTCTTGTACGTGTCAAGGAAAGCTTGAACTATGATTCTAGTCGACTTGTTGGCATTTAGTTGTAGGCAGTGACTTTATTTATTGACGAGTCACATCTGCCACGTTGCAGTGGTGTCAATGAGATATTTTTAGCTTTTTATAGGGGGACCGCTTGTCAGACGTCTTGGAACACTACCGTTAATCCTGCCGAACACTAACGTACAACTGGCAAAGCTGATTACTGACTGGCTTCACACCCTGTTACTCGCGGTCAAATGACTTCCATTTTCTCTGTTGGCTAATCAGATAGCTTGGTCGTGACGGCCGTAAGCGCTGAGGCCGGTAGAGGAGCAAAGTCATGAAGATTCATATTGTTAAGCGGCTAGGTGGGCAAACGTTTACAACTTTCCTTCGTCTGAATTTTTCAGGTTATGTATACATTCTGGGATTGTGAAGACATCGTGTCCAACTATCCACACCGGACAACGGTCGTTGTGGTGAATGCAGTTGCATCCCTTGGGTTTATAGCCACGCTCCATATAGGTCCTTGTCGATTCTTCCATCTGTCTTGGGCGAAAATGCTGTTCCTCCCTCTAAACTTTGATCCTAAAAGATTTCTTGACCTCGTAGAAAAAGCCCTCAGAGAACAGGCGTGCAATGCAACATTGTTAAAGGCTCAGGTTGTAACATTTCGAGTTGAGACCAAATGAGGTACAATGTGCAACAATGATTAAGCTAGCTAGCCGAACGACCTTCACGTGGTGCCAGCTGGGTGGTTCGGGTTAAGCTCGCTCCAGCGGATAGTTCGGCGGCGGTGTCCTGGACTTGATGGGTTTTCGCTTAGCAAGCGTTCTCTGTCTAAACGGACACAAAGGTACGTTCAACCACACTGCGAAATGGCGAAGTTGCATTGTCACTAAATAAAGTCACTGCCTTTTCCTTTCCTGAAGATGTTCACCTAAGAAACGTCAACGCATTCAAAGCGTTCCATTGGTCCCTTCATGCAATGGCGAACAGAGCGAACAAATACACAAAATCAGTTACACTCCACAATTTTACTCACAAGGCCCACTAACTATGGTTGGCGGCATGAGGTTTCGAAATTTGCCTGTCACTGTGGTCAGACACGGGACGCCCGCGCCTACATATCCATTGTAAACCCGAAGGAATAAGACCGGAAGGCATGTAGATGGAAGTCACGTTTCACCAAAGGAGTCGGTCCACAAAGCTTCACAAGCAAACACAAGCAAGCTGTATTTGGGAATCAAGTGCACACAAGGCGGTGGCTGGACCGGAGTCCGCTCCATACTGACTGCATGTTACCACGCTTCCAGCCTAGCGTGACCACAAGGACCGTGCACCGCGTTACCTCCAGCAACGACCAACTGCCTCCTGGAGCCAGTATGGACGAGACAGTGGGTAATAGACAGGTAGGCACGTTATCAAGGTGCACGTCAAGCGCAGCCACACGGGGGATGTCAAAACACAGCTAACCACTTCAACTGACGTTATCAACTAAAATATATCTGGTAAGGACTACGGCCATGCATACATTACTTTATCATAAATTAGCATATGTGGTAAGTTGGTTAGCAACGATTCCGCGATAAGTGCAAGATGTTCCGAAGTTACTCAAAAAATGCTACAAACGCAACAAATTTAAGGAAGATAACCACATTTGGCGTAAGCAACCTGGCCAGTAAATAGAAGATTAGTCAGGTAGGCTGAACAAACCAGATAAATTGGAGTGAAACGTATCCAGCTTTAAAAGACCTAGTTTATGTGTAAGTTGGTTTAGCCCAACTGCGGCGACCAAGCATCATGAATGCAACCTCACCCACAGCATCGGGCAAATCTCACACGTATATGGTTGGTGGCATCACGTTTCGAATTTGCCTGTCACTGCGGTCAGACACAGAACGCCTGCGCCTACAGAAAGGAACATGGTTGGCTTGCGCTGCATCACCCACAGCTCCAACCACCACTAACGTATACGTCCATATATACAGACACATAAATATCGTACGTTACTGGTCAACATGCTATACATTACACAATTTTCGACCGTAATAAAGTGACAGTCTACTAATTTCTAGACTACGCTACATCTTCATGGACGTAAACAACTGCACCTCAACTTTGATATTTTCCTCACGTTTACCTTCCCTCATTTATACATGCAACACAATGTACCTACTGCGAAACCTGGTCTGTAATACCTTGATCATGCTTGAAACGGCGTGCCGTGTTTCTGTCGAGAATAAAGTACTTGATTATTTGTTTAGTTTGAACCTGCTACCAAAAGCATGGGTAGCTTATTACCCTCTATATAGAGAAATGAGCGTTTTAACAGTACGCAATTTAGAAAGTTTCAGTTTACTATGATGCTACGATGGCGTAGGAAGTGCGCTAGAAGACTGGCCGCGATTGGATGCTTAATGAACAGTATGTAGCCAGCCTTATTTATAGAGAGGCAGAATAAGTAAGTAACAATATAAATAGCTCGCTCCGAGAACGAGTCAACATCAATTAGTGTTAAAGCAGCAGGAAATTGTGACTCAATCGGGGGGTATTAATGTTCCGAGGGTCTAGATATAAAGACGACATGAGGGTACTACTGGAGCCGTGTTAAGGTCGAATGAGGGAGCAGGACTATTACTGGAATAAGGGTCAAAAGCATTGCTACCGGGCGGAAACAGGACACCTAAGGGGAGTGGTTAATGAGCTGCAGTGTGCTAGCTCGATAAGAAAACGTGGCTTAGTAGAAGAGTGCTAAAGAAACTCAATTGAATGAAAGCAAACGTGCCGAACCTAAGTGTACCCTAAAGTTGCTGAATACCACATATCACACGAGACATAGATGCAGCGTCACGCAGTGATACAAGTCAATCTAGGGTGCTAACGAAATGCTACTAAGTATGCTTAGCCAGAAACTGCCAGTGCGAGGGCTGGAATAATACTTGAACACGTGTCACAGATGTAGCAGCAAACAATTATAAGGGAAAATCCAAAAAGGAGAGACTAAGGAGCGGCTGCGCGCTGACCAGGAAGGATATAGTTGATAGCTAGTACAGAGAAACAGATGTTCATTAAAGAAGTTGCAGCGAACAAGCAAAACGTCGGCATACATTGGAGTCGCTGCAGACGTCCGAGTATTTGAGGATAAAGCGCAGCGGTGTGCAGATTATCATATGTTCTAGGGTGCTAAGGTAATAGTACAAGTTGGATAGAGCAAGTAAAAGCTAGTCCGAGAGCTAGACGCTGTCAGGTATAAAAGTAAATAAATAGATAACTAGTTTATTCTCAGTTATAGAGGCACAACAAACCTGGTATGATCAAGGTTTATAAGCAGTGTTGGATAACGACGATACTTGGGGTTCGCTGGTGTATAGTTAAATCCGTCAAGGCACTATAAGTGCAATGAAACAGTGCATGTAGACGGAGAGTATCATATACTTGCATGTGTCGGGAAGAGTTGAAATATGAGTCTAGTCGGCTTGCCAGTATGTAGTTGTGGGCAGTGAAATGATTCATTGGCGAGTCACATCCGCCACGTCGCAATGTTGTTAACCGGCATTTGTGGCTTTTTATAGGGAGAACTCTTGCCAGTCGAAAACCCACCACGTCCTGCAACACTGCAATAAAGCATTTTGAACATTGATGTATAACTGAAAAGGCGGCTTGACGACTGGTTTCATATTCCGTTATTAACAGTCAAATGACGTCTAATTTCCTCTGTTAGTTGGAGACATAATTTGATCAGGGACGCCAAGCTTGTTGAGGAGGGTTGAGGAGGGGAACCTCGTGAATAGTCGTCATGTTATGTGTCCAGGTGAGCAAAAGTTCAAATTTTCTGCTGTCTGGATTTTGCAGATGTATAATTTATGAAAGTATGAATATGTGTCCGGCTCTCCATACTGGACCAGTGTTGTGGTGATTGTAGTTGGGTCCATTTGGCGTTCAACCATGCTCCATATAACTCCTTGTCGCTTGTTACGTCCGTCTTGGGCGAAAACTGTTCCTCAGTCCAATCCCAAATCTCCAAGAATTTCCGGACCTCGGAGAAAAGGGAAAGTGAGGGACAACCAAGATAAGGCCACAAGAACAGGTGTGGGTTTATACATTGTTAAAGTCTTATGTTACAACAGTTAGAGTTGAGACAAAATCATGTACAGTGTACAACGATGATTATGCTGAAAGTGTCTTTTAAATATCCTAAAGAATCATTAGCCGTGTGAGTAGATGGCTCACGCCTGCGTAGTGACAAGAGCGTTGTACCAGTAAGTAATCCACGAAGTATCGGTTTAGTATAAGCCAAAAATTACGTAAGGAGATAGCAAACAGGCTTAGAAGATTGGCGGTGCTTGCAAGGTGCATGAACAGCAAGTAGCTAACGTAATACGATAGGGAGCGCAGAATGAGAAAGTGGAAAATAAATAGGTTGCCGAGAGAGAAATCTAAAGGTCAATTGGCGGTAAGGCAGCGTGAAGATTGGACGCGGATATTCTAAAGTAACAAAGTTTATTGAGATATAGAGTGGCTCCTAACAAGCACTGGATGATTGCACATGCATGAAGTCTATGACCACGAGCTACTTGCAAACAGAGGTGCCTAATTTAAGACGACCGACAAATAGTGGTGCTAGGAACGTCTTTCACTGGCCAGACGTAGCCATTCTAATAAGACGCTTGATCACTAATGTATGCCTAGAGGGTCACAGGGGCATCAACAAGCCAGCGAAGGTAAGTGATACAGATATTCCTGAAGAATGTATGATGGAGAGAATATAAGTGTATCCTAGCAAGATCAAGTTCTGAACAGCAGGGTCATAGAGCATACGGCGAAGTGCTGCAGTGTTGAGGAAAGCAAGAAGAGCGACAGATATTGGCGCTAGGAGAGAGGGTATCAGTGGCCAACAAAGGCCGTTGGATTATGCCTACTTATTACCAGTGGATACCTACAGTGTCAGAATAAGTCAACAGACCAGCGATGGTGTGCTGCAAACAATTCAAGAGAGTACGTGCTGGAGAGATAAGGTGAGACTCCTGGCGCAAAGATCTATGCCACCTACAATGACTCACTGTAGCTGGAGAGTGGTGACGTAGGTAATACGAAGAACTACTACTGGGATTAAGGAAGAGAGAGTATTTACTGCTAGCAGTGGCATTGGGGTGAAGCCTACTATTTGCTAGTGGATGCCCTAGGTGTCCCAGAATAAGCCAGCGGACGGCAAATGTATGTGGCACAGACAGTCTCAAAGAGTGAAGGTTGGAGATGAAAGAGCGTGACCCTTAGCCAGCTCTGGATATGCGCAGCGATGATTGGAACCTACGAACTCTAATCGCTACAAAATAGAGGTGCTGAAGTTATGAGGATCGACAGATAATGGCGCTATGAAAAACATTCGGTGGCAAGATGTAACCATTCCATAAAGCAGTTTGGTCACTAGTGGATTCCTACAGTGGCACAGGATATATTAACAAGCCAAAGAAGGTAAGTAATAGGGACATCTTAAAAGATTACGTGATGGAGGAACAAGTAATGTCTAATAGTAGCTCTGGATAAGCGCAAAGATGTATGGAGCCTACAACGAATCACTGCGGAAAACATGATGAAAAGGAAAGAAGGGTTATGGTGCAAAGCGAGAGAGCCAGTAGACAGCAATTGAACTCGCTTAAAGCCTTCTAGTTATTAGTGGATAATTATAGTGACAGAAGGAGTCAAAAAACCGGCAAAGGTATGTGATGCAAGCAATTAAAGGGAGTAAGTGTTGGAGAGATAAGGAGGGGCTCCTAGCGCAAGTATGTATGCTATCTACAATGACAAGCTTCAGCTGAAAATTGGTGACTTATGTATTACGAAGAACTGATAATGGTATAAAGGGAGAGAGAGTATCCACGGTCAGCAATGGCTTTGGGGTGAAGCCTTCTAGTTGATAGTGGATACCTAAAGTGTCCCAGAAGAAGTCAACAGACAGCAAGGGTATGTGACGCAATCAGTCCCAGAGAGGAAGAAAGGAGTAGATCTGTGCAAGCTCCGGATATGGACAGAGATGGTCGAAGCATAGGACGGATGGCTGCCGCTAAACAGAGGCGCCAGAGGTGATACGAACAAATAATAATTGTACTAAAATAGAGAGACTAACGACGGTTAGCAATGGAATAATGGTGAAGCCTGTTATTTGCTAGCGGATATCTAAAATGTCCCGGAATATATCTACAAAAAGCAAATGTACTTGACGCAGACAATCCTAATGGATGAACGTTGGAGAAAGAACAAAGTGGTTCTTAGCAAGCTCCAGATATGCGCAGAGATGCTTGGAGCGTACGACCACTAGCTGCTTCTAAACAGAGACTGAATTTAAGACGATGACAAATGGTGCCGCTTGGAAAAGCTAGCAGTGGCCAGATGTAGCCATTCCAATAAGACACTTGGTCATTAGTGCATATCTACAGTGCCACAGAATGCGTCAAGATTGCAGCGAAAGTAAGCGATACAGACATTCCGTAATAAAAGAGAAAACCAAGAGCCAAATAAGTAATAGAAGTAGTAGAAATATACGGTAAATAGAAGCTTCATTAAAAGAGAATATTCAATGTTGTCGTGCTTCATAGGGTAACAAGTATAAGAGAGAACAGTGTCAGATTTGCGATTAGGACATATTTCTGAAACGTTGACTAGTACTTGTGGTCCTGCGCACGCTGGTTTCACCATCTAGGTAGTAGCCGGTTAAGTAGATGCTACCAGCCAGAGGCGGACGGCTCGAGCAAGTCAGATGTGGGAGGTTTGACTGAATGCAGGCATTTGGTATCCGGTGGCCGGTGCCTAGGTGATAGAAGACTTAAGGGTTTGTTGGAGGAAGCAGGCAGATAGGAATATTAGGAGCCGGGAAGGAGATAGTGTGGGAAGGTAGAAGGAGGCGATAATAAGTGGTCTGGTCCAGTATCAAAATACTGGTCTTCAGGACAGTTGATATCAGTAGTTTGGAAACTTGTGTGACAGAGGCAGTTGCTAATGGGGAGGACATGTCGGACATAACAACGTTTAAGCGATAAATAAACATGCAGAAAATAGAAGCTAATTAGCGGCTGTGCACCAAACACTTGAGATTTGTATGATGAATAGAAGGGAGCTAAGCAAGCTTTCAAAGCGCAACGGCAGCGAGCGGAAGAAGCGCAAGCAAACTGTACGCTTGCTAAGTAAATCAAAAGATACGCGGCTAAAGCGCAACGACGCGCAGGTATTAAACTCATGCTGGGGTGTGACGGTAGACTGAGCCGAGAAACGCCAATGAGAGAGCTGGACTCCTAAATGAGCGAGTGTCGAAGAGAATGCAGTGCGTAAGGAAAGACTGAACCTCCAGTTGGGAGCGGCTGTACACTGTACATAAAACGTAAGAGAGGTCGCCAGGAGGAAGCTAGCAAAGGTTAAATGAAGAAAGGAAAACAAACAAGAAAAATGCGAGCATACATTAAGGTTACTGTGTAGGTCACAACATATATGTTGAAGCGCTGCGGCTCGCAGGGCCTAACAATTTTATGGTACCGTATAAATGGTACAGAGTTATGCTGAGCCAAGAAATGCCAAAAACTTTGCCAGGAAACCCACATGAGCAAGTGTCACAGGTGTGGCAGTGAGTAAGGGATAATTTAACGCTCAGAATGGAGGGGCTAAGTGGCGATTGTGATCTGGCCAGATATAATTGGTGGCTAGATATGAGCTAAGAAGGGTTTTATTAAGGAAGGACAGCAAACAAGCAGAAGGCAAGCGTACGTTAAGGTCGTTTAATACTTCAGAACATTAGAGACTAAAGCGCGGCGCCGCGCAGGTACGCAAGTCATGCTAGTGTGCTAAGAGAATAGTGCTAAGGTAAACTGAGCCGGGTAGAGCACTCGTGAGAGCTGGGCTCCTACGTGAACTTGTGTCAGATATTGCAGCGAGTAGGAGATAACAGCATCAAGAAAGTAGGGCCAACGGAGTGGCTGGGCGCTGACCAGGTGAGAAAAGATTGATGTCTAGAACAGACCTAATAAAGCTTACTTGCTGAAGGGGTATCGAGCGGGCGAAATGCAAACATACCATGCTTTTGCTGAGAACGTCACAGCATATAAGACAAAGGTGCAGCAGCGCGCTTTAAATGAAACTTTATGTGTCTTCCTAGATGTCCGTTGCCAGCGGGCCCTAATAGAAGCTTTTTCATTAAGTCTGAGCGCGAGTTATTATACTCAGCAGTTTCCAAACACTATCAGTAGTTAAACCGAAAAATAAAAAAAAATCTTTCTTATTGTTGACAAAGAGCGCACATTAACAGTTCTAGGCTCAAAAATCAGACATTTTGCTCTCCACTTACTCTCTCTTGACCCCATATACTTAGCGTTATCTGGTATACATGTGCCTTTCGCTATTGTCAACACTAGTAGACAGGCATAATGAAAATCAGATCCACTTCTTTAACTGCTTTTGCTCGTAAAACACTCGCATTTTCAGATTTCATTTCACTGGCACGAAAGCTAACCAATGACGGAGAGGCCCCTGTCACAGTGGCTGGCTGGAGCACCAGAAACTTTCTATCACCACTTTTCTTACCTTGGCCGCCTGTGTGTCATTTATATTTTAGCTGGCTCCAAAGCCTACCATGCGTTATGCGTAATGGCGGGTGAACGACCAGCTCCCACTGGTTTTTGTTACTATTCTACTCCTGATTTACCTTATCGCTCTTTGCCTAGGGCGCTAGAACAGCTCTTGCCAGGAAAATCACAAAAGAAATAGTCGGTGTGACATTAGAGTACCAGTTAACATTGCCATCTGGATGAACACCGCCGGCACTATCTTTGGAACTTAAAAATGGAGAGAAATAAATCGAAATTCCTCAAAGAGCTGCACAATAGTGTGCATCTACAAATAAGGCATAACAATACCTCAAGTATAAGCAAGCTCAACCACCAGAAGTAGAGTTGTTAAAGCCCAACCAATGTAGACCAAAACGGATTTCACGCCCAAATGCAATTAGTTAAATTTTACTAAATTTTCCCATGCTCATTTCTTTATTATTAGTGACAGGCTCCTATAGCTCACTGATGTTAGAGACAGAGCCTCATTAATATAGAAAATCGGCTCTGAGGGATAAATCTTGTGATGTTTAGCTAAGTAATGTGTGTATTTTGCAGGCCGAAATCTGTCAACGGATCTGAAAGCTTCCCTGAGTTACTCAGGTAGATCTGGCTCATGCGGGCTTGTTGTAAGCTTTAGAAAAGCTTAGAGGCTTAAACAATGCGAAACTCTATTTTACTGGTTGTTTATGTGACTCAGTATCCACTGAAAACGGTATGCTGTGGCCTTCCAACCGTGAGTTAATTACAAGCTCCATTGAATTCCCTTGTAGATATAATATTCCTTGATGGATTTCTAGCGTTTTCGCGCAAGATCATCCCTTAATTGCATATATTTTTAATGCTTGCCTGCAAAGTTTACTTTTCGGCCACCTGCGCAGTCCGTAGTTGTCGCAGTGTATCACGGGCTAATTAGAGCATTTTTGGATAGCTATGCCTATCTAGAACATACACCGCTTCTCTACTTTTTATATTTTCTTTTCTTTTTTCTGCTATCTGCTTGCAAAGCAGAAAGCGAATTTTAGCGAAAGATAAAAATAGCCTTATTCGTAGACCATCATTTAATTGCGAATAACTCGCAAACTACTGCACGTATTGTGTTGCTTTTACATTCATCGTATTCAAGCGCTAAAGCTGGTCCAGACAAGTGTAATTTTGTGCCACCTTAAGCGGTATTCTAACTTTAGTAGGGCTTTTTCTTTTATCTGATAATAACAGGTTGAAATTTTGCACCGGAGAGCAATATCAGCGTAATAAAGGTAGGGCTATATCTTTTTTGTTAGTGGGTATTTTTCTACTGAAGCACGCAGATTTATTTTCTCTCTTACCAAATTGCTTCTATTTATGTCTGCATTTTTCGGAATTGTTTTTACTTTTCGTATGCCTTATAATTCCTTCACTCATTTCTTCCATGTGCGCAACAACAATTGGGGCAACTGAGTGGCCAATTAATGTGCGAGCAAGTTAAAGTGAACTTGTGGCAAATTGGATTCTGTTCCAAGGAGAAAAGGCAAACGACACCTCCGCGAAATATTCACAATAAGAGACAAGGAGCTCAATATCGCCCGAAGGAACCAGAAAAATGTCAAGGTGGGCGCCTGCGACCCAGTAGCTGTATACGAAACAGTGCCAATGCATTTGCAATTGCTAACGATGAACATATATTTTGCCAACTTCCATGCAAGAGCATCGGATAAATGTAAGCATTGATCTGAACCCTTTAGGGTGCAGCCTCTAGCAGGTCTAGAAATATACCTATTTATTTATTTATTTATTTATTTATAAGTCATTTTGGGGTGGAGATAGAATAGTGTTATGGCAGACTTAGCCAAGAAATTCCGTGTGGGAACTGGTTTCCTATACCTGCATGTGACTAAAAGGTTGTGGCGATTGAAGGAAAAGTGAGTAGCTAGAAAGGAGAGGATAGGAGGCGACTTGGCGCCGACAAATAAAATTGACCACTAGAGGAGAGCTAGGAAAGTTTGACGGATGTGTGGGCAAGGTAAATGCGGCTTTTAGGCGTCGGTTAAACTTGAGGGAGCAAGCAGATGAACTTGGTTACCTTAGGATTAGCCTCGAGGGCCATATGCTGTGCAAAGGCTAGAGCGTTCGCATAAGCTTAGAAAGTGTAGTCAGGATAAGGAATATGACAAAGGAGCTGTAAGGAGAGGCCGAATGTGTAGAACAGGGCTTGTAGATGTCTACTGGCAGCCCTGAGATGGTAAGCAGATAGCCGGGGGAAATGTTTGTAACGACTAATTGTAAACGTGCATACATTATTGCTTGGAGTTGCGTGGGATCTGGTGGGGAAGACGCTTATGTGTAGTAAGGTACCTTTTCACACAGCTTGTCTTCAAGTAGGTTAAGCTATTAAAGAATACCAACGTGACTGACTGTGGGGTACCTATAAAGTGATGAAAAGAATTAGATTGCGTTACTGGATATAATTACAGCGCGAGGAAGCCTGTTCCACACATACGCGTATCAGTAGAAATAGAAGTTTGCACGCGAACTACGGTGAGATTCCGGCAGGATACTGGAGTGTGGTGGGTTACGAAAAAGAAAACGAAATGTTGCCCGATGTTAGGAACGGTGGCAATGAGCTATCCAAAGGAGTATTGAGAAGCAGATATAGGAAGATGAGATTAGTTTGTAGTCTGCAAGTCTATAAGTTTTCGCGCATATGGAACAGGTTGCCTTCCAGAATAAGGGATATCCAAATCTTGCAGGCAACCAGGAAAGAGTTACAAAGACTCCTAGGTGTTGCCAATCTACAATGCATCTTCAATATCTGCGATCCGCAAGACCATTGCTTCGAACTTGGCCGTGAAGTAGCTAGAGGACGCCCACGATGTAGGGCATAACATCTAAGCAGCATGTGCTCATAACTCATCCACATTTGTTGTCGTTACCGTAGTAACCCCTATGAAACCTTAGCACTGTCCGTCACACACATTTTCTAGATTTTAAGAATAACAATCCGAGTAAAACCAGACTTTAGTCTTCAAAAATCTCTTCTTGACCTGGTTGAGTTCTTCTATGGACACTTCCACCCTATGGCGGCACTATAGGAAGAGTAGACGCCACCACAAAAGCATCCTGTAAGGGATAAAAATAGCCTAACCCCCATGAATTGTCTTCATCTGTGATTCCATGTTTTCACCTTATTCATTACCGCAATCACAGCGCCCGGGAGGTCTCAGTCCGATCAGGCACCCGCATTTTAAATTTGCTACGATTAGAATACTGAATAGGATAGTTATTTAGCCATATCTAAAGAGTTCCCGACTTGCTACGGTTCCCTTGCCAACGCGTTGGTCCAAGCGCCGCATGGACTAACCGGTATCTACAACCCACCGGCTTCTCTATTTCAGTGCTCAATTTGTCAATGTTTAAAAGTTTAACGAACAGTACAGCCTAGCCTACTGACTAGCAGGTTTGCAAATCCGTAGGCATTCCTCATATAGGATAGTACAAGGAACTAACGAAGCCAAAAGAGCAGGCAAAATTCAGGCCTTACATCGTATATATACCTTCCTTCCTTGTCTTCTGCTTTACCTTTTGTCACTTCCCAGCTTCTTAGACATTTGAGATACGCCTAGTTAAGGCATCCTACCCGGCCTAGGCTTTGTAAAAGAGGTTGAAATCTGTTGCTGCTGTCAATGCACCCATGGTTAACATTATAAGTGACAAAAATATAGTCCAACCACCAGCTTCAGCTGTATATGTACCTTCGTAGATGCCAGTTGCTACTTGGGCTTACTTGATACGTTTTCATAACGTCTGATGACTAGCTACTCCAGACAACAGAAAATTTGAACTTTTGCTCACCTGGACACACGACAAGACGACTTTGCGCTATGTTCCTCTCCTCAATCGACCTCAACAATCAAAGCGACCCCGATCAAATTGCCTGACGAACTAACAGATAAAATTAGGAGCCATTTGTCTGCGAATAACCGAATACGAAACCAGCCGTAAAGCCGCTTTGCCAGTTAAACATTAATGTTCAAAATGCTTTACGGCAGTGTGGCAGGACGTGGTGGGTTTTCGACTGGCAAGAGTTCTCCCTATAAAAAGCCACAAATGTCTGTTTAACAACACTGCGACTTGGCGGATGTGACTCGCCACTGAATTATTTCACAGCCCACAACTACATACTGGCAAGCCGACTGGACTCATATTTCATCTCTTCCCGACACATGCAAGTGTATGATACTCTCCGTCTATATACACCGGTTCATTGCACTTGTGGTGCCTTGACCGTTTCAACTACACACGATTGAACCCGAAGTATCGTCGTGATACACAACTGCTTTTAAACCTTGATCACGTCTGAGTTGGTGTGTCTCTATGAATTTGAGAATAAAATATTTATCTATTTGTTTGTTTAATCCGCCGTTCCTAACTACACCTGGTACGCTTGCCGCAAAAACATACTGTCAGTTGATTCCGGCAGACACTTTGCTCGCTACTTATCCTCTGTTGGCCCCATATACTTAACTTTCTTTGTTATATATGTGCCTACTACTATTAGCAACACCAGCAGACAGGCATCATGAAAACCGGATCCTCTTCTTCAACCGCTTTTGCTAATAAGACATTTGCATTTCCAGGTACCATTTCCCCAGCCCGACGACAGAGAGGCCCTTGTTACACTGGCTGGCTGGTCATCCAGACAAGTTTGCCCACCACTTTGCGTTACCTCGGCCGCCAGTGAGTTATTTATCATTTACCTGGCTACAAAGCCTACAATGAGTTATGCGCAATGGTGAGTGAACAACCAGCTCCCACTTATTTTTGTTACTTAGTATCCTACACTTGATTTACCTTATAACCCTTTACTTATGGTGTCCGAACAGCTCTTGCCGGGAAAACCCCCGGTAACAGCTGGCGCAACGTTACCGTACTAGTTAGCATGGGCACCTGGATGAACAACGCTGGCACTCGCTTCAGAAGTTAAAGTTGGAGAGAAATAGCTCAAAATTAACCAAAGAGCTGCACAGTAATATGCACCAACACTTGAGGCATAATAATCCCACATGTTCTAGCAAGCTCAACCCCTAGAAGTAGAGTTGGTACTGTTATAGCGTGTTGATCCTGCGCTATAAATCCGGTAAGGGACCAGGCATCCAAGCAAAAACAACAGGTAGAACACACAAAGTTAAGCTAGGAAAGAATTTATTGAACGGAAGAGCTAGCTTGAGTGGCTGTGGTTGGGCGTAGCTTGCGTAGATGGTACGCTGTTCGCAGTCGAGTTGCGAGCGCCAAAGGCGCGTGTGGTGTTGCTGTTTTAAGCAAAGGAGAATAAAGTACCAACAGTCAAACCGCCGAATTCCCTACTCCATAAGGAAGCTATAATTTTAATGTTTGAATAGGTTACACAGGCTTACACGGGAAGCTCCAGGTCACATTTCCCACCAACGCAGACCAAAATAGATAACACGCCCAGAAGCATTTTGTTAAATTTTGCTAAATTTTTCGCTACTCAGTTCTTTATTATTAGTGACGGGCTCCTCTAGCTCATTGGTATTGCACATAGTCTTATGAATATAGAAACGGCTCTAAATGATAAAACGCGATATTTATCTAAGAAAGGTGTGCATTTTTGGGGCTAAAACGTGTCAAATGAGCCCATAGATTACCTGTATTATTCAGGCGGACTTAGCTTATGCTGCCTTGCCATACGGTTTTTAACCAATTAGCGGCCTAAGAATTCCAAACTCCATCTTTCCAGTGGTTTATGTGGAGCAGTATGCACTGAAAATGGTACAATGAGGTCTTTTAACCTTGGGTTAATTATAAGTTTTCCCGAGGTTTCTTGCATACATAACATAGCTTCCTAGATTCCTAAGGTTTTCACGCAGCGTTGTCTCATAGTTACCTGCCTTTATTTACTATGCCTGAAAAGTTTGCTTTTCGGTCACCCAGGTCGTACCTGGTTGCTGAGGGGAATTGCTAGTTATATACAGCCCATATAGATAGCTATGGCTATATAAAACTTATGACGATTCGTCAACGTTCATTTTCTCTTATTTGTTCAGCTATCTGCCTGCAAAGCCGAAAGCGATATTTGGGGAAATGTACTGAGGTTATTCGTAGACCGCCCTGCAATTGCAAATTACTCGTAAAATACTGCAGTATACCATTGCTTTTACATTTAACCTAATCAACGGTGAATAATGCACGCAGTTTAACGTTGTACTAATTTCGCAATAGTTTAGCCACAGGAAAGGTATTTTTGTGCTGAGCTTTGCACAGGTTAAAAGTTGGTGCCAGAGAGCAAGTGTAAAGCAAAACATTTTGGTTGGGAATTTTGTTAATTGGTATTTTGCTAGTAAAGTACGCCGCCTTAGTGTGTCTATAAACCAAGGCGTTTCATTATCATTTGCATTTTCAAAATTATTGTTTTTTATCAAGTTCATTATAGTTCCGCCGCTCTTATGCCTTTCCATGTGCGCATCAAGAAATATAATGATTGCGCAAAACGAAATAGTCCAGAATTTTATAGTGCAGTTGTGGCGAATTGGAACTTGTTTCCAACGAAACCCTGCACTACTACGGCTCGGCGCAACCTTCCCAAAAGACACTATCAAGGAGTTAAAGATCTTCCGCAGGGGCCAGAAGCATTTCAATTTGGACGTTTACAACGCCATTAGTTGTACACCCATAAAGGCAGTGCAGTCGTAGTTTCCAATAAAGACCAAGCTAAACATTTCACACTGACGCAGTCCTCAGCCTTTTACATCCAACCTGTGCCACCGATTTTACTATGAAGAGTGCTTCGATGGCAAACAGATCATTCCGACTTCCTAACGGTCACTGATTGCACCAAAAACTTGGTTGGGCACCTGTGCTCATGGATCACTATATGGCGAAATTACCCCCAACTTGTATCTAGACGTAACAGTTATAACTGATTTTTTCGCGCCACAGCGCCATCATGTTCTTTGGTCTAACTATTACCTGACAATATGCTCACTCACATGGACTACACATTTTCGTTTATAGCTTTCATTAAAACGAAATATCTTAATATTCCAAAGCAGCTATGCTTGTATGTACATTTGATCACGCATTTACTGGTGTGTCTGGTTTTGCCGAGAATATACCATTTATTTATTTATATATCCACACCATTCCTATTCTCATGCAAGTGCATATGAGTAATAAAAAAATTGAATTTATCCACTACGGGCTCCGAAACGACACAGCCTAGAAACTTATCAATTTAATCTTTTATTTAGTTATCTTGTTCATATACGTTATAGGAACGCTGATCGCTTAGTACAAGGCAAGCAAAGCCAACACATACAGGCTGGCCAAAACGGCAGTCATTAAAAAGCCCTAGACCAGTCAACAACGGAGCCGTCCGGGGAGCGTAATATGACCATCAATATTTCGTGTATACGTAACATGCGAAAACAACGTACCAGTAAAGAAAACAGCTGAGATTACTCTAAAAGACTTAAGCTCATCGGCAGGACACACTGGCGTGGTAGGTAAGGTATCCATAGTATAGTTGCGCTGGGTAGCTAAGTAATAGGATATTTCAAGGGAAGTAATCCACTGGCGTGGTTGACGCGGCTTAACGCCATAATGTTGCAAGTAAACAGGAGCCTTGCAAGTAGCTAAAGAGCCTTCTGTGATAGTGTTCCGGAGAGATAAAGGACTGGAACCAGAATTTCCAATCCAGTCGAGGATATGGACGGGAAAATTCCCTGTACGCTCTAGGACGCAGGAGTGACCAAAAACAGTAGTACAAACCATAAACGATAGAGTCCAATGAGCGCAGGATATGTGGCAGACCGCACCGGGTAGATGTGTACTGTATCCATAAGTTATTGGCACCAACCAGATGAGGATTCTTGTAATTGTAAAATCCACTCTCCAGATCGATGGAGCGTAACGTCAAGGAATCACAATTAAGTGGAACACTTAGAAGACGATATTGTTTCGTTGTTATGTTTCGATTGGAAGAAAGCCTTGAACCGAAGTTTTGCAACTGCTGGATGATACAGCTCGAGGGGACAGAAGGTCGAGATGTGCATTTGGGCTGTTTACTAATGCCTTGAGACCTACAAACAGGACCTACGCTATCCTTACCAGGGTACGACGATCGATGTTTACTTGACCCGTCTGTACAGATTCCACGGAAAGCAGGGAAGAAAATGTCAGACAGAAATGAATCCGAACTGAAAGGAGGAAGCGCGAAGGCTGGATAAATGGAGCTTTATCATAACTTTACCTCCTTTTGTGTGTATAGCCAAGCTATGTCCACATGTCTTTGGTTGGGAGTTCTTATATCGGCATTCCGCAAGGAATGTCGGTTTACAGAGGCTAGGGGTTGGAATAGGTGGAACTGTTAAGCAAAGGAAGGACGCGGCGCGCATGGAGGTTGCGTGCTGAAAGCTCAACGTACTCAGTGGCGCGAGGTTAATTGGTAGGAAAAATGCCGTAGCTTTTTATATGGCCAGCCTTTACAAGGTGACAACCCACCACGTCCTGGAGCATTACAAACGATTCATTGAATGGCAAGGTGCAACTGGCAACGCTTCGTGTTGTTGTTGGTTATATGCTCAAATGTTTGTAAACAGTTTATGATGCATAGTTCCATTGGATAATGCGTAAAGCAAGTACTTCATTCGGTCCAGTGTCTTGTTTTGTCCTGACCAAACGGCTGTGCCCGATTGGTAAGTCATGCATTGAATATTTTTGCAATGCGATGTGTTGATCGTCTGCAGGACCACGTGTAGTCACCAATGGATATGCATGAAATAAGTTGTGTGGTTTTTATGACCCTAAACGGTAGGAGGATGTCTCAACAAATAAACCAGTGCACCACCTGGAGTGGTTTGTAAAATGAATTGGAAATACAGGGATCTACGGCCAATTGTATGGTCAAGGCAGAGTGAAGGGCATCGCATGATTACTAAGCAAGCAAAATTAGGCAGTAACGAAAATTGGCCGAACCCAGTTTTTCTGGCATTGGTGAATGTCAACACTGAATCGGGAGTTGTCCAATGGAGAATGACGTGGCATCGGCAAAGGAATCTACCTACCATAGGTAACAGAAGAGCTCCAAGCAGGAAGTGGGTGAAGGGATATCGTTATTCGAACAAAACCAATATTCACCAAATTCAAGCTTATGGTATCGCTGCAAGCTTACGAATTATTTGTCCGGTCAGTAAGTCGTAACAATGGCGGAAAACCTTGCAAGCATATCCAGGTAAATGAACCTTATGCCACATATTGTATGTTCGTTGCAATGATGGACCAGTCCTCGGATGCTTACCACCGGACCTACGGCAATCTCGTCGAAATAGTCACGAACAAAGGCAGCCCCACATGAACAAAATAAAGAAATGCATCCGAAAACCAAGAAAGCACATGATCTGCTACAACTGTGCTTAAATTATTGTGCCCATATATCATAAAAGTATTACGTACCTAGCTCAAGAGTACATATGTCATACAAGTGAAGCAATGTAACGCGACGTAAGCAGACCAAAAAGTGATAGAGAGGAAAAAGAGATGTTCAAATGTTTGGTGGAATTAGAGGGCGCCAAGCGAGCTTGATGGATCATAAAGCGTATATGTCCATTGTGCGGGACAAAAGAGGGAGGCGATCAAATGTGCTGCATATAGAAAAATGATATCGCTCGTAAGGAGTGACGTCAGCAATTTGCTGCGGTCCTAAATTGGTAAGATTGCAAGACTCAGTAGCAGAAGGACAATAATAAGTTAGCGTCAACTAAAGGAGGAATGCAAACGGATAGCACCGGAAAGAAAGCATAGGGTAGGAAAGGAATAGGCTCTATTGAGAAGAGGTGAAGAACCCGAAAAACTTCTCAACATTATGTGGACTTACTGTTTGTTATGCTCTACCTACAGCAATATTTTCTCAGTGTACAAGCAGGAGATCATGGAGACAAAAGTAGGATGTTGGGTGATTGGGTTGTAACCGCATTATTAAGGTCAGAATAGTAACAGACAGCGTTGGCATAAATATAAGGCAAGGAGGAACTCGAATAAAAAACAGCTTTGAGCTTTGTAAAGAACAGTTTCTAAAGTAAAAATCAAAGAGTTTTGGGTCGGCAGATCTTAGATCATTTAGCTCTCAGTTTTCTAGGCGAAGTCCCAATGCAGGTGACCGTTCCGACGAGGCCAGATAAGCCTGCGCTTTGAGGCAAGACGGCCAAATTTAGGTGGGCATAATAGTACTGTTATCAGGAAACGTACATTTCCGGATGAACGTGGCCATATGAATAGCAATTACCATGTCGAGTACAGGACTAAGGCATTGGGACACGAACAGTCTGGCCTGCAGAGACAAAGTTATTGATGGCAGAGATGTCTGGCAGAAGTCAGAATTAGGAGGATGGCCGGACCCGGCTAGACCAGGACGGGGCGCAGCGCCAACGGTTCATTTAAAGAAGCAATAAAACAGAGGGCGCAGAATAGAAAGTGTACGGTCGGAAGGATAAGGCTCTATAGAGAGGAAGTTTTACTGCCGACGACGTTCTCTATGTGATGTGAATAGACCGTGGTGTATGCCAAACACCGGTCAGTAGGGTCACCTGCTTCGTAGGGCTGAAGACAGTTGGGACCCGCATCGAATACCGGGTCATTGAACTTAAGCCCGTCGGAGTGCTAACAGAGCTTCAGCGGCAATGTGCCTGCTAGAATTGAAAGGGAAGCTAATAAGATGGATGATATGTCCAGCAATGCTCTTTAGGTGAGGGTTAGAGAGCGTTGGGTGAGCATTTATTTAGGTCATTTAAAACTCAGACGTATGTGAGAGGTCAGGCAGCAGGAGACTGTTGAGAGGAGGCCGGATGTGTCCATGCAAAACCGAACGGACGGTTACCAACACCCTGAAAATCGTGCTTGCTTCAGTACTCGTCAAAAACTGCTCGCGACATGAGCAACATTCTCACTCAAGGTGAGTCTGTGTGTTGCTCACTGTCTTATATACAACCAATAGCACTAATATGACGAACAACACCAGCGTCTCACTCCAATGTTCCCTGACTTATCAATTTCTTACCCCGTGGCTGTCCAATAGAACATTGTTTGCTGGCCAACCCACATTTTACTATCTAATTTTAACAAAGCCGTGGTTCGGACCTTTACCAAGGAATGCACTTGCAACTGAACGTGGACAACCACATCGTAGGTGTTACTTACTTAATACCTTGGACTCCATAAACGGCACTCCAGGCCATAACTATCCAGGTTATGGTTATCTCCATCTTCCTGGTAGCTCTATAATAGCGCGCCGCGGATAAAGTCATTAGAAATTATTTTCCCGATGTATCACGCGAACGTTTTAATAACACCGTTCAACAGATACCAGGATTTAGAGTGTCAGATGGTCCGAGGCAGCCAACCTGGCGTATGCCCACTGCGGTCTCTATTTTACTGTACACAATACACTTGCTACTATTCCTCAATATACATACTATTGACCCCGAATACTCAGTTATCGCTCCTGGCACTAGTCGAATCCAAAACCAAACCTCGGTTCTGTCAACCACACATATTTATCAAACACTTACTGTCCTGGCGGAATGGTTCAGGCTGTTGGTAGGTATAACAAGAAGTCAACGTTTTTGGTATGTTGTATATTGTTTGCTTTAGAACCGTTAGTGTCTCCAATGAATGGCCAAACTATGTCACGTTGAACGTCTTTTGGACAAGGAAATAAGCCAAACCCGACTGGTAACGACCCGGAGTACAGCAACTTGTCCGGAGTAACCAAGCTGATTTCCTCACTTGTTATGTTATATTGTTTGTAAACTTTGGCAAGTAGGATGAACAGTTCCAGGTATGTGCTAGGTGAACATTAGTTGACCAGTGATGAAACTAGTCGAACTTATTCTTTCTAGCCCTAGAGAAACGTAGCGTTGTATTGGCAGCTTTCCACGTATGAAGGCCTATCATCAGGAGCGAAAGCTACTTTCCGAATTCGGATGAAATAACCGTAGAGCTCCGCGTGAGCAGCAGCAGAACTTATAAAGCGAGTTAAGCCCAAATGTTTATGCCTCCGGAGAATGGTACCCATCCAAGGTAAAGTAAACTAAGTTGTTCAGCCGGTGTCAAGAAAACAGCGGAAAAGGTAACTATCCATTTCCAGGCAAGAAGAAGATCGCTACGAAAAGGTATGTTGAGGCCAAAACGATCAATGTTTCCTCGGTTGCCAGCCGTTGTATATATAAAACGCTCGGAGTAAAGCAATAAACAATGACCGCTACACAATTCGACAACAAGGAGGCATTCGAAATGCAGTTAAACAAGGTGCATTTGCAAGGGACTTGATCTAATGAACCCCCGTGAAAAGGTGAAACAGTTGCTTAAATATGTTATGTACATGTGTCACATAATTAGAGCCGGATATATATATATATCAACAAGCAGATTCTGGGGCGGTAGCTAATGAAAGAAAGCTTCTAAATGCGTAATGGTAAAATGAAATGACAAAGCGTTAAAATAAAAGTTATGGGCTTAATGGTCCAACGGCTATTATGCCTTGCATGGTGAGGCACAAAGAGGTAAAGTGGGTGAGCCTAAGATGTCTAGAGCTTTAACATGGACGCAAAAGATAAGACAGAGTGACAGAAGTATACATAATTGTGACAATAAAGTGGGAAGAATGACCAAGAGAGTGTATAGGGGCTACTGTGCCTAACGCTTACGATGAGGAGAAGGTCGACAGTAGAGAATACCTAATGAGCAATTCAGAGGGCGGTTAGCTCGCTGGACGAATACGTCAAAAAACGAGTATAGCAAGAAGTGGAGATAAAAGCATGGGCAAGGTGGAGGAGTTGCCCTGGGGAAATGAGCGATAAGCAGTTTAGAAGCAGTACGAGGGTAAATATGAAATCAGTGAGATGGAAACCCTACGGCGAATATGATATCAGCAGTCACTTTTGTTTAGGACTGCAACGATTAAAAAGAAGAAAACGTGCATTAGTCGTATAAAAATGTAGTTGGGTATAAGGTGTTTGAAGAAGAGTGAAGACCGATGAAGGTGAAGAAGCCACTACGTTGCAGTCCAATGTGTTCAGCAAGCAAGGCGATGGTCTCAGCCGAATTGACAGCGGCGTGTTGCCTCAGCGATTAGCAGTAATAAACATTTAGGACTAGAAGAATACAGCTGCAAGCAGACGCACGTAGAGTAACGGCGTAAAGGACTTCGTAGAGTAAGGAGTCAAAATAGCAAGTAGGTAGAAAGGAAGTCTTGCGGCCAGAAGAGGAGTAAGAGTCGACTTTAATTGGGAATAGCAGGTGCAAAAGTACTGATGCTGAATGGCCTGTAATAATAATGGCGGTTTTGCTTATTGAATATATTGAGGAAGGAGGCAGACAGCAGTGAAGCGAAGCTAAAGAGCGGTTCAGATTTTGGTGATCTCGCTAGACAGATACTTGGACGTCTACTAAAGCGGCGTTTTGTGATGGGAAGATATCGGGAACTCAGTGGCAGTTAATGACGAATGGCCATTGAGCTGAGCCGCGTGACAACAGAGCATTTATTGTTAATTAAAAGAACGGACTTGACTTGGAGGAGAGCAGAGCTCAGCAGTCTAAATACAGCAGGAAGTGAAAGAAAAGGGGCCGGGAGACGGAGTCCTGAGGCGTTTAAAGTAACAGCGGGATTATTTCAGTTGACAATAAAATGGTCAAAGGAGTGGAGACGCCGGTTGGTTAAGGTAATATAAACTGTTGTATAACTATGGTAAATAGGAGAAGAAGAGGGATGGAGTTGAAGGACAGCTACCGCAGTAGTCAGAGCTTGGTCTGCCCGGAAACGGATACACCAGAAGGGGCGAAATCGGCGCAAATGCTTCAAGCACGGGTACACTACCTAGGTAAGATTAGAAGTCAGCAAAGGCTGGATGACACAAGTAAAGTAAGGTCAAAAATGCCGTTGAGGCGATTAGGGCGAGCAGAACATTTAGGAGTCACGTGAGTTCACACCTGCAGTATCTCTCCATTCTATGGAACAACTAGGAAACTCCGACCATATTCTGCTCGGCAGTGCCCAGCGGCAATTTGCACAGATACTGCCATCAAAGTTTTGATCGACTGAGGATTTAACCTTTTTGGCAAAGACGTATCATCATTAACCTACGCTTCTTGCATAAGCTAAATAGGTAACTGCCACACCGTACTACGACCTGTCAGAAACTAAGCAGCGCATTTGAACCTCTGCTCCAAAGTGAGCCACTCCGTTACTAAGCCAAGGGCGAAAAAGATACTATGATATTGGTTCTTCGCCGTTGTGTACGTAAGCATACGGAAAAGTTTGCTTTTCAGACTAGGAGAAATTCATATTTACAGGTATTCAGGAAGGAGGTACAGACCTTCCGACGGATGGACCATATACAACGCATTTACAATTTTTGTGATTTAATAGACAAGTTTTCGGGTCCGACACTAGGGTGAATGAATAAATAAATACAGTACATTCTGGGTGTTGTACCAGACACTCCAACAAGGCATAATCAACTATGTACACGCATATGTGCGACAAGCAGAATGGGTCAAAATCTAAGGTTGGTCTTGGGAGGGAGCAGCTGAGTGAGTTCCAAGAAAGTATATAAATTTGTAATTACATTTCGACTGCATAACTTTTACAGTGTGGTAGCAGAAGGTTAGTGAAAAGAAAACGTGGTTGCTCAACTAATGTGATGCAAGCATTTGTGTTAAGTAAATGTCCTTCTGGTTTTATGCAGCTTTATTGTGTGGTTAATCGCAGTCGTCTGCTATGCTGTACCCATCCTCAGGCGTTCGCTGTTTTCTCCCATGGACCTATTGGGTTTCAGTCCTATCCAGTTGAGCGATATGTTCAGTCGGAGGGTAAGCATCGTTGTCGCTAAACTTTGGACCATCCGGTTTTGAAGTATTGCGCAATTACAGAATAAGTACTTATAAATTTAGCGACGAGTAGACGGGTAAGGGGACTGTATAGTCCAACGTAGAAGCATGATGCCCCACTAAATGCATAATCTATGTTTTACAACAACAACTATTTGCTTCGGTCACCGTCAATTGGCGGCTAGCCCAGTTGAAAATGTATAGCGATGGGGGTTACAAGACAGCAGAAGTGTCGTTATGCACTAACGAGAAAACGGCTTCGTAATACTTGCTACGGCTAGTTGGCCAGACAAATTCGACCGCCATTGTACTGATTGTTACCGCGCTATTCTCATTAATTTGTCTACCGTTTCCGTTCTTTTATCTGCTTGTCATAAGCTTAAAGAGTAGCTTATCAGTAGAAATGTAGATTGTTCGTTGCGAGAGCAAGAAAAATTTAGTGGGTAAATTACTGTAGAATTACCGTTCAGGAATTAGTTACGTATGTGCAGGTTTGTGGGATTTCTATATCCAGCACTTACCTTGAAGCGGCCGACTTCCTCATGTGGTGTGAATGGTTCCGGCGGTGAAAGCAATAATGATTCACTGCGGCAACTTAAGTACACTGGAATTTAGATGTGGGCTTGATCGCACGTCAAAGTTGGAGCCTTTGGAGCCTGCTGCATGCGCGAGCTGCAGACCGAAAAGTAGGGGAAATTGCTAAAATCCCATAGTGTGAGGATACGCTAAATGTATAACATTTAGAAGATAAAAGGAAATTTCCTAAAAGGCCTTCCTTAGTCGAGTATTTGCATCAGAATTGCACTTCGAAACCTATTTGCTAAACTGAATATAGACCTAATTTAGATCAACGTCTAAGTATTCTCATATGCTGTTGCATCTCCACTTATCACTTAGGTCTAAAGGCTACAGTGTTGGCATGCAACCGCAGTGTGGGCAACCTGTAAAGACCAACTCGTCCTAAGCGCCCGGGACCGCTCTTCTCCAAAGGTTAACATTTTATACCATCTCAAGTAATTTATCCAATTTTATGTCCTTAGACTAACCTTACGCTAACACTTTCAAGATCATCCCAAAGTAGTTATCCATGATTGGTGTTCTTTTTAGGCTTCAGTACCAGAGGATTATAGTTTGCCTTCTTTTATCCTCTTACAATATCTAAAAGTTTATAATCAACCGGCCTCCGAGCTGACACGCAGCCATTGTATTCTGGTCAAATCAAGTTGCATCACACTGCATCGTTCCTTGGCCTATTGTCCCGTAGCATTTATATGAGTTATAAATACGCCAATCGAAAGTGTAACAATTGGTTGACACGTAATATGAAAAACCGGATAAACTTCTTCTGCCGTCCCTTCTAACACAAGCTGTGCTATTTCATACCCTTAAACTAACTTGAAAGCTATCCAAATGTCAGTGTGACCCAGTCAACTCGTCTAGCTGGGTCCACAGAAATTTGTAGTCATCAAGTTTATTTATTTAGGTGCCTCACCCGGCTGCGTGCAATTATCTGCCAGCTAGCTCCGTCGTCAATCATACGTCAAGCGAATTTGTGTTTAGATAACCGGCTCCAACATTTTGTGCAATTTTTACTCCTACTTTATACTTTTATTCCTTCATGCTACCAATGGTACCAACCCGGTCTATAACGCGTCTGCCGGGCGCTATATACACAGATACACATACATATACATCTAATAATTTGCACAAGGTTGAAGAAACGGGTCGTTAACAACCAATATTCTCTGCTATTAAAATTTGCTACGGAGTTCGGCCAGCAAATGCCTTTCTTCCGAAAATGCCATCCGTTGGAATTCAACTTTTATCGAAGTGAAGTTAGCGGCCGCAAAGACTGCCATGCAGCGCCAGTACAACGAGCCGGTTGCGTCCAAAGCTAATAACTTGTCGCAGGAATGAGATTCTGACTCAATAAAAGCTGTTATCACTGCAGCAGCTCCTCACACAGACGGTTTGGATTGCTCAGATAAGTTAGGTCATGAGATAAAGCGTATGGTGCAAACCGCTTGGTCGGTAGCAAATATATTTTATTTAGAGACCGTGCTGAATCAAGACACAGTGAGTCCGTGGGAAGTAAGTAGCCTTCCCGATGAGAATAAACCGCGTCGGCAAACCGAAGCAACACCGTCTTTGCACGAAGTCAACGGCAAACTGACATCCGATGAACTCAGACAGAGATCAGCAGGAGACTGCTGTTTCCCTGTCCGGCATCGACAAAACCCTGGCTCCTTCGGCTAAACGACCACGTACGTGGATAACACCAAGTTGCTTGATTGTTACAACATCCCCTTCACACACACGCTGGGTAGCGTAGGTGGAAGCATTAATACATTCGGATTCGGTTGAAAGAAACGAGAGGTTCAGTACCCCAGTGGTTAATGTTCCTGATGAGACTTCCTTGCTGGTGTTCATCCGGGCGATTAGTGCAGTCAGTGGAATCACACATACTTTGCTAGAAGTGGTGCGACTGAACAAGCGTATCAGTAACTTCGCCACACCTGTCAGATTGACGGCAAAAGATGAATCAATTCTACGCACTATTATGACAAATTGCGAAGAACTACGAATTAGAACGGCTTAGAGACAGCTGTATGTTGGATAACTGCGGATAAACTGCGGTGGCGGCTCATCATACGGGTTGCAGGAATCAGGTTGTTACAAGGAATAGTAAATGGCGAGCAACCGGTTAATCCCTATCCCAAAGGCTACAGGCACAGGAAACGAACCACGATTTTGTATGTGCAATAACTTTTACGCCGAGAGCCAAGCGGACCCGCGCATGCCCGATGCCGATAAACTCTCCTGAGACAACTTAACATCCCTAACCCTCCCAGGAAGCAACAAAAATGAGGCCCCACTTTAATCAAAATCCGGAAGGAACGGTTAGTCGTGTAGCACCTCGGTGCTTAACGTTCCTGATGATGGTTCGTTGGTAGCATTTTAGCGAGCGACACTTGCAGTCCGCGCATTAGCAGCAAACTGTACGAGAGGAGCGACTTCATAAATATAGCAGCCACTTTGCTGCTTCGATTAAACTTGTAAGAATGAAAGAAAACAGACCAACAAATTCGGGACAAACAGTGATCAACACCATCATGATAGAGCACCTCCCACTCAAACCGTGAAAGTTTCGGGTACCGAAACTAGCACCAGGAAAAGAGTAACAGCCATATACTCTCTATTTGCACGCAGGGCACTTGAAGCTGGTACTTTCTCTAACCTTACTCAACACGTTCCGCATCATGGTGGTCCCCCTTTAGACGATCGAGCACCTGTATTATCGCATTGATGGATAGCATCGCATACAATGTCTGGACCGGCCGCGTCCATTCTCCTCACTCCAAATCAAGCACCAAGTTTATCCCAAGTAGGAATGAACCGCGACTGGATCGTCCTTACCTCCAATACGTCACTAGCAAACTGCACGCTGTTACATCTGATGAGCTAGTGCTTACAAGATCTAAAATGATTCGGAAGCTTAACGAAACCACTTTGCGTCAACCCTAAGTTAAAAACCACCGGCCAATAATTTACCATCAGACTTATCAAGGCCAGTTGAATGAACAACATGACGCATGTCCTGCGCACTTTGGCTATCCTTGCACCGTCACTTAGATGAGTACTATTCTCTTCACGGCTACCAACTGTTTACACAATCCCGTACGCACAGGCTTGGCGGGGGGAGTGTCATTTACCTTAAACAAAGCTACTCTGCGAGTATCGAAATCCTACATGACGCCGAAACGATGGACTCTAGATAGATAATAGCCGACAGCATGAGATCCAGGTTTCTAATTGGATACATTTATGAGCCTCCCGATACAACCCACGGGAGTGATAGTAGCCTTATAACTACTTTTGCACAAGTATCGAGCCATCCGTGTGCCCGTAAGCTCGTGGAGGAGGATTTCAAACTGCCTAATGTGCAGTGGATCCCGTCAGCCTCCCCAACAATGTATAGAGGCATCTTCGCTTGCTTCTACTTGGGAGGACGGGTGCAACATATTACAGCACCAACCTGGTCTCCTCATTTATTTGCCGCAAGCTCTAATCTAGGTATACAAAATTAAGGGTAGCTGTATGCTCAGAATTCGCAAAAAGAAACCAAATAGCGGTATATTGTTTGATGTACTTAAAACGCTCGGCCACCTGTCTTGCTAGTACAGATACCATTGAGGCCTACTGCCCAGTAAACACCATAAACTGGCCTACCTTTTCCACGCTTCTTTACTCAAGGAACTGGAGCGCATGCTTTCTATTTGATTCCCTGAAGAGAGCAACTGCAATAAGTACAGTGTATTACTCTACTGTTTGTTCCTCATGGCTCCTTCGTCTCGTTTAAATAAAACCGCACCAAAACCTTGGGCAAAGTAAGCTGCTTGCCAGAATGTGCCGACTACGCCATTCCTACAACAACACGTTAACGTTTCATACGTCCTGAATGCTATAGAGAATGCGATTCAGCTAGAAGCAAGACCCATAATGGTCAAAACAACCCAGGAAAGCCCGGCATTAGCTAGCCTACACAAAGCCAAGCAACGCAGCCGGCTGCTATGATTCCTCACCCGGGATCATGGGGCAAAGGTCTCCATACGTGTCGGCCACAACGATGCAACAAAGGAACCTATGCATTACACGCAAGAACTCGAACCCGTACTTCCTAGGGTCCAGATGCCTAGAAATGCACCCGTTCACTACTGAACTACACCTGTCCAACACCCATTCGCTCCCTACGGTTCGGTTTGATCTAAAAAGCATCCATTCTGCTACCGCAGCAACTAAGCCATCTAGGAGCCTTGGCCCAGACGGAATACCGCCCCTATTAATTAAGAACGAAGAAATAATCTTCTGCTGTTTCTCTTAAAACTGTTTATACTCCACATCGAAGAGGGCCAATAACCTACTGCTTTAAAGCACTCTGTCATCTCGCCGCATTACAAAGGTGGCTCCGTACAGGAAGTTAAAATATACCGACCCATAAACCACACATGCATTATCGCATGCGGGATAGAAGAATCGGTTAGGAGAGCACTCAAAGCCATCCTGTATACAGGAAAACATGTTAGCAGGCGACAGCATATTTTTCTAAGCGCTCAGTCTTGCGCAACCTGTCAGTTGCTTACCTGAAACATGACACAAGTGCTTTAGCTTCAGAGCTTGCAACAAGTACATTATACCTTGAGGTGCAAAAACCGTTCGTTTTTGTCCCCCATGTACGCCTATTGTATAAGCTTAAAGCTTACGGTGTAAACAGCCCTTTACTCGACTTGCTGGAATCCTACCTAACCGGGCGCAAACAGTCTGAGGAAAATTGTGCAGAAGAAATCCATCACCGCCATAGTTTCCATTGGTGTAAAAGGAAGTCTGCTTGGACCGACTAGGTTTTCATTTTATGGAAACAACCTCTGTAACAGCCCACGACCTGGCCGCCCCTTCATCTTTGCCGGCGAAATAAAGTTCGCATATGTGGTTCCCCTAAGTGCACAAGCTTTTACACGGCTGAATCCGTGACTATAGGACGTCTTAGATTCATGGTTTTAGCAGTAGCAAATATATTACTCCGCTGCTAAATCTACCATCATGACCCAAAAATGCTCCATATTTAATGGCATCTTAACGTTAACTGGCATAAATTTTGCGAAGAACCTAAACTATCTGACCAGGTTTCCACGTCTATTCGTAACTCGTCCTACTTCTTCACATGATCATGCCTACATAGGTTTACCTTGCGATGCACGAGAATAAATAATTTATTTATTTACTTACCACTATGTCCCGGGTTTTCCTCTTGTTTTGATGACCACCTAACTCCGACTCTTCACCAACCTACCTGCAACCCACTAGCTCCGCACTTTGTGCGTAGGACCTCAAGTAGTTAGGTTTTATTGCACACCGTTATCGTTTGCCGCAGACCGACAATGATAGCACTAATTTTTGTTCCTATATTAAGCCACAGTAACACTGCACAGTCGCTCTACATCGTTCTTCGTATCACTTGTCTAGCCCTACTTCTTCACTTATCTCTTTGACGCTAGCTTCCTTCACATGTTATTCATTACCTACCTCCGAGTCTCCAACGACTCATTTGTGTCAATCTACTGCCGCACTTTTTACGTATGGCCCCAAGGATGTCGCTGTTGCGCGCGTAAATCCTTAACCTTGTGCCGACATCCTCTTTACTAAGTATTGTACCCTGTAGCTCCACACTTGTGACGTATACACTTCTCAATATAGTGCAGATATATCCATGCTGCCGTGCAAACCTCGTTGGGCTTTTCTAGGGATTGTTCTTATAACGATAAATACCATGCATATAGTGTCAATAGCTGGCGTTCCCTAACTCGCTTAACCACGAGCGAATTCTGCTACTCAGCTAATTAAGCTTTTACTCTCACAGACTTCGGCGTCCAACTGACTTAAGTTTGACGCACTAATTCAACCTCGGAATGGTTCACTTGAAGCGCCGTTTTCAATAAAGGTAGGTTCATATGATTGCTTATTTCGCAACTCTATCTTCAATGCAACAACACTTCGTCCTTTCACTACCGACACTCTTCTTAATTGACTTTTAGGCAGTCAGTATCTCTTAGTCACTCGAGCACCAGACTCTACTGTTATGAAGCTAACCTGGCTCTTACCTTCGCTACCCCATCGAACAAATGACCTACGTCTGAAACGGCAGGACTCGACCTGCAAGGGTTCCACTTACACCATTGAAGTGCCTTTGGACCACCATTCCACAATGGCTGTTTCCAAATCGCTTGTTCTGCAACGCTATGTGCTAGAGCCGCGGCACTTTTCCTATCAACTAACACCCTCGCTGAGACCGTTGCTCTTTCATGACATTACCCCAAACGTACCGCCTATTACCTATGCTGAACGGTTTAATATATCCTGCTACCTAGTTCCTGGAGACGAACGCGCCTATCTCAACGCTAATATACTAAGGCACACACGTACGAATGGCGCCGTAGCTTGTATATAAAAAGAAAGAAGGCCCCAGGTCGTCGGCTCTACGCGCCTCTTCCTTTCCGTTTGAAAATGTTCCTGACGCTGACTCATTCTTCTCTACGCCTCCGCGAGACTTACCTAGAATGGTTACCTAATCTTACCTTGATCATCGTACCTCAGTAAATACCATGAAGATAATCCATAACTTCACACTGGCAAGTCAACTAGCGTTATCATTCTAGATAGGTTCGTTACACTAGGACTTCTAAATCTGCATATACGGTCTTCTCCTCTATCTAAGAATTCACGCATTTGCTGTCGTCTTTTTACTTCTACGATATCCCCGTTGACCTTTGCGTTACTTATGCACGAACTCACTGTATTGCCATATCTCTCTCAGCGTGCTCTTCAATTAGCTTCCGATGGAGCATTTAGGGTTCTCATTCTATTATTAGCCGTGGTGTGACCGCAATATCTGGCTAACCGATTATATCCTAACAAAGCGGTACCAATCCCACGACAGCCAAATTATTGTTTTGCATTTTCGCCATTGTACAGCTCTAAGCATGGACATATGAACAAGTTTCTACCGTCACTGTTACAGTTGCCACAAAATGTCTGTACAGTTGTACGTACCTGACCACGCCACCATGGGCGTGCTTTGCATAGTCGAGAAAAACATATTTATTTATTTATATGTCCCATGGCAGAGGTACAGAGCCCAGACCATCATCTCGGGCATGCTGTTCTAGTTTCCAGCGGTTTGAACAATTGTGTGTTCAAAGCTTATCACCATCAACACATCTCAAAAAAGCATTGTCATCCTTCAAGTGTTCCACTTACATGCGCTACCATTTCGCTATGTTTTGTCCACCTCGGCAGTGGAATACTCCAAGTATCAGCATCTCCAGCTGGTTAGCGCCCTTGTCATTTGGATAAATAACCCACCTCACTAGTGTGAACTGCCATTATGCCTATGCTCACCGGATGTTCGGCTACTATAGTTTGTACTACTGCGTAAGGCCATACCTGCATCCTGCAGAATACACTGAACCTACCATCCATACATTCGACTAGTTGGAACATTTGGGTTCAAGTCGCTTACATTACCACAAAAGGCGCTTCCTGTACTTGGAAGCTTCCAACTTACTTGGGATAAGTTGGAGGTATGCATCCTCCAAATTGTCAGTGGCTTACATCCTTTGCGATATCACAATCTTTAACTAACTGGCGCTACTATACTATGGATACTTTACTCAGCTCGCCAGTGTGGTCTGCGCATGAGGTTATGCCTTTTATCTAATAGCTTCTGTGTTTCTTGCCAGCATATTGCTTTGGCAATTCCGGAGGCTACCGCAAGCCTCTTGTTCAAGGTTTTCTACTGGCCTGAAGCACTGGAAGCAAAACCAATTTGCATCTGCAATATCTTACGAAATACCTTGTCTCCCCGAAAGTGTTCTATTTACTTGCAATGGTTCTTCCTCTTAGACCCGTCTGCCAATCCCACCAGGCCCGTGGGTTATCCTGCTTGGACGTTTATACTAGGTATGAAGTATCCGACAAGTATTACTGAATACTGAATACCGGTTCGAAGCCGCGAGTAGAGCTTTTTCTGTGTAGCTGCGTCTTTCGCCGCTCTTAGATATTTATTTATTCTTCCGCTCCCTATAATTTGTCGCTGCATCTTGTTTGTCTAGGAGCTTCTTAAATTCGGCCACTGCGTTCGTCTCCACTATGTGCTGCGGCAGGTCGTTCCAGACATTCACCACTCTGCGTTTAAAACAGATTTGGTGAGCGACCATCTTCAACTTCGGTACGATAAATTTATACCGGTGTCCTTGCTTGCAGCTTGGTGTGCGCAGATGAAGCAACTGTCTCAACATAGGGCAATCCCTCAGCTTTAATATCCGGTGCCTCATGATGAGGTCAACATACAGTCGACGATAACCCTAGTTTCTTACATCGGTCTTCGTATGGCATACCTCGTAAGTTGACAGTCAGCCTGGTGGCTACATGCTGCATCAACTGAAGCTTTTCTACCTTGCCCAGGGTGATGGGACAATACGCGGGAGAGCCGTACTCTAGCATTGGTCGTATTATCGAGACGAAGCGGCGAGTAGCAATCTTTTCGGACCATGTGCTGAAGCTGCGCCTGAGCGCCCGAAGCATCGGAAGACTGTTTTGGCACAGCCGATTCGTGTTGTCAAAAGACTTTGGGTCGTAGCGTGAGAGCACACCGAGGTCGCGCACGAAGGCGCCGGATGCAACAGTTGACCAGCCACTGTGTACGTTCGGTTGTGCTCACACTCACCCCACCTCAGAAATTACGAGTTGGCGGGGTTGATCGGAATGTTAACCTCTGCAGACCACGTCGAGGAGCAGTCGAGGTCCAGCTGAAGTAAATCACAATCATTGAGTGTGCGGATTACTTTTCACACCTTCAAGTCATCTGCGAACAACGCACAGGGTGATTGGAGTAGCTAGGGCACATCGTTTATATGGAACAGAAACAATATCGACCCCAGTACAGTGCCTTAGGGCACGCCGCTGCTTGATGGATACCTGTCAGTTAGATGGTTATCCACCTGGATGCTCCACTTTTTAGCAACAACGAAATTTCTGATCTAGTTTTGCAGCCAACCACCAACACAGCACAATCTCATCCTGTTAAAAGGCACTGCATGGTTAACCTTGTCAAAAGCCTTACTGAAGACATTGTAAATGAAATCGACCGCTTGGCCTTGGTTCAGCGCTTGTAACTACTAGCGCCTCGTCAACAGTAGGTTGGTGATGCACGATCGACCTTTCATGAAGCAATGCTTCGCGGAGGTCAACAGGTTTTTCTACTCGAGAAGCTGCAGTAGTCTCTTCTTCACGACCTTCTCGAGCGTCTTTGCCAAAACAGCGGTCAGGCAGATGGGCCGGTAGTTATCCACATTGCTTAGGATCCCACCTTGCGGTATGGGCTTTAGGACTGAGCAATTCCAGTCGTCCGGTAACAGTCCAGTGGAAGGTGACCTGTTAAAAGTTCAGTTACAGGCGGCGCGATGATGGCAGATAGGGACTTGAGGATCAGTGGGTGTATACCATCTGGCCCAGCAGGCTTCGTCCCGTCGAGGTTTGCTAGAAGCTTGCGTACATCCTCAATATTGTAGTCTAGGCTGTTAAGTTCGGCTGCAGCGGTATTCATCGAACTGGTTACGGATAGCTGGTCAATTGCAAATACGGAGGCAAAGTGCGCCGTCAATGCGGACGCACGATTACCACTCGAGGTCAGGGACTGTGCTTCTGAGCCCTCTAACACTGGGACATTGGCTACAGGCATTAGGCGCCGCTTTACTTATGCGTGGCACCGCTTGGGAGCAGATTTGCGGCGGTTGCAAGCCTCTCTTCGTAGCCTCTGCGTTTTCTTGTTTTCACATTGTTGCAGCGCTTTTGCTGTACCTAGTACGCATTGTAGTCCTCATTACAGCCAGATAACACGAAGTTGTTCCATGGTCTGCGTCGCTGTCGGGCCAGTTTGTTGTACTCTTTGTCGAAACAATGTGGTTTGACTGGCCCAACTTTCCGAAATTTGAGGGGTACAAATCGGGCCACAGCGATTTTACTCCTTCTTTAATGAAAGTCCAACAAGTTTCAATAGATAAATCCTGTGGCCATTAAAGTCCAGCTTCCAATAGTTGAAGACTGAATCCAGTGGGGGAGAATATTGCAGTGGTAGTTCCAAGCCGCCTATGATCACCGAATGGTCACTCTCTCCCAGAGGCTCTAAGACTTGAAGGTTATGCACACGCTGCTCACAGCTGGTCAAAAGCAGGCCTAAGCACGATGGAGTCGCGCGTGCAGTAATGTGCGTCGGTTGGTCGATGTGCTGTATGGCCCCGGGTTCAAATAGCACCTCCGTAAACTTCCTCGCGACTTCACAGCGGCCGGGGAGAAGTTCAGCCTCAGGCCACTGTATTCGGGGCATGTTGAAATCTCCCATGAGTGGGAACATCCGACGCCTCATGTGGTTGCGGACATGTGGCAATCAGTCCAAACAGCGGCTCAGTGGACTGCGATATACCACGCCCACGAGCAACTCGCAGCATCTGAGATGAATCGAACACCATAACCGTTCACATAGACCATCAGCGCTTTGGTAGGCGCTCACTAGTCTCCCACACATGGAAGACTTTATGTAAAGTAGAACGCCACCCCGATCATTTGATTGTTTTGCACAACGAAAGCAGGTGTAACCAGTGATTTCCACTTCTTGGGTGGTTACCTTGGAGTATAACCCTGTCTCAGCAAGGCCTAATACGTCGGTTCACTGAGAGCTTACAAAGTCGCACAGCACATCGCGCTTGTTCCTCAGACTGCACACATTAGTAAAGGCTATGCGCAGACCGCTTTAGGAAGCGCTGGGAGCGCCTGAAGCATAAGAAGCCTGTTGATCCGGATTCGTGGAGGAATCCGGGCAACCACCCAAAAATTTACAATATGGTGGCTTGTTTCTCCATCCTCCATCCTCTGAGGTTCTTGCTTACTTACAAAACTGCAACTTAATTTCCAAAGCTCTATTCCGTCCAGTACCGCCGGTTTTAACCGTTAACTGTTTGTCCTGACTAAGTCACGCTCACCCGATGGAAAATCGGGTAAACTAAAACTGCCATTAGCCCAGGCGAAAAACCGATCGTAATGTGGCGTTGCCATTGGCGCACCGCTATTACACTTGTAGTTGACGGCAGAGTTTTATGACGTGGTGGGTTTTTGCCTGGCAAGCCGTCATCCTATAAAATGCCACACATGCCTGCTTAACAACCCTGAGACCTAGCGGATGTGACTGGGCACCAAAATATAGTCACAATCTACTGCTTAACACTGACTAGGTCCCGGTAATTGAAACCCGTGAGCACAACGACATATGAAGCAAACCTCACCCATTATTCAAACAGTGCGTAGCAAGCATCCTATCGGTTTCATACGCGCGTGAATAACTGAAATCAGTTTCTTGAACAATTCAAAATCGCACCTAGCATTGCTGTAACGGACAAACGTTTAGATTCTACATGGATCCTGCGCCGTACATTTATCTGACTCTAATGGGCATGCCCATTATCCTTGTGACTTAGCTTTTTGACCACTACCTACTGATTGTTCAACCGTGTACTTTCCAAGACGTATCTATCTCGTGTTTTGTGTATGTGCTCAGGTTGTTTCTGTGGCTCTGACAATCATCTGATCAGGCTTGTATTAGTGTATCTATTTTCATCAAGCATAAAAGCTATTTATTTAGTTATAACTCAATAGTTTGGCTAAAGATTTGTTATACGGTCGTCTAGGATCTTTAACATCCCAGAGAATATAAACTATGAAGCTGCAAAGCTCTGACAATTAGCCTTGCAAATAGACCGTTACATAAGCACAGCCGAAGCATAGCTAGAACTTTAGCAGAGTAAAGTGCGCCCTTACATATAATATTGCAACTTTATGTGCAAGGAGTTACAAAGTGAGTTTGCGTACTGCTTGGGAAGGCGCAGCTGCGGTTTATCGAAATGATACTTCACAAACGCTACCGCTCAAGTTTATTAAGTATTCGGGCTGCCAGCAACAAACACCCCAGCCGCCTGACCACAATTTACGTTCCACTATAAATGTCCACCCCTAGTATTTTTCGCGCTGCTGCAAATATTATTCTGCTACTACTAGATATTTTCAAAGCTAGCAACACGACGGCTATCTCACTACTGCGATGGTACATAATCCCAGCTCTTTTCGCTCCTGTTGTTAATGTTGCTTGTCTATCAGTCTGTGCCTCGTCATACGACAGTGGTCAGTAATACGACGTCAAGCATCGCCATTTCCTGCCGTTTATTTGACGTTATGCTGTACGGTAAAAGTTTACCTAGAAGAGGAATACTTAGTATATTTTAGCGCTGCTGCCTAACCGGTTCCGCTATGGCAGCTCTTTTTCCGTGCTGGATTTGCAACCGTGTTCTCGCTGCATCTGTACTATATAGTCCCTTCTATTTTCGTCGCAACTTCTCTGACACTCAGTCTCATACTAGCACCCAGCTATGGCGTTAGCATTCGATTACTTAGTATGCTATGTGCTTCGTCGCATGGGTCTATAGCCCGGAGTAACAACTCCCCTGGCTCTCAAAGGTTCTCGAAATTTAAGCTTTACCACTGTAGACCGACCGCTCAATATACAACTTAGTACCATTATCCACCACCTACTATGTACTTCTGATTCCCTCAACTAAATTACCTAATAAAAACGCCAGATATTCCCATTTTCCACGTAGGACAACTGCCTTATACGCTAGGCCAATTCAGACAGCGTGCCTTTCGTGCATTCAACGATAATGGTGTCTCATAATTGCAAGCGAAACCATAGACCTGGGGTATAACGTAAGCGGTCATGCCATGGCTTTTAACCACCACAACGTTACCAGAAGGTTTGTATTTATACCTTTTTATAGTCCTGTTCACTTTCCTGGGCAGTCCGTCGGTCCGAGTTTTGTTCTCCCTTATTCTATAGAACATCATTATCTGCACGGAACACCTTTGAGAACATACCTGCGACAAACACCTGGTCACGGAATCAACAAAGAGGAATGAATCCATCCGCTTTTCGCAATCCTGACACACTAGCGGAACCCGGAAAAGTAAGTGAATCAATACGAATCATCTGAGTCGTCCGACTTCAACAGCTTTAATCACTTGCGTCCGGCTGCGAAGAAGGCAACCACCCAGCCGTCGGAAAAGCCTGCCGAACCGTGACTGTAAATGCCCGCGAGGACGATCAATCGGATGCAACCCAGTCAATGTCATAGCACTGGTTGGCAGTGTGCCCGGATATGGAGGGTTTTCCCTGGCAAGCGTTCTTCGTACAACAGGTCAAAATGTCTGATTAATAACACGGCGAAGTGGCGGATGTGACTCGCCAATCAAAAGGGGCACGGCATTGGCCAAGCATTAGCAAGCTCATGGATACTACAATTCACAAAAGCTGTTCATATATGTTCTCACATACGACTATGTTTACAAATCTTGGCAGTGACATGCCACTCTCGTTAATATATTTTTGCAGCTTTTTCTTCATGTTTCACCCACCTGACCCATACTGTGTACACAACCTACTCCGTCTAGTTCCTCACCAACCTACCCCACATTAATGAGCTATTACTCATCGCTACATTTCACTTTCTGTTAGGACAGGCCTCGTGCAAACTTTGTGCCATATAAGCCCACACTACGGACTACATTCGTAGCAATCTCGCGCTTGCTCCTGCTAATCATGTTACCAAGCACAATATTGCACTATGCTGGGCATGCCTCAAAAGTGCGCCCCAGTGTTTCGAGAATGAAAATGTTTCTTTGTTTAGTTATTTACAGAGCTGTTATCCACTCGAACTCCAGCCTTTATGGTTGCGGCGCATTAGCTTAAACCTTTGCTTCTTACACAAGGTACTACATATAGAGTTACACAGCGAGCTACCAACCCTGACCCTGTGAAATGTGTCAGAAAGTAACTTGCGAAACAGGTGCTGCACTATTGCACCGCTACCAGCGCGGAAGAAACTACGTTCATATTACTTCCTGGTGGCTTAAGCAACGCAGTGGAACAAGGTACCATCACGGATACGAGAGATTCTTTAAGCGCTGGCTTTCAAGGAAACGTTCAAGAATTTATGTGTCTAGAATTTATAAAACGCCTTTTTAACGTCTGCGACTCGGAAGGTCATCTTTTTGATACTGGCACAGCTGGAGTATAGACGAGGACTCGAGGTGTTCTACAACCTTTTTTACAAGCAGTTTAGTTGTCTGACATATAAAAGCCTTGGGATTACAGGTCACCCTTGATCACTGACGTCCCACTCAGCCTGCTTTCCTTGGCGCAACTACTTAATAAATCGTCATCACGTTGTCTTTTTCACCTAATTTACTCATTCCTAAAGCTATCCTAATCGTTTCCACCCTGTCTATGGCAACCGTTATGGAAACCTTGCGTTGGCTTGTTTCTTGCCATTTGAATAGTTCCGCATCATAACATATCATAACATATCTTAAACCGGTGCTTCTTACATAAGTTAATATACCAAGCGGTGCACAGTGCTATCCCCAGCTTGATACTGAGAAGAGGATCAGAATTTAGTCTCCGAAACAAGCACTGCACAGTTGCCCCGCTGCCAGCGAGGAAGAAACTACGTTCACTTTTCTTCCTTGTCGCTTATGTAAATATCTGGAACAAATTACCTTCACAGCTGCGGGTGCTTCACAATCCACAGGCTTTCAAACAGGAGGTACGAAAGTTTATGTGCCTGGATAACATAAGACGCCTTTTCAACATCTGTGAATATGAGGACAACCTTTATGAGACCGGCCCCGATGGGGCATAGATCACATTTTGGTCTGCTCCGGCGCAACTATGTATTGCGCTCAACTAGGCTTCATGACAGGAGCATCTTGGGCTCACAGGTCCTCCCCATACTTTGCGGTCCCTGTCACACCACATGAGAGCTCTCGGCCCGATCAGTTGCACGCGTCTTACAGATGTTAGGATGGCTAATCCGACCACAGAAGGTATTCAGCCTACCCTAGTAGTAGCTGAGCGCTTTACTGGCTCCCACCGACACTTAGTTAAATAGGAAATCGTGAAATAGTAGACGCTACCGCAAAGACAACCTGGAAACACTAATCGGTAGCTCAAATCCTTTGAAAGCTCCTTCTGGAAGTCCAGTTTCTTACTGCTCAACAGATCAGCACGTAAAGCAGCCTTGTACTATTGAGTGGGAGCATCGTAAGCCTGTAGGCACTGACCAGGCAGGATATTGCATAGCAATGGGGAAGCAATCCGAACGGACACACTTTACTTCACTTCTTTCTTCTCTTCTACACTTTGGTTCCTTCGTCTCTATCTTTACCCCTTAGTATCTTCCAAATAACTAGTCCACTTGGTCTCTTGCGAATACTTATACTTGTGACCCATGAGTCACGTCTACTAAAAACATTTTAACAGCATTAAGCCACATGTGAAATGCCAGGTTCTAGCGTTGTTGTCCACGCATATGGTGCACCCATAAGTTCCCATTTACTTGTCTAAAATAGTCGTATAAATTGCCTGCTTTATAGGTATTTCTAATAGCCTACGTAATCAGCATCTACTAGTTGCCCAAAACCGATGCCCTCTCCTAGGTTTAAGTACTCGCTACTTTACACCGTTGATTATATAACAGGGCCACCTACCCACCTCGAAGGCAATATCACCATAACCTAGATTCAGGCAGTTACTCTCCACTTAAGCTTTCTTGGCCCGTACATTTAGTTTTATCTGAGTTATACGTATGCCTATCACTATCGGAAACGCTGGTAGGCAGGCATTATGGAAAACCAGATCCTTTTCTTCAATCCTTTATGCTTGCACAACAATTTTTCCGGATTCCCTTTCTCTGGCAAAAGCTAACCATGCGGCAGTGAGGCCCCTGTCACCTGGAAAGCTAGACACCAAGATATTTTGACCACCACTTCTTCTTTCCTTGACCATTCGTACGTACTTTTAACCTTTACCTGGCTCCAAAGCTTACCATACGTAATGCGTAATGGTGGGTGAACAACCAGCTCCCACTTGTTTTCCGTTATCTTCTCTGCTTGCGTTATATTATTGTTCATTCATTTTGCCTGACAATGTGGAAGCTTCCCACCGGGAAACCTCCAAGTAATTAGCTGTTGTGATCTCCCAATTTCTATTACCTTACACTGGTGAATATCACTTGCACTTGCATCGGACTCCCAACCAAGAGAGTAAAAGCCCAAAATAGCAACGCGATGCAGAAATGGTGTGCTTTAGCACATGAGGCCCAATAAGCCGTCACAAATGAGAAAGTGCAACCTCTATAAGATGAGGTGCTCATGCCTAACCAAAGCGCCATTCGTGCTATTTCCCACCTGAATGCATTTCGCTAATTTTTTGGACACTTATTTCTCTATTATCAATAGAAGACATCTCTAGCTCATTAGCATTGGTTGCACATCCATTAAGATATATAACATAACCTCAAAGTGCCGAAACTGATGATGTTTTTCTAGGGAACGATTGCGTTATTCTGGTCCAACACCACAGGCACTTGCATCCGACTCTCAGCTAAGAAATAGAGCTCTAAACTATCAATTTAATGCATAGTCGTGTGCTTTAGCACCTGTGGCCCACTAATCAGTCATGCTTGAGATGGCGCAACTCCCAAAAGAAGTGGCATTCGTGTCTAACCAAGGCGGAACCCAAGGTGTTTCTCACCTGGACACATTTTGTGAATTATCTGACATTAGTATTTTTATTATCACTGGAAGACAACCATGGCACATTGGTGTCAGCGATACAACCACAACGACGTATAAAATAGCCTCAAAGAGACGAAACTGGTAATATTTCTGTAGGAAATGCTTGCGTTATCAAAGTTCAGACGGGGCAAATGAGTTTTATGTTCCCTTGTCTTATCCATATGGACTCAGATCATGCGGCTTTGGTATATTTTTTGCATCCACAACGGAGCATTAAAAACGTTGAATTCCACATTCATAGTGGATTCTGCGGCCCAATATACTCTGAAAATCGCACATGGTCGCATTCTGGCTGTGGGCTAGCTACACCATATCCTGTGCTGTTCTACCTATATAATACTTCTTACAGCCTACCTAGTATTTCCCTAAAACCTTTTCGTCTGTTTTCTCAACTTTTACCACGTTTACTGAGAAAGTATGCTTTTCGGCCCACTGCGTCATACTTCGCTACTGCAGCGAAGTACGCATTATCTTAGGCATTCCCAGTTACTACTCCATGTACGGAACTTATTACGCCTAGCAGTTTTTTGTATTATTTCTTTTCTTTTTCTGCATCTGCTTCCAAAGCAAACGTGAATTTAGCGAAGGCTCAAAGATAGCGCTATCCGCCGCCGACCGCTAAAAATGCAAATATCTCCATAACCACTGCACCTAGCTTAATTATTTTACCTTTGTCGTAACTATCGTCGAGGGTTTGTCCTCGACCGCCAATTGTTGTCCTGTTTTAGTTAACATTTCGGCTCCAAAGCGGCGATGATTCCGCTTGTTTGGAGATTTACACTTCGAAATTTGCGCCAGGTTTGCTGTTCTGTTATGCTGTTTCTGGGCTATATATTGGCTCCATTTTCCAATATTAGTGTATTTTCTAGTTAAGTGGGCCGGCCTTTCAGTCGCACTTTTTAGGAAAGGCTAAATTATTAGCCACTACTGTTATTTCCTTTGTTTCCACCCTCCACCTTTACGATCTAATGTTGGCTTGCTTATCATTTCCATGAGCCCGCTACTAATGGATGCTCGAAATGCGGTGATGTGACCAAAGAAAATGGATCACATTTCCGCTAGTAGTGCATTTTCCATCAAAAGTAACACAATCCATTAGCATAATAGATTGCTTGTTTACTAATGGAATCAGGCACCTCAAGGTTTGGCAGCGGTAGCCGGTGAAAAGCTCAGAATTCGTACATAAGCTGCGGAGACCCAAACTACTGCATTCGAAAATGTCGAGGCCTACGAAACGTTTGTATTTATCTCTGCTTTACTGTTCGAAAAGATATACACGATCGAAAGCAGTTGTTAACGATATTTCTTCTCCATGCATGAGCATGGATGTTATGTACAATTTGGTCTGATCCCACGCAGGAACAGCATCTAGCGCTTGTCTAGAAATATACCTATATTTATATATTTATATTTATAAATTCTTATTCGACTTCTCGACCGTGCTTATAAGAGTCCAGTTAATATCCGACTACCTCACGATCTATCGTCCGCAAACTTCTCTGCTTTAGGAAGTCCGGGCGCTCGCGTAGCCACCTCACACTATAATTCTTGACTGCGTAACATCCGCACTGCATCAGTTTGCTATTTACCACAGCCAGCAAAACTACAATGTAGCCTAAGCCTGACGGTCAGTATGCAAACCATGTCATGTCGGCAATCCTGTAGGACCTAATTGGTAGGCTAACTACCAGGAGTTGTTTCAACCAGTGACTACCATTTTTTCATCTAATAAATTAAGGCAATTACAACCACCACCGTGTCTCATCCGGGTCAGTTGCTGGCAGATTAAAATGATGTGCCGAGAATTTTGAATACGAAATGTATTCAGCCATTTCAGAATAGTGCTTGACTTGCTTCGTGCCCTCCACTGACACTTTGGTCCAAAGACTGAAAAGACGGGATGATATCTACCCCCATAGGCTTCCATTCTTCAATGGAAAACTTTTCAATGTAGAAAGGCTCAACACCTAGCACTGTCTAACCTACGGACTGGCTGGTTCGCAAAGCCGTATGTATTCCTCATATAAGAAACTGCAAGGCAGTAACAAATGAGACAAAGCAGGCGGACTCCACTCCTTCCATTTTAGCCAAAGCTTCATTCTTTACTGTTCAGCTTGGCCTTTTGTCGCTTACCATATGCTTAGACTACCGGGTCCGGGAAAGCTTTTTAGGCCCATGAACGTTGAGGTACGCCTAGTACAGTCATTCTACCTGACCTTAGCATTGTATATGCGGTCAGTGCCTGTTTGTGCTGTCGATACATATGGTGCATTAGAGTAGCATTAGGGTTGCCCAGAATATCGTCTTTATGTCAGCTGTAGTTGTACTTCCCTGTACCTTCGTAGATGACCGTTGCTAGTTGACCTTAATTTATGCGTTTCATTAAGGCTGAGTATTAGCTAATGTGCTCCGCCTTTTTCAACTGCAACCGGCGTGCAGGCGGCAAAATAAGATTTATATGTATATTCCATCTGGTCGATAACGTGATTACTATAAAAGCCATAGGCCCGAGAATCGAGGTACTTTGCTTTCCACTTCGCTCTTGGCTCTTTTTACTTGGTTATACCTGAGTAATACATGCGCAGATCGTTATTGGACACACTAGTATACAGGCCTCAAAACAGCTAGCTACCCTTCTTTTTCTTTCGGCTTTTGTTATTAAAACAGCCACGTTTCCAACTTCTATTTCACGGACACGAAAGGTACCCGGCGACAGGGAGTCTCCAGTCACACTAGCTGCCTGGACAAGGAGAAAAGTTTGATTACTGCTTCGCCTTATCTTGGCCATCCGGGTGTAATTTTATCTTTTATCTGGCTCCAGGACCTAACGTGCTTTAGGCGTAAGTGTGGAGCCACCAAAAGTGTCTACTTTTGTCTACCTATGTTGTAGTCTTTTCTACCTTATCGCTCTTTGCTAAAGGCGCTAGAAATGCTCTCCTCAGAAAATATTAGTGTACTAGCCAAACCTAGTACCTAGATGCACACCGCTGGCATTCTCTGCAGAGCACAAAATTGGAGAGAATAAGCACAAACGTAAGCAGAGTGAGGCATAATCGCATATCACAACATGTAAGGCACGCTAATCCTTCATGTTCGAGATACCTAACGCCAACAGTAGAGTTGCTAATGCCCTACCATTGCAGACCCAAATAGAGCTTACGCCTTAAAACAGTTACTAACTTTACCTATACCCCTTTCTGCCGGTAGATTCTGTATATGGTGCGAACACCGTATTTCACGCAAACCAACGCGCCTGTTGCGGCACAAACACTTGTAAATCCTTGATCATGCCTGATGTGGTGTGTCACGTAGTGCTCGAGAATAAATTAGTTATGTATATATTTATTTGTTTATTATTGGTGACGACATCCTCTAGCTCACATAGAAGGATGGATATAGAAACTAGGATTTATGGGATAAAACACCATACGTTTCTGACGCGCGTATGCGCTTTTTAGGCCGAGCGTGTCAAAACATCCCAAAGTTCTCCTACAGTATTCAGGTACACGTGACACACGCAGCCTTGTTATAACCGCAACCACTTAGAGGCCTAAAATAATACGAAACTCTATATCCGTAGTGGTTTATGTGGCTCCGTATCCTATGTAAATGGTACGCTGACCGTTGGCCAAATAGAGGTTGTCCTGAAGTCTCTTGTACCCACAACATTTCTTACTTGAATCGCGAAACAAAACTGGTTGCGCGGTACCTTGGCACTTATTTGCCTATATTTGCTAAGTATGACTGTAAAGTTTTCATTTTCAGGCCTCTGCGTCGTACATAGTTACGGCGAAAATCTTAGGCTATATAGAGCAGTACTAGATAAGCATAGCTATTTAGAATTCACCGCATCGCCACAGCTTACTTTTTCCGTTTTACCGATATTTGCCCGCAAAGCAAACAGCCATCTTTAGCGAAAATGTAATGGTGCTGTTCAGTGAGCGCCATTCAATTGCAAAACGCTGCTAACTACTGCACGGATCGCACTGATTTCACTTTACCTTAATAAACGCATAAAACTTGCTCTGAGTGGCTTATGTTGCGCCTACTTTCGCAATATTCTAGCCATAGTAGAAGTTTCGTTTTCTCTGAAATTTGCATACGTTGGAGGTTGGCACCAGGGTTCAAAATTAGCGCAAGAAATGTTGGTTATATTTTTGGTTATTTTGTATTTTTCTGTTTAATTACGCTTCCATAGTACGTTGATTAAAAACGTGTTTTATATTTATTTGCATTTCTAAGATATTGCTAACCTTTTCCTTTTCCTTATAATTCCACCGCTTTTATTTCTATGTGCGTGCCACTACGTGTGACGTCTGAGGGTGCCGGGACAGTCCAAAAGATTAATGGTGAGGTACTTGGCGAATTGCATCTTGTTTCCAGTTAAAGCCTGCAAAATAAGGCTCTGTGCAAACTTTGACACGAATTAAGTCATGGAGCACAAAAATCGCATTAAGAATCCAGAGGATTAAAGTCCAACGCACTTATAGGTAGGCATCCGGAGAGTTGGAACCTGCGTAGAAATATAGCATGCACAAATGCGGCTCCGCATGACATTTTGTCACTAATAAAAGCATGGAGCACCAAATTGCCTGGAGTAGCCGGCTGAATTTCAGGATGGCCGCGTACAGCCCTTCAACTGTACACGCAAAAAGAACTCGCATTCATATTTGGGAAAGAGGAACATCCAACCCTACTGCTCTTCCTGTCCATGGCAGAATATAGAATTTGTGTAAATATTGACCTGATACCTCGCGAGCACAGCCTCTAGCGAGTTTAGAAATATATCACTGTTTATTTATTCCAATGAATATGTAATACGAGCCGTAAGGCTAGTCCGAGGTACTGATGAATGTTCTGGGCTGTAAGCGTACAGAAAGTGAAGCACAAAGAGAGAAATGGACGCGTGTATGCAACGTCTACTCTACGATGAGCTGAATGCTAGAAGAAAAGAAGTAACCGAAGGTGCGTTTATTCGGCGACGCGAGAGAAGCAAGTGACAACCTAACCAAGCATGCATAAACAAGTAGCTTGAATTGCTGGGTAGAGCCTTGTAAATTAGTCGGTACTCGATGAGAAGTAAGCGACGTGTCAAATACGGGACCGGATAGAAGTTGGAGGTGACTGAAGCCAACGTATATTGTGCATGCTACAAAAATAGGAAACGAATCAACCAGAGAGCGAAACGGTGCAGCAAGCTATTCACCAAAAGCCTTTCGTGTCCGCGGATGTGCAGTCAGTAAAAGAAGTGGACATTATGAATGTTGACACAACTGTAACAGCCAGGGTTGCAAAATACTGAAAGAGCGTGGTTAGCGATAAACTACAAGGGGCTCCCCGTAGAAGGCTGTAGTTTTGAATCCTTCGATGGAGCTGTCAGCCGAGGAAAACGGCAGGTGAGGATGGGTGCGAGTAGTTGCATGTCTTTGAGTAAGGACTTCCAAGTGGGGTGTGTAGCAGAGTTCGCTGAAGCCAGGCACTGTTTAGTTATCACTTAGGATGATTGTGTGGACCAGAGCGCGACATCCGTGGACCATCAAGGCGGGCTGTTCGGACTGCAGAAAGACTAACTAGTCCATTGCAAAGGTTGTAGAAACTTCCTTTTGCTGCAGCTCCGACAGAGCGCTTGGAAGATGTCACACACGCCACAGCAAGCCAGTCCACGAGCCTGGTCCCAAGAAGAAATCCAGGCCACCTTGCCCTTCGAAGAAATCTGGCGTCTTTGTCAGCAACACCTAGCTAGGCGTTTGGGTCCAAACCCGTCCGTGGCTGCCTGCGGCCGAGGACAAATGACTGTTGCTTAGATCAAGAAGGTGGCCATGGGTCAGCTGGCAAGTCACTCTGTGCTTGACTGGGCAGTTCCGGCGGTTGCCTTTCGGAAACGTAGAACGCAAGGAGGTGGGCAAGGGTCGGGGAAGTGGCTTAAGGTAGGATGGGGTAACCGGCATGCCTGAAAAAGCAAATCCGCTTTTTAATTTTACAAACTATTTTGGGCTATTTGTCGATGTTGTCAGACGCACCATTGCTGTTAAAGCCGAAACTGGCGTGTTAGTGGAAATAACAAACGTTTAAGAAAGCTGAAAAACGGACCGGACGTTTCACCTGTCTACCGCGTCTGCCGGTTGCCTGGGGTTGAGTCGGAATAGATTTCGGGTCAAGGAGAGCGGATGGTTTTGGGACATCCAGCGCTTGGGACGTCACCGCAGGTGCAGGCGCTTGTGTGCTAGCATCAGGATGGGTCGAAAATGATTCGTCAAAGAAAACCACTTTGAGGCGGTCGCCGGACACCTTTGTTCAGTGACCACTCTGGGCTAAAATGAAATGTTTCAGCATCAGTTGCAGCACTCTGTAATGGCTAGTGTGGGGAGGCTGAAGAGGGCTCCTCACTGCGTCGGTGCGAAGAAAGAAGTGAGTGCAGGTAGAGTCCGCTGTGCATTTGCACATCTTTAGCCTGCTCACGGGGCGGATTCGGGCGTAGTGAACCCAGGCGTTGAGCTAGGGAGGGTGCGAAGTTAGGCAGGGGCATACTCGACCATGAAGGGAGTGAAACGAATCCTCCTGGTAACCTGAGCGTTGTACCGTAAACCAGCTCTGCTGGTGCACGTTGTATGTCAGCTTTGATGCAGCCGTGAGTGCCTAAAAGCACGAGAGAAACGACTTCGCTCCAGCTAGGATGGGAGGAGGCGCAGAGCAAGGCATTTAGCTGTCTATGGGAGCGTTCAACTAACCCGCTGGCCGCTGGGTGACATACTGTGGTATGTAGGCGGCGACAGCTTGAAACGTTGCAGCATGTATCGAGTTGCGAAGGTTCGAGAAGCGTACCTCGGTCAGTTTTGATGGTAAATGGGCATCCGCAGTGCGAGACCCACCGGTCTAAGGTGGTCCGGATGACGGGCTCAGCTGTGCCGTCTGTTACGGGAATGGCTTCTGGCCATCTGTTAACGTGGTCGACACATGTAAGAATGTATACGAATCCGCGCGAACGAGACAATGTACATACCCGGTCCACGGGTATATGTGAGAACCAGACTTACGGGGAAGGAAATGAACCCGGAAGATGGCGGGTGTGACGACGCACTATGAAGCGCTGGCGTTGAGGGCAGGCGCGGGCACCGGTACGAACATATTGGTTTACGCCTGGGCAAACGAAACGTTCGGTGACCAAGTTCAAAGATGCATGCATACCGTGATGTGCTAATGTGTACAGTGCGTGAAAGACTGGGCATCTGAAGAAGGCGGGCAAGTGGGTCTGGGACAACCAGTGGAAGTGTCACAGAGAATGCTTCCTTCCGTCGTTTGAAGGGGAACAGGTTGCACACGCAGCAACGTGGACTGCAGCGTGCGCTGTATGGTTTCGCCTTGAGCCTGTGTTCTTGCTATAGCGGTAAGGTCGACGGTAGGCTAAGACTGAAGAGTGAGCTTGACGAGTGAGAGCTTCGTCAAAGGGATTGTCGACGGCTGCGACATGACGTATGTCAGCAGTGTACTGCCTCACGAAGCCTGGGTGGCTTGTTTCCTTTGGGGAATATTTGTCGCGAGTAGAGTTGAAGGCGAAGATGAGGGCTTACGGTCAGTGTAGACCGTGAAAGCGCGGCCTCCGAGAGAGGGCCGGAAGTAACAAACGGCTAGCTAAATAGCGAGCCGTGCTCTGCCAATGGTGCTGTAGTGGGATTCCGATGGCAGCAGTCGCTTGGAAAGGAAACCGAAGGGTTGCCGTTGCTCACCAACGTGTTGCTGGAGGTCGGATCCCACCGCGAAGTCTGTGGCAACCGTCGTAATAGAAAGGGGCGCAGTCGATCCGGTATGAGTGAGGAGGGCTATGTCGTAGGTAGCACCCTTGAGATCGCTAAGGCTGCCTTTGCCGTGTCCGGGAAAGCGTGCTTAGGTTCGTTCCCTCTGAGTAGGTCACTCAGAGGCTCCGCGAGCTGGGTGCAGCGTGGAATGAAGCGTCGATAGTAATTGCCCAAACAACGATGGCGACTGGGGTGCTTAAATGAAGTAGGAGCTGGAAAGTTCATGATTCTCTGGCTCATATCAAGGACGACTTCGATACCAGACGATGAAACGAAGTGGCCTAGGAATTCTACTGTTGGTTTTTTGCTTTCGCACTTAGGTTGGTTGCCTGGGACACTGTGTTGGGTCAAGCGCTGGAAGAGGGCTCGAAGGTGCACGAGGTGCTTGTGTTCCGAGGAACTGGCGGCGAAGTATCATCGAGGTAGGAATAAACGAAGTCTAGGCCGCGAGTGATATCGTGGATGAAGCACTCGAAGTTTGCTGCGGCGTTGCACAGCCAGAATGGCATTTTCAAGATTTAACGAAGCCGGAAGGTGTGAGGGCAGCTTTTATATGAATGTCATTTTTGTCTACCGGTATCTGGTGATGGGGACGAACCAGGTCGATCTTGCCGAAGACGGTTTTACCGGTGGGGCTTGCAGTAAGACCTTGCATGTGTGGGATGGGATATCTACCTGGGACTGTTAGCCGATTGAGTGCGCGGTAAGCACCGCAAGGGCGCCAGTCACCAGACTCCTTTGGGTGCATCTTCAGGGGCGGGGACCAAGGGCCGTCGGAAGGGCGGATTCTTCCAAGTGCAAGCATGTGCTTAAACTCCGCACCTGCTACCTTTAGTTTCTCGGGCGATAGTCGGCGTGGACGGCATGAGACGAGTGGGCCATTCGTCCATATGTAGTGCGTGACTTGGGATGCCAAGAGCAAAGCTGCATTCATTGGCTGGACGAGCTTGTTTTAGATAGGAAAGAGGTTGGCGTAGTCTGGCGAGGTCTGGGGAATTGCACAGACCGGTGTTGTAGATGTGATATCGGTGGTGATGCCACCTACACGGAGTTTTGTCGCAATGTCGAATATCAGCGAGAGTTTTGCGTCAACCCAGAGGTTGAAATGCCTGTGAAAGTCACTGTCGTTGATGACAAAGGGGACTGCAGCGACGGTGCATAGCCAGCGCAGCGTGAGCCGAAGACCTAGATCCAGGGTAAGTAACCGATGACCATAGGTGACAATTGGCATACCATTAGCGGTTGTAAGACTTGTCAACAAGGAAGCGACAGGCTCACCTGGCATAGGAGGAATGACGCTGACTGCCGCCCAGGTACCAACTAGGAACTGGGTTTCGGAAACATAATCCCTAAGGTAGATGAGACGAGTATGGACATTGCCGACAATGTCCTATTCGGTCTTTCCTCGGCATGTCCCACTCTCCTTTTTCTCTAAGGTCGGGAACATCGGAGATTCGGGATTGAACTGAGGAACTGCCTCCGTCTGGGATGGGACGAAATAACCAACGAGAACTTACCTGGACCATGGCTCCACTTCCACTCTAAACCTCTGCACCCAACCACCGATGTCCATTGAAGGTAGCCGGACACGAATTCGTCGCTCCCCGGCAAATATACATAACCAGAGAAGACTTCACGTGGTTCTGCAAAGGATCAAAACATCATATACAAGAAGAATGTTTATTACCCGACCTACCAATGGACAGGACACAGGAACGCAATTGGCAACCGGCTATGGAATCAGCCAGCAGATAAATGGGACGCAACTTGACTGTGAATAACCGAGCAAACAAACGTTCAACAAAAAACATAGCCAGTTACAATTTGCCATTCGATGGATTGACGGCAGTGTTTCAGGACGTGGTGGGTTTTCGTCTGACAAGCGTTATCCCTATAAACAGCCACAAATGACCGTTTAACAACACTGCGACGTGGCGTATGTGACTCGTCACCGAATAAAGTCACAGCCCATAACTTCACACTGGCAGGTCAACTAGCGTCACAATTCTAGATAGGATCGTTACACTGGAACTTCTACATCTGCATATACTGTCGTCTTTTTACTTCCTACGATACGGTGACCTTTGCCTTACTTGTGCACGAACTCACTCTATTGGCATATATCTCTGGAGCGTGTTCTTCCATTACCTTCCAATGGATCCTGCAGGATTCTCAATCTATTATTAGTTGAGGTCACGTATATCATGACAGCCTAATTATTGTTTTGCATTTTCACCATTGTACAGTTCCAATCATGGACATATGAACAATTTTCTACTGTCACTGTTACAGTTGCCATAAAATGGTTGCACAGTTGTACATATCTGATTATGCCTCCATGGCCGTGCCTCACATAGTCGAGAATTAATTTTTTATTTATTTATTTAATGTTAGTTGCCACTAGGGGCCGCACTGGTTGACCAGCTGTAGCGGAGTAACTAAATGGCTGTACGCACCTATCGATTTTATTATCGAAACGCGAGTGGTAAAAGCATAAACCTGTGGCACCAGCTTTTGTGCGAGGAGGCGATGATGCAGAGCCGCTGCCGTGCATACGGCTTAAGGAGGCTTCCCCGACCTGTCGCTGGATCGCCTCTGCCTACGAAGATAATGCCACTGTTGCTGACGGCTGACTAGTCGAGCTTGTCGGTGTGGTTACGTAGGCAAGAACCTGCCGAGTTGTCTTGTTTTTCTCTGGCTGGTGCTGTTCTCTGTCCCGGTCTGCTAGAGTTGCAATTGCTGTGAGTGGCGGGTTATTTGCTATTGTAAGGATAGCCTAAGTGCAGTTAGGAAGGCGTTGCCTCCAAGACTCACGGCAAATCCCTGAGTCAACTTTGGACTTGCCGATTCGTTGTGGTATTTCGGCCACCAAGGCCGAAAGCATCCTATCTTTTAGTTGCTAATCCCTAAACAGTTGCTTCAAACGGACGTGGGCAGTCGGCGTGATTCGCTGAATAATATCCTGTTTAAGCTTCGCGTATATCATCACAAGAAGGGGCAAAATATGCTTGCGCGCACCTGAGAGGGTATATTCTGACAACGAGGAATTAGCCGAGTATATGTGGCGTAATCAGAAAAACTCCTACGAATGGAAACACGGCTTGTGGCTGCAGAAGCCTTGACGTAGGATCTTCCACTCACAAAGCTGGAAGGACTAAAGCGACAGCATTGACCAGAGCAGGTGCAACGGCGTTAAAAGCGCATGATGATAGCTCATCATCTAGATAATCCATGGGAAAGAAGATAAACATGTGGTAGGTAAGAAAAATTTATGATCACAACCAATGAAGCACAACAGTACTGGAACGAGCTCACCAGATTAAAAACTCAAACAGTCGGACTGATTGTTTTGGAGCGGTGTCAGCAATTGTTGGGTGGAGCCTCGGATACTAGTCGGTAATCGATGATATGTAAAAGACATGTCAACCATGGGAAGGTATAGAACTCGAAGGTGACTGAATCCAACGTATATTGGGCAGCCAACAAAAAGGAAACGAATCAAGCGGAGCGAGAAACTGTTCAGCAAGTTACTCACAAAAGCGCTTTGTGTCAACGGAAGTGCAGCCAGTAAAAGCGATGGACGTTATGTAGGTCAAAACTCCTGTAAAATTCAAGGTTGCAACATACTGAAACAGCGTCTTTTCTAATACACAACACCGTATTGATAGATGCGGTGCTGGTTTAACGGTTTGGTTCTTTGTGAATAAGTCACACATCAACAGAGCAAAAGGGAGCAAGCAATTAATAAAAGTAACGTGCGATTTAAACAAACCGGCGCGCTTTCTGTTGAGTTAGCAAACGGTGCATCAGAAGTGTGCGGAAGGACACATAGAAATAAGCTAGGACATGATTAATTAAGAGCTTGCTGCAACCGAGCGTTAAAGATAAGGCACCTAAATGACTTTAGCTAGGACAGATTTAATCTGATGCTATGTGCAATGATCCAGCTGCAAAGGCCGTGGCGGAGGCCAGGACGTGTGAATGGCACTAGTAAATCTGGGTACCATTCGAACAAGCGAGTCCACTGCATCTCTATTAACATGCAGATTGTGGTTCCATAGTAGTTTCGGTTGAGTTACGCCACCAGGCGTGGAAAGCACCAGGTCAGTGCAGCTTTTCACAAAACCGAGAGACGATGTAGCTCCCAGTCCGTAGGTCTTATTGACACAAGGTTGTGCACCCCCAACGTCTGGAGCAGACTTTCGAACTAGACGAGTAGAAACAATAAAAGTAAAGAAATAGTTTATATTCTCGACGAAACGTGATATAGTGGTACAGGCATGATCAAGTTGTTGACAGGGCCATAGAAACACTAAGAGCTGGTGTACACACGCAACTGAGATATGTTTTGGCAATATATAGGACTAGAATTTAGCACATAATTTTGCACAGGAATGATGCAGGCATCAAGAGCTTGAGCAGTGGTGTCAGAGAGTAGGTAGGCGGGGAAGCGCTGTACGATCACTAAGTGTTTCTGTTATGGAAGTGCTGGGTGCGGGTTCGAATGGTTCCGGGGGTTGACCTCCGATTTTAAATAGACGTAGGAGTCCTATAGTGATTGATAAGTACGTGTTCGCAAATATAGGGTATTGAGATCATTCTGCTTGTGAAGCTGTGGGCAGTGACTTTATTTCAGCGGCGAACCACCTCCGCCACGTCGCAGTGCCGTTAAGCAGACATGTGTGGCTTTTATAAGGAGAACGTTTGCCAAGCGACAACCCACCACGTCCTGGAGCACTGCTGTTGACCACAAGGTATATAACACCGAAGTACTAACGCTTTTGTGGAGCCGATGTTCTGAGCAGCTAACTGCAGTCATGGGACACCCGATTTTCCGTTGGCTCAGCGGAAGGCATAGTCAGGATTCATCAGGAGCGGTTGTGGACAGCGGTACCGTTCGGAGATAAGCTGTTTAAATCGCCTTGTTGCGTTATTCAGGTGAATATGATACTCAACTCATAAGCAGTATCCTTGTCTGAGCAGATAACCTACGGGCCAGAGGTGTGTCGCTGATAGGTCCACGGGAAGTGACCATTGCAGCTAAGTGGGGCGCTTGCATGGAGAGGAAGTTTGAAAACGTTCGATGAGCTTGCTGTGGTCAATGGTATCAGGTATGGCCAAGCGTAGTGGTCTAGACCACAGACAGTATACATCCGGAATGTATAGAGTCTTCACACCACACTAGCGATGTTGGTGAATTAGTAAGAAGTAATCCACTGGCAAGGTGGACGGAGCAAAACGGCATGGGATCACAAGTAAGTATGACACTTGCAGGGAAGTGAAGTTGTTTTTAGATGTGTCGAAGGTTATAGGGATTTTACCCAAAATGTTCAGACTCATAAAGGATACGGATCAAGGCTTTCAGGAGGTTATCCACGGGCTAGGTGAAGGAAACGTAAAGCCATGTCATCGCAAGTACGTTGGTCCTTTGCAGGGGGATGCAGCTCTTTAGGTTATGTTCCGGAGGTAATAATGATATGAACCCAGTTGTTCAAACTAGTGGAAGGTACGGCTCAAGAAGCTTTCATAATAGGTAAGCCTGGATTTGATGGCCGACCACACTGGCTATGTGGGTAACGTATCCATCGAATACTGACGCCAAGCGTATGAAGGACCTGGTACAATAAATAATCCACTACCGAGGTGAAGGGAACACAGCGCCATGACGTCGCAAGTAAGTTAAAGACGTGCCGGTAGATGAAGCTTTCTTGAGGCGGTATTCCGATAATGATTGTGATTTGAACCGCATTGTTATTATAGCTCTTACTTGTCGTAACGTCTTCGACTTTTTACCTGTAAGCGTCCAGCTATTGGACTAGCTTTCCCAGGCTCCTTCCAAAGTAGTAATATCCCAGTACCATAGCATGCATTGTGAACTTATACACAGCCGCGGTTCAGCATTATATGATATGCCTCCCTCAAACAACTCACTGTATGCTTGCATTATTCTCGTCTGTTGTCCTTTGTTAATTTGACCTTCTTAGCTCTAGTCTAGCTACCTTGGTTACCTCTTCCGTTCAGTGCACAGCTGCTCCTTGCTAGATGCACAGCTGTCACTAGTCTGTGACAGCTAATTACTTGTAGTACAGCACTCTAACCGGCTTCTCCCTGCTCCGGCCTCCCTACTTTTATTACATTAGCACCAGGGCATGATTTCGTCATCTGCGCTTCGCCGCGTCTTCGCCTTTTATGCTCCGAACTACTTAACAACCATGAAGTATGCTTGCGCTTCATCCGTTAGCTGTCCTCTCTTCATAAAACTTTCTTATTTCTCTTCTGTGAAGCAAACATAATTCATGTGGCCTGCGCACAGTTGCTACATTGCCTCTCCCTTCTAAACGTCCATTTATCCGTTGCTTGCTGCAACGTCTGTGACGCCAGCTCATATAGGATTCTAGACCTTCCACTGGCATTTTCCAGCCCACTCTACCTTAATACTACAATCTTAGCACCATAACAGGACTCAGTATCTGTGCGCCTCTGACGCATAGGCTGCGATGTCCTCAACAGACTTAATTTATGCATGCACTCCGATTGTTTGATGTCCTTCCATATAAACTTTTCAGCTTTCTCTAGCACTCGTTCCAACTCTTCAAGTCGGTGCTCAGCCGCTCCATAGCCTCTCTCTTCTAGACGTTCTTATATCTCTTAATTGTTGTAACGTCTTCGACTTTTTCACCTGTAAGCGTCCAGCTATTGAACTAGCTTTCCCAGGCTCTTTCCAAAGTAGTAATATCCCAGCACCATAGCATAAATTGAGAACTTATACACCGCCGTGGTTCAGCATTATATGATATGACTCCCTCAATCCTTCTTCTTGACTGTTGTCCTTTCTTTATCCAACCTTCTTGGCTCTCGTCTGGCGACCTTCTTTACCTAATCTGGTCAGTGCACAGCTGCTCCTTGCTAGATGCACAGCTGTCACTTGTCTATGACACCTAATTAATAATAGTTCAGCATTCTCACTGGCTTCTCCCGGCTCAGACTTCCCTAGTTTTATTCCTTTAGCACCACAGCATGATCCTATTATATGCGCATCGCCTATTTCTGCTCTCTTCTGTCGTGCAGGTTTATCCATGCATTCAGCGCAAGCCGCAGTTTTGCCTCACCCTTCTTACTGTTCATTTATTCGTTACTTGATGTATTGTCTTAGACCTTATTACATGCAATCATTCGCTGGCATTCGCTGGCACTATCCAGCTTGGTACTATTATCTTAGCACCCTAGCTGCTGAGGTTAGGCCTCACTGCTAAGATACTCTAATCAGCCTTACTCTACGCTTGCATTTCGGCTATTCCCTGCCCTTCCGTCAAGTAATGTTTCTTAGCCTCTTAGTTCTTCCCTCCTCTTACTTGGTCAGCACACAGACGCCCGTAAGCTACACATTTCTAAATGTTCATTTCTCACCATTTTCATAGCATCCTAGTATGACTTGTTTCTCTGCGCGACGCTACATATATATTTGTTCCGCACGTGCGCTTTCCTTTAACTGATCTTTAATACTTCATTTCTATCCATCAATCCTTTCTCCCCTATTAATCTGGATCCGTTTTTACAGCAAAGGTTTCGACACTTACCTTTGTAGGAGGTTAGCTCTCATAGGCTTTTCCTATTTCAATAGGCCATAGCACTATACTCCTAGTACACTCGTGCCGTCTTTCTGCTTCATCACCCGGCAATTTTTACTCAGCGCTTGAGTCCTATCTATCCGCTGACTTACCATCTCTTTCGTTGTAAGCTGGCCACCAGCTGTTCATCCACAATTCTAACGCCGCTGGTCCCTGAACTCTGCTTTCTGTCTTTCCACGCAATAGTCGCATCATGGTAAACTGATACTGTGTTTTTGCTTAATGGCGCAACGATCTGTATTCCTTGTAGATAGTAGCAACCAACTTATAGGGCCACTGCTTTCGAAAAACATTCAAAAGCCACTTTCAGCACTATCATTGCTGCACATTGTACATCATTTGTCTCCACTCTAAATGTTATAACATAGGAGTTTAATCATGTTTTTATCCACGCATGTTCGTTGCGGCCTTGGTTGTCTCTCACCTTCCCTTTGTTCCGAGGTCCGGAACTTCTTGGGGATCTGGGAAAGGACCGAGAAACCGCTTTTGTCCGGGACAGAACAACCAATAAGGACCTATGAAGCACATGGCTGTACAAGAAACGGATACAACTGCACGCACTACCAGGACCGTTGTCCAGTGATGATAGCTGGACTCGAGAACTTCACACACCTGAAAAGAATACATACTCCTGAAAATTCCGGACGCAAGAAACTGATATTACGCCCACCTGGATACCCAGAAAGACGATTCTTCGTGAAGCCCGCATCCTCGATTCGTCTCAGCCATTATGGCGGCCTTGCCCAACATTCCTGATCAAATAACAGAGGAAATTGAAGGCCATTTGACTGCGGATATCTGAGTGTGAAATCAGTCGACTACCTGGTCTGCCAGTTTTATATTAGTGCAACGACAAATTTCTGACAGTGTTCCAGGACGTGGTGGGTTTTCGCCTGGCAAGCGATCTCCCTATAAAAAGCCACAAATGTCCGCTTAACAACACTGTGACGTAGCGGATGTGACTCGCCACCGAATAAAGTCACTGCCCTGAACTACCTACTGGCAAGTCGACCAGAATCTTTATTCAATATTGCCCTGTCACTTTCAATAATAAGTTACACCATGCATATATGTATCGTTTTCATTACACATGTAGTGCCCTGACTGTTTCCACTACGCACGATAGAATTCAACGTTTTGTCATTCATTGAAGACTGTATCCCGTGGCTACTTACACAACTTCCGCAGACTGCACAACCTTTGGCTTACTGCTGACTACACTCATAGCAACGTGTTTGTTGCAAGGCTATATTGCATGTAAATATTGATCATGCCTTGCTTGGTGTGTCTTGATAAATTCGAGAATAAACTATTTATTTATTTATTTATAAAAGCTTCCATAATAGATAAACTTCCAGATGCTTGGAGTCGATAACAGACTATACTGGCGAGGTGGGTAACGTTTCAATCGGATATTGACGACAAGCATATGAAGGATCTTGTAGGATAAATAATCCACCGGCGAGGTGGACGAGACATAGCGCCATGACACAGGAAGTAAGTTGAGCACCTGCAGGTAGATAAAGCTTTCTTGAGGTGATGTGCCGAAGGTAAAAATGATTTGAACGCAGTCGTTCAAACCGCTAGATGACGCATAGCAAGGGGACAGAATGCCCGAGGTAGTGACAAGAGCTGTCCTGGTGTGTCTATAGGTCATGTTTATGCATATTATGCTTCAGGTAATTATATTTAGTGAGTTCTATGCAGATCACGCTTGGGGACAAGATAGAAAAGGTCAACGAAAGGAAGGACTTCGAACTTAAAGAAAGAAGTAAGGACAGCCGGCGAACTGAAGCCTGGCCAAACCTTCTACCTGGTTTTATATAAATAAATAAATAAATAGTTTATTCCCGTCATTGCGAGGCACACCATCAGGGGCGTGATCATGGTATTACAGACATGTATGATCGGCAATTGTACAAATTAGTACATTTTGACCCATAGTTTAGGAATTTTGTGTGTGTTGAGATGTAAATCTATGTTTAACTGTGTATTTGGAAGGGGACATGTTGTGTGAGTAGGTAAATGTAACTGTGCGTGCTTTTGTTCATTGTGTTCGCTATCAAAGAGGGGAATCAATGGAACGCTTTGAATCGGATGACGATCGTGATGTTTGAATGATCCTCCGGAAAAGGGAAGAGGCAGTGACTTTATTTAGTGGCGAGTCACATCCGCCACGTCACGGTGTTGTTGGACGGATAGTTTTAGCTTTTTATAGGGAGAACGCTTGCCAGGCGAAATCCCACCACATCCTGGAACACTGCCGCCGAACCATTTGCTGGAAGGGGATTTACCCGAAGCACCCAGCTGGCACCACGAGGAGGTTGTTCGGCTAGCCAGCCTGTTTGAAGCTGCATTCTAATATTGAGGATGAAAATAGAAAATCCGTGTTCAGCAACTAGGTGTCATGAAATGTGGAATAGTGCATCAAAGAACAGAAGGTGCGCTATACGTATGTGACAGAAGCCCATCTCATTGGGACGGTGAGTAATTGAACCAAAAGCTGCAATAATAGTACCGTAGAGGTGCCAGCAGAGCAATTGAGCAACCTGTGAAATAAAATGGAACAGCGTTCCCTCCATAGACTAAGTGAGCCTCCCGAGGACAGCGTTCTAAGATGCCACAGGTAAGTCAGATGGAGAGTGATGACCAACAGGGAAGTTTCGGGATGTAATACATGGAAGAATCAGACCTTATTTAAGTGTGTACTGGACATGCATGCCAAGCTGTCAGTAGAAAAGCGCTGTTACAAAAAAGCGGTCCGCAGTTAAGGTGAGAATGAAAAGAGGATCGTGCAATGCCATATTCCTGTAAATATGTAAAGAAATGGATGCGGCGCCAAGTAAAAAGTGATGAGCTACATTGTAAAAGATAAGTAGCTGCAACACCGCAAGTAGGTGGTACCTAGGGTGAGAGGAAAGCCAATGCCAAACCTGTAGGAAAATTAGTAGGAATAAACGGAGCATGCAAGCGAGATGAAAAGAGAAATATCAATGGTGTCGTGGTTAGTAGGGTAACAGTTATAGAAATAACGATGGCAGATATGCAATAAGGATATAAGTGGGGAACATAGCTTGCTAGTTAAAGTATTGCGCACAAAAGTTCGGAGCTAAGGTGGGCAAGATAGGTAGGTGGAGCATCAGAGGTTGGTGGTATATCAGTAGAGAGGAAAGCCATGGCCAAAGAGATAAGTGCAGCCTTAGGATGAGACAAGCGATGGTCAAACAGCATGGGCAAGTACTGAAATTCTTATGCAGCGCGGAGCTACAGTGTGAAAGGTAAGTCGGTGGAGCGTCGTAGGTGGTTAAAACATAAAGGGACAGGAAACTCAGAGCCAAAAAGTTCATAGAAGTATTAGGAATATGCGATGAACGGAAGTGAGATGTAGATAGAATATTTAGTTGTGTGGTGACCCATAGAGGAACAGTTATAGAAAAAAGTTGGTAGCCTTGCGATACAGATATAAGTAGGAAACGTAGCCTGCTACTAGAGGTCGAATGCGCAAAAGTTGGGGTTGTAGTGTGGAAGGTGATTCGGTGGAGCATGAGAGGTAGATGGTCTATAGGTGGACAGAAAGGCCAGGGTCAGAGCGATAAGTGAAGAAGTAGGACGAGCTAAGTTTATAGGTATGCATCATAGCCATATACTTGAAGTCTTGCGCACAAATGAGTGGAGCTACCGTGCGAAAGATGAGTCTTTGGGGGACCGTAGATAGTTAGTGCTTAGAAGGACAGGAAAGCCAGAGCGAACCAGTGGAGAGAAGTGGTAGGAATATTTGACAGATGGAAGCGGGGTTAAAAGAGAATAGTTAATGATGTTCTGGTTCATTGGGCAACCACAATGATATAAATGGGAAACTGGGCCTGCTACTTGAGGTCCAGCGCACCACAGTGCGGAGCTAGCATGTGAAAGATGAGTCGGTGGATCATCAGATGTAGGTGGTACATAAATGGAAAGGAAAGGCATGGTCAACGAGATAAGTGAAGAAGTAGAACGGGATAAGTTATTCGATAGGCATCATAGCCATATAATTGAATTCTTACGCACAAAACTGCAGTGCTAGAGTGTAGAAGTTGAATCGGTGGATCATCAGATATAGTTGGTACATAAGTAGAGAGGAAAGCCATGGCCAAAGAGATAAGTGCAGCCTAAGGATGAGACAAGCGATGGTCAAACAGCATGGGCAAGTACTGAAATTCTTATGCAGCGCGGAGCTACAGTGTGAAAGGTAAGTGGGTGGAGCGTCGTAGGTGGTTAAAACATAAAGGGACAGGAAACTCGGAGCCAAAAAGTTCATAGAAGTATTAGGAATATGCGATGAACGGAAGTGAGATGTAGATAGAATATTTAGTTGTGTGGTGACCCATAGAGGAACAGTTATAGAAAAAAGTTGGTAGCTTTGCGATACGGATATAAGTAGGAAACGTAGCCTGCTACTAGAGGTCGAACGCGCAAAATTCGGGGTTGTAGTGTGGAAGGCGATTCGTTGGAGCATGAGAGGTAGGTGGTCTATAGGTGGACAGAAAGGCCAGGGTCAGAGCGATAAGTGAAGAAGTAGGACGAGCTAAGTTTATAGGTATGCATCATAGCCATATACTTGAAGTCTTACGCACAAATGAGCGGAGCTACAGTGTGAAAGCTAAGTCGGTGGAGCATCCTAGATCGATGGTCCGTATTTGGAGAGGAAAGCCAGTGCTAAACAATTAAGAGAATGTTAGGAATATAGGGTAAATGGAAGCGCGACTAAAGGAGCATATTCAATATTGCCGTGATTCATAGGATAATAAGTATAAATGGTAACGGCTTCAGCTTGGCGATAAGGATATATTTAGGCAACGTCAACTGGTACTTGAGGTTCTACGCACACCGGCTTCACCATCTAGGTCGTAGCCAGAGGCGGATATCTAGCGCTGGCCGGATGTGGGAGGTTTGAGGGAACGCAGAGGCATTCGGTGTCCGGTGTCGGATACCTAGGTGCTGCCTGACATAAGGGGTTGTTGGCGGAAGCACGCTGATAGGAATAGTAGGAGTCCGGAAGGAGATAGTGTGGGGAGGTAAGGGAAGGCGGGTATAAGTGGTCTGGTCTAGTTTCAACATGCTCGAGTTCCTGACAGTTGATATTCGGAAGTTTGGAAGCTCGCGTGACAGAGAGGTATTTGCTAATAGAGAAGCGGAACTGGTTTATATTCATAGATATCCTTATTGTGAGAGGTAACCTATCCCATACATTTGCGTATCCGTAGAAGTAGCAGTTGGAGGGCATACTACTGCGCGTACTTGGTAGGATAATAGAGTGAGGTCTATCACGTAGGGGGTACAAAGTGTTATAGGAGTCTGAGACAGGGGTTAGTGGGCTCCCATTGGGACTGTTAATAAGCGAATATAGGAAAGCGTGACTGGTTTTCAGTCGGCGCAGTAATAACGGGTCGAGCTTAAGTTTGTTCCATCGATCACGCAGCTAAGACTTGAGTGCCCCAGGAAGCGTTTTGTGAAAGTACGCTGAACCTTTTCGAGAGCTTTTCTGTCGCATTTTCTTAGGTAGGTGAATACTATAGCGCAGGAATTCTAGCGGAGGCCAGGCACATGTTTTGCACAGCGCAGTCCTAGATTCTTGTATGGTCATGGTGTTGAGGAGGTATCCGATGCAAAAGCGTGCTTTTACTGCGGAATAAACTATTGTTCCGCGAAGTTCAGCGAACAGGAGTAGTGAACTCCTATGTCCCTCACTGTTAGGCAGTTCCCTACTGGCGTTTTTTGCAGCATTAATCTATTAGGTGGCATGGTGCATCTGTATGTAAGGACATTGCATTTTGTTGGTGTGAATGCCAACTTCCATGTGTCGCACCATGCAGCTAGGACACTTAAGTCATATTGTATATGGGAGAAAGCGAAGTGGAAGTTTGTCAGACGAAATGAGAAGACAATTTTGATGCCGTCGGCAGAGAGGTAGGATGTTCCATGTTTAAAAACCTAGAACACGTCATTGATATAGAGCCAGAATAGTAGAGGGCCTAAAACGCTTCCTTGATTTATGCCAATTTTGACTGGTTTTGGAAGTGACATAAAGTCCCCAACCTTTACTGACTGTGAGCGAGCTGTAAGATATGATGAGAACAAAGTGTGCAGTTTGCCGGAGATGCCGTGTGGTTCCAGCTTCATTAGGAGTTCTGTATGTGGTACTCTGTCGTAGACTTTTGTCATGTCTAGGGAGATTATGGCTAGTGTGTGCTTGTTGTCAATCTGTTGAGCTACTTGCTTGAGGAACTCACAGTAGCAGGTCTGACAGGATTTAGATGGCAGCAATCCATGTTGTTGTCGATTGACTAGGTTACGAGTAATTAGGAATGTGAGCATGGTTTCTTTGCCTATTTGTTCCAGCACATTTGAAGCACTAGGCTTGTGGCCGATGGAGCGATAGTTTACCGCGTTCTGCTGCCTGCCTTTTTCTTGTGTTTGGGGATGACGGTGGCTTGTTTCCATGCGGTTGGATAAATCCCGTTTGTCATGAAAAGTGTGAATAGGTTGAGTAGTAGCGCTGGAATGTCCTGGCCACCGAGTACCAGCAGCGTAGAGGGGAGACCATCGGGACCAGGATGTGATGAATTTTTGAGTAAGCTGATTACTCGAGTAATAGAACGTAGGCCACACTTAATAGTGTCAAGTTGGTTATTAGTGCGCTTAGCTGGCATAGCTGGTGAAGGTTCATTAGCGTCAGTGCAAGAATTGCAGAAGTATCCATTGAGGGTCTCACATATTTTTGATGGATCGCTAATAACGGATGTGTCAGAAAGTCTCAGTGAGGCAACAGGCGTAGATTTTTGATTGCTTCTTTGTCGGGATAGTTGACTTAATGACTTGGCTTTTTGTTAGATTTAAGGGCAGCATCTTCTACAGCAACCTTAGCTGATTCCTGCGCAGTTTGCCAGTTGGTTATGAGTTCGTTCACGCGAACAAGGATGTAGAATTCCTTAGTTTTGGGGTATCGGTGGTGCATTTTTGATCATCCTAAGTACACCGTAGGCCTTGGCGGATTTTGCTGACATGTTTAAGCAGCTTCTGCAAGTGAGCGGGGCGATCACATTTAGGCAGCTAAAGAAATTTAGACATAGAGCGTATGCGGCTGCGTCTACGTCACTGGTTAAAAAGAAGTTGTCCCAGTTTGCAGATCGTACTAGTATCGCAAAGCTGTCCCAGTTAATGTGGTTGAACATTCGAAATTGTTTGACAGAACAAAAGCGGCGCAGTGTGGTAGAAAGTGTAAATAGGAGTTTTACTACCTTGTGGTCGCAGCCATTGTATGTTGTCTAGTATACCAGCGAATTCATCAGAGACACCTTGCGTAAAATCTATGTCTAGAGTGTTAGAATGCCTGGTGTGCTCGTGAACTTGTTGGGTCCACCTTTTTGCGTGGATGGTGTCAACGAGATTTCTGTATCTGTGTGGGGCAACCTGGTCGTTCCAAGGGATAAGTGGCATATTAACCTCTCCACCCATTATCTTGGGACGTTGGAGCATTAGCGAAATTTCATTGAAAAGCTCAATGAGTTTATTAATCTTTTCGCTAGATGTGTGTGGAGGGTTGTATACGCAATCGATAAGGAGAGCAACTTGACCTGCTGTCGTCTGGAGCCAGATGGAAGCTTCAGGGTAACCTATAGACAGCAGTTCAATATCGGTTGCGCCAAAGTCGTCCCGGACATAGGTGCGGCAACCGCCACCCGCTGGTTGTCTCGTCCGTTGCAGAATGTGGTGTAGGCAGGGATGCGTAGTAGGCTGTCAGAGGCATTTGAGGGGTGCCACACTTCTGTGATGAGAACCAGCTGTGGATATGAGAGTAGGATAAATGGGTCAATGAGGTGCATCTTGCGCGTAATAGATCGTGCGTTGATATGCAGCATGCTACATGATTCAACACAAGGAGAGTTAAAGGAGTTAGATTTTTTGAGGTAAGTTGCACAATAAAGTCAACGGGCGCAGGTTACACGGAAGTGGTAAGAAAAGGTGGAGAGGGTGTTATAGGAATGTGAACAGGAAGTGATTGTGTAGGTAGCTGATGATAGTCGGCGCTAATGGGGCATTGGTAGTATTGTTGACTGTAGAACATATCTAGAGGGCTGAAACCAACCGTGTGGGTTAGTTGCAGTGAGCCTATGCGTTGTTGGAGGTAATAGAGGGCTGTCGAGAACTCTTGGTGGAATGTGCGAGGTTGGTGGTGTCCTGCTGCATCTCACAAAGAGGGGCCATGTAGGGCTTGACCCGGCTGTAGTGCTTGCAAGCCGGATACATCTTCCGTTCAGGAGAGCGTAAAGTCGGTGGACGTTGGGTAGTGTTGATGGGGCGGTAGAGATTTTCAGAAGGGCGTCGCTCTTGGGAGTGTGCTTTGTTCCCCTGTGTTTCCAGAGGTTGTGGGGATCGGTAACGGGGTTGTGCACTTGACATTTGGAGGGCATAGCTTTTTTTGTAAGGCCGAATGAGCGATAGCGTATCAGGCGGACAGGTAGCCTTGTTAGTTATTATGGGAAGCACTGCGTTGGTGCCGCGCGGGCTGCTCACCGTTACACTTTGCTGTAGTGACTGGTAGAACGTCCTCGGTTTGTAAGAACCACGGCGTTTGTAATAGTTCTGGTGCATGATAGCATTGTTGGGCGCCTCGAGTAGGTACGGCTTGCATAGTAATTGTGCGGATTAGGTCACAACCTGCATGGATGGCGACGTTTGTGATCGGCATGATTTCGACCTCATGCGATCCATTGGTACAGAAGCTGATTGATGCTTATCAGCTATCCCCTGCTGCCACGAGGACATTGCTTGGGTTCGATTAGCATTGTTATGTTAATGTATTAGTGGTGCGTGTTTTGTAATACGAGACCTGCCGTGTTTCGGCTGTTGACCTTTGTTAGTAGTCTGTTGGGTTGCGAGGGTGGTTTCGGCTTTGCACGAGGAGGAGGGGAGCGAGTTGATCAGCAGGAAGTCTACCTTGCTGGGTTCGAATCTGTGTCACTAATGTAGGTGAGGTTATGCAGTACAGTGATCATTGACTCAGATTCTGGTATCGTTAGCTGGGACGAGTCCGGAACTTTGGCTGACCTTTTATCTATAAGGGCTGTGGGTCTTGAGTCCGTATGTAATGCTGCCGTGGACGCTTGGCGCAGGGGAGTTAGGTCCAGATACACGTTAGTGCTTGTCGTAGAGCATGTGATAGCTCTGGCAATCGGCGATGAATCCGGTGGCGGTTGTCTTGCTTTGGTATTGGTATCAGATAGGAAAGCTCTTGCAGCGGCGTTAGATCAAGCTTGATAAGAATAGGCCCAAAGTTTGCGTTTGTTCGTTAAGTAAATCTATTTGTTATGAAGCGTGTATCCAGTGCTTGGGTGTTGAAGGCAATAAAAAGTGGGCAATTACGACTGATCGTAGATTTCCTGGGCCTTTTGATCACGCAGGTATCAGAAGGGAGGTTACCCATGAACTTAAGTAAGCGGGTGGATTTCTCCAAAGGAAGTTTGTCGGGTAGTTTGAAGATGATCACGTTTCGGGCACGACGGGCTTGCTGGTTTATCACATTAGTGATGGCAGTAAGAAGGGCGCCGGCATCTTTGAGACCATTAGCGTTGCCATTTTTCTTTATGTCTGCGAGTTGGGCCAGTGGCATAAGTTTTGCCAGGACTGCTTTGTTAGCCGCCATTTCCTTTTTAATAGCAGCCATTTCAGTAGAGAGTGCATTGATTTTGTTAAGTGCATCAGGTAGTGGGTTGCCTTTTGCAGCAGACGGTTTGCTTGCCTTAACCGCATTTGCGGTGCATGAGGCATGGCTGTGATCGATAGAAACTGCGGTATTCGAGTGAGTACACCTACGTTTGCCCCGGGTTTTGGCTCGGGCGGCTGTAACTTTCATTCCGTTGTTGTTATTCAATACGGAATGGCACAGCTTTATTATTCGCGTTCCAGGAACACTGGTTTGCCGTATATATGATCCAAACGCCCGTTATATTCAAACACCCCACGCATACTGTTCATCAGGTCCAAACCCTCATTACCTAATTCCGGTTTTGTATGTATGCCGAAGCTGGATCCAGTGAACCACACTTTTATAAGCATTCCGCAGTAGTTTCCAGACGCTCATATACTTTTATTAAAGATTAGCCTTTGTTAATTTTTACTAGTGGACTTCTAATTCTGACTATATTGCATATAGTAAAACTAATAAAGCTTGCAGGATTAGTCCGCGAAGTAAGTAATATTTTAGGCACATTTGGGCTAAATGCAATTTTATTTGTCTCGGCTTATCTATGTGGAACTAGCTCACGTACTTTCCGGGTAAATTAGCAGCATAGACATAAACAGTTGGAGACTATCCACAGTGTAATGTTTGCTTTTGTATCTCTTGAAACTTACACGCTGAGGCCTTGTGACCAGAACAAAATGCGAGGAGTGCTTGGTAATTTTTACATAAATAACATCTATTAGTGGTAAAGGAACATGTCTGCGTATTGAGCTTGCATACGTATGTAATTTCTAACAGATACGCTTGGAAAATTTGACTTCGGACCGCCACCACTTAGTATTCCTTGATACTAACCAAGGAAAATACCGAAGATTTCTTGTTAGCTTGCTCTATTTGGGATATATACTGTAACCTTAGCTCTCTAGCGTTTTAGTATTAATCCGCATCAATTTGTGCAACTCTGGGCAAAATAGGACATTGTCCACAGACTGCTTGTCAGCGAATTACTGCACGTATCGCAATTAATTTTCCCTTAATGTGTCCAGAGACAAATGCCTTCCTGACCATGCACTTTAATTTCAATCTAAGAAAATGTTTTGCTTTTAAGTGAGTTTTGCATTTTAATCGTGAAAGCACGAGCGCAGCTTTGGTGGTCGCGCTGGAGCTCATAGTTGATGCATAAATATCGGTAAAATGTATGATGTTTATACTTTTCTAGTTATATATGCCCCGCTTTATTTTGTCCAACTTTAAAGTGTAGGTACTTTTTATTTTTATTGAAAATGTTTTTACTTTTAACCTTACATTTATTTACGCTATTGTATGCAAAATCCTTGGCAGTAACGTGTACTTTTGCGGAGGTAACTAACTAATTGCAACTACTGGCTCGGCTTGGATTAAATTGCTTTCAGAAATGAACCCACCGAAGCATAAAGGAACAGCATGAATACGGTTCTGGTGGCTGGAGCTGCGTTGCTGTTATCAAGCTGCATCAGTATCAGCCGAAGAAGTTCAGTTGCAAACCTCCGTTGTCACGAATCTGTATGCAAGACAAATCATTGTGACTATTAATAAGTTTTGCTTACATCAGAAGACACATGTAACCCATCGCTCTCTTGGTCTGTACGGCACGCCCGAACCAGAAGATGCTACTCCAGCTTCCATACTGTTCATGCAGGAGAATACTTGCAATGCAATTATTGAGCTGCTCGCTAGCCGGTATATCCGCCAGCCAGTCTAGCACTATACACACTTTTACGCCTTTATGTATTTATTTATGCAGTCAGTTGAACTACGTGACGCACTATATTGCTTTGATGCAGGGACTATACATTACGTTCCTGGACATGAAAAGCGTTCCATCGAAACCACACAGTAGATTGTTGGCTAGGGAAGCAGCGGCTGGTGTCTATGATCACTGTGTTGATTTCGCTTACTTTAATAACCGAACGCAGTCCGTGAAAGTGACCGGTACATTTTCAAAAGAGCACCCGCAACTAGAGCAAGTTCAAAGTAGGGTCCACGACACCGTGCTGCTTTTATACTCTAAAGAAGTTTTCCACACATATTTGCTAATGCCAGCAAGTTTTATGCTCATTTGGTCTAAGCTGTTTGCATAATGGCCTCCCACATTCCTCGCACTCTGACCTTTGTGAATAAGATGCTCACCAATGTGGTACCAGGTTGGTGCTTTATACCATTTAACTCCCTCACGTACAGAGACACATTCTTAGGTAACTGCTCCAAATTGCCCGGCCTAGACTTGCAGTACTATAACTCATTAACGCTTGCCAAACAAGCAAGTTATAGCACCACCAAAGCTAGGTACCGTATGGCATTCATTATGTAAATACACCCATCCGCTCTCTCTAAAACAAGTCGATGCATCCGCCTTAACCTACTGCTCAGACGTGCAATCCATGCCTGCATAGGTTTACCCAGGATACTAAAAGCTCGATTGATGGGTAATTAGACAAAACTGTCGCAATCTGCCCGGTAACACGCTGGAACTAATCGTGTAAGTTTATTTGTGATTGTTCGTGTACGTCAAACCAATGTCTGTAAGCGGACATAGTGAATGAACTTGCTGACGCATCTCTGAAATCGTGCTTTTGTTCGCTGTGTTTGTCATTGTGCGAAGTACTCAAAAATACAATTAAAACCGGTTGGCGTTTGGAACCCAGGTGATACATGCCGGACCAATGAAATAAGCTCCAAGAAGTTGTCAAGACATTGAAATTGCAATAAGTTTATACAAGACAAATAAACGAGTGCTGAGTGCCATCAAACTGTCGGAAACCCTGCGCAGCTACATACACAAAAACGAGCCATGGAAACAATATGCTTACCTTAGTTAAATACGTAATCAATCATTAATTGCGTGATGGCGAGCATGAGCTATTCATGATTATTAGTTCCTTACTTTTCCCTTTCTATAATTTCTGCGGATTTATGGAAATTCCTGGGGATTCCCTATGGGTATGAGGAATCGCATGGCTGCCTGTAATGAGATGAATTTTGCCAACAAGGAATTAACTTTTAAGCCTCTCTGGTCTGTGAACTATACCCCCTGTGCATAAACAAGGTTATGAAAATGACATCATCGCAGCTGACTACATTATGCAACTGTAAACATTACCACCACCAGCTTGGTGTGAAAGCTGAAAGCAAACACTTCACAACCAGAACAAATATACCATAATCAAGGCTCATCCTCATGTAGATCGAAACGCTTACTCACTAGCACACGTGTTTAATGGTTTCTGCACAATTCTTTTGCACCTTTGAGCAGCGTCACACACCATTGGCTGATACTGAATAATCCATTCGGTTAGACGAAGTAGAAATAAATAAATAAACAGCATATATTTGAAATCGTCGAGGGCGTCATTTGAATTTGAATAATTGAGCAGCACTTTGAGCTGTAATATGCACGGAAAGTTATGTCTTACTGCTCGAACTGATCGGCAGCGGCGTTCAAGAAAGTGTAGTGCCGCTTAGCAACCTTTCTCTTTATAAAAACCACAAATCTCAGGTAGAGAAAGCTGCAACTTGGCGGCTATGGCTTGCTACCGAAATACGTTACAGCTCATAAATATAACCTGACAGGCTAGACATTGCCAAAAGCCAACACTATTTTTGATACGTACGCTAGCGATCTATTACCTTGTCTGCATATCACGTCATGAACTCACGTATTAAGCTTCTAACCCAGATTTCTAACCTACAAATAATAAAATCTAGATTATCGTCATAGCGATAACGTTTTTGTTCCTCTAATAATACAGTACCTATTGCTACAAACGCTTTACCTGTTAGCTATGAAGTTATGCAATACAACGTACCGTTTGCAAAACACAATTGTTTATAAAACACAGATCATTACTGGTATGGTGTGTGTTGTTTACGAAAGTCAAACGCACGAGCAGATATAAGAACGTCGCCCGGGTAAAGGAACTAGCACAATTAGTGCACACGATATAAAATACATGGTGCCATGGAACTTCTTTCGGCGTCACCTATCACTATAGACCTGAGTAGCTTTATAACATTTACGTTCAAGGCAAACCTACTCATCCTTCAGCCTATTGATTTGGCAGTTTTATAAAGGCCCAGGTAGAAATACGGGGTTTGTGATGATTGTGTCGCCACTTGGGTGCGCGAAATCATCAATTGCTGTGTATGTCACTTTCAACGTTACCGTCCCCTACTAGTGCGTAACACTATGGTTGCATTGATGGTCGCCCTATCCCAAACATATATGCGTATCATGGCCATTAACCTATCAGATCTACAGATACAATACCCGAAACTGCTTGAATAAACAATAGGGAGCGCACTTTCCTCCCTTCGGTACATTTGTCTACAGCAAGCTCCTAAACTGGTAGCTATTGCTTAGCCACGTTCACTTCCTTTAGCCAGAATGGAGGCTGTTTCGTCAGCAGTAGGGCAAATGATTGCATATAATCTCATTGAACCTATTCATTTTTCTGGATAAGTCAACCCTATGGTGGCCGTCCATACGAAGGACGGTACAGTGAGAATAGGCCATGACGTGCAGGCGTTAGTCCGTCAAATCGTGATAGAAAGGTTTGTGATTCCAACTTCGGGTGAACTATTAGTCAAACTAGCCGGCGCCCGATTTTTTTCAAAATTAGACGTTAAGAAGGCTTTTTCCACATGCCTTCAATTAAGGAGCCAAGAAAGCTGACCGCATTTCTTACTATGGACCGAAGATTTCAGTAAAACTTTTGCCTTTGGGCCTGTATTCATCCCAGCAGCCTGGAAAAAGGTTACGGTTTAGTTATTTACCAATTTACCTTGTCGAATGGTATACAAGGTCGACGCAGTGCATTTGGTGGGACGCCAGATGAACATGCTTGACGACTGCATGCTATGTTATGTCGATCAAACCTCAAGCATTACAAGGTTCATTCCAGTGAAACCAGGTTTTTGGCCACATTATAACCACAGACGGTAGGAAGTGGAGTTTTGCACACGCTTGCATAACAGTAACAGTGTAAAGGTCAGGCATAGATAGTGTAAGCTCTGTAAAATCGGAACGGTGGTTAGACACAGTATTTCTGTTATCAATTAACAATATATTTTTAGATGACGGTAACTGCTGACTAGAAACGCCATCTGTAGAATTCAACTAAGCAACGCGAGCTGAACGACAACAACGGACAATAAATCCAAGCTTACTGCGCACGTTGCAATCCATTTCTTAAGCAGGGCACTTAGAAAGTTTAGCTTTATACTGTAGGCTACCGCAGCGGCAGAAATTTTGAGATTGGAATTCGGTAGGCGCGCAATGGATCGTGCCAACCATTTGTAGGTCTGCGTAGACAACGGAACTCCGCATCTTTTCGGCTGTACGTTTGTTGATGCCAGCTAAGCCTACAGCCTTATCCCAAGTCAAGGTAGCAGCGTCTTCGGCAAGTGGACTTTCCCGAACTCGGTCATTGTTAATTCCATAATGCAACTGCTACACAAACACTACGCCCTCGTTTATATTTTTGGTATGATTGGATACTCGCATGGCCATACACCGCGAAAGAGACCATTAACAAACCTTCTAGAGTTTCCGATAACTCCCGTGTGAGTCAGCTGAATTGAAGACGAGCCATAAAGTGGCTTGTACGCTAGTACAAAATGTTTTCCAGTACACCTAGTGCTTACGTTAAGGTAGCTGGAGACTGGAGCTCCAAAGCAGCAACTCGATGAGGTTACTCATCACCGAGTAGGTATCTGAGAAGCTCCAATTTTTAGCCTTCGGTGTAGTTAGCAGTTGCCGGTAACATGTCAACATAGTTTGTAAAAGACGCTCGCCACTGGACGAGTACGTTGTCGGTAGGACCTAAGGAAGGATCTGACCAGTAAATCGTAGGAGGATATAATGCCGCGGCGTAGGTTAGTAAGCCGCGACACCGGTATTGTATACGGAAGTCCAATGAACGGGCGGAAGTAAGGTGGTCCCTCCGGTAAACAAACTAGTGTAAGCTGCTAAATGTCCAGCTACGTGCCTAGATAAAGGGTGTTCAAAGGGAAGATGAAAAAATAGGTTAGCAGCGAATTAACACTGTTTTGTGTGTAGGGTTGTGTGCACCGTCTGTTTAGACTAGCCGTCAAGCATGCTAACTTAATACACAAATGTGAGCCTCGATGAATTCGTGCATAGCCTAGTTACTTAAGTTAGCCTAAATTTGCCACACCTATATCCCTTTGCATGTGAATTTTCTAAACATTTCTTTGAATTGCCGACGCGCTATGCTAGGCCACAATGGTTGGTTATTAGCATTGCAAGCTCCGCACCACAATCTTTGTTTTAGGTATGGTTTTCCTTCCATTGGATGCGACTCGCGAGTACATAATATCATACTGCGTCCCCTTCCGCAGGATCCCTACTTCATAAAAGTCATCCAGTTCGAAGCCTACCTTTAATGTTTTCATACAATGGCGAAAGTAGCAAACAAACTCAAGCAGTCAGTCACAGTTCGCAAGTTTACTAACCAAGCTCACTAACCCATACACTTACGTACGTACAGGCACGCAATTCCAGCATGATACTGGCCAACTTGGTATATATGTATACTATTACCAACCATGGTTTGCAGGTGTGCCCCGCCCCGCCGGGAATACATTTTTATTTAGTTCGTAAATATCCTTTACTCAACTGACCGCTCGGCAGTCCATGTTTACTTAACCTAACAAAAACATGCGGTTGCTGCTACCTACCCTGATCATGCCTGATTTGGTGTGTCTCTTTGAATTTGAGAATAAGCTATTTATTTATTTGTTTATTCACATATTTCGGTTCTAACCCTCACTGTTCTCTGCCGCTGTTTGGCATACTGTTTACACCTTAGACCTCCGCCTTCATGGGGTTAACCTAGTATATTTGAGCGACGCTGCGCTATTTTATTCTACAATTGTCGTTTTATAAGCTAACATCCTGCTGTACCTTCCCCACTTGAACGCCCCAATCTTTAAGCCTATGTTTCTCCTTTTCCACACCTTAGTTCCAACAACGTAGACTTATACCACGGATACTGCTTACAGAAACCATGCTCTTCGTCATCATATACATGACAGTAGTTAAGTATGAGGCCACCCTTCTGTTTGCATGATCAAAATTATTTTCAGCCTAGTATCGCTTGTAAACACCGCACTAGCTTTTCTTAACTCTAAAGGTCCATAGATAGGCATTTCACAACGTCCGGTTTCATGGCTGTTTTTCAGCTTCTGTCTTCCTGCCACGCTCTTTCCCTTTTGTCTGCTTTCCTTAATGTCTTGGAGATCCGGGGTTAAACCGAGGAACTGCCGCTTCGCCTGAAGTGGAACCAAGTAACTAACAATGTCTTACCTGGAGCATGGCTCTATAACAAAGACAAACCAATTGCATCCAAAACCTCAACGACTGGTGTCCAATGCGGATAGCTGGACACGAATTTTGCGCACCCCAGAAGGTGTAATATGTCAACGTCAGACCCCAGATACGCTGCAAATTTTCCGCATTTGCATGATTATTGATCCAACTTGAAGAGGCACAACGTCCATGACAGGCCCTGGCTGACGTATCTGATCCTCCAACACAGGGTACCTTTGACTTCTAAAAACTGAGTACAAAACTGCTTGATAAGTGGCTTTGCCAGTTGTATATGGCGGTTATAAACAATCGACGACGGTGTTCCCGGACATGGTAGGGTTTTGCTTGGCAAGCCTCCTCCTTATAACAAGCCACAAAATTGCGTTTGGCAACACTGCGACGTGGAGAATGTGCCATGCTACTAAATAAAGCCACTGCCCACAGTTACACTCTACCACCTTGACTAGAGTCATTTTTCACAATTTTCTCAACGCTCAAAAAGAGTACTCCCAGCTTGCGCAAACTGTTACCCCTTCACCTAGTGTGCTTTTTCTGTTTACGCACACCTGCATCCAGTTTATCGTCACTTCACTGACAACATTGCTCCTTTTGAATACGTCTTTCTTTTTTGTAACTTGTACTGCTTTTGGCCACAGCCAACTATGTGCATTGCAAAGTAGCCGTCGCGCAAACTTATCGCTTGCAACTTTTGTTCATGCCTGCTTTGGTGTGCTTAGAGGACTTCAAGAAGAATAAAGATATTTATTATTTGCATGTTTTCGTCGCTCAGCTATTAAACGCATGTTCCTTTGCATGCTGTATTTTGCTGAAGGAGCTTGGTTCCATTCAGTATCAAGCTGACATATCCTGGCCTACGTAGCCCAACTGCGCGGCACTGCCTGCTCTTATTCGCACCAGCTGGTTGCCTGCTTAGCTAGACGTTATTGCACCGGCAGCCACCTTGGAGATCATCGTCGTAAAATCGAAATTGACTTCGCGGCACAATGAGTTTAAAGTTACAGCAACGCTGTCACGCTGTGTCGTCGCTAGCTTTCATATATTGAACCCCTCGGCATTCTTCCACATTTGCCTCCTTGCCACTTCCGACTACTGATGTTATTGGCCCAAACTATGATAGGATATAGGCTTCTCTCCTCTCTGGCCACCATCTGAGCCCGTTACCTATCTCCCAATTTTGTACGACATGCTCGGGTTGCAGCTAAAGAGTTGCCATTATCTTCTGCCACTTTAACTTGTCACTACACGGCTACTCTATCTTCTAACTTGGAAGGCTTAAGCGAACTAAACGTCGTATGCAAGTGCACCCTTCCTCTTCAATCCAAGTTCCCTTGTTAATTATTTATCTATCGATTTTTAAAATCTCACTTCGTCATCCCGTCTCCATTATTCTTTGACGAATACGGATGCTACGTATTAGGTCAGGTTCCGTTCCTAACTTTGTTTTAACCCCGTCCGCTATCACCTCAACCTTTGGCGTCTTCAAGTCCATTGTGGTAGTGCCACTTCTGACCACCAATGCAGCTGCCTTACCCTTTGCCTTGACATATGCGTTCAACCGTTAGTCCAGTCCATAAAGCAGTCCGTCTGTCCTACCCACTCTGCCGGTTGGATTTTATGGCCACGAAAACGCAGTATGATCCACTTGATCTTTACTAGTAGGTAACAGCAGCTGACTCCACATGCGAATGAATTACGTACCGGAATGAGCCAATGACCACCACCGCTTCTTTCATATATTGCTTGCTGAAGTCTTTTTTAGATAACTTTCCTCGATTTATTGATCGTCGTTATTGTCGAGTATTTGTGCCTTGGCGGTCCGTGACCTCCCTTTTCTATAACTGGCTATTTCGTTCTAGTGCCACCTCAATGGTTAACTTTTCTTAGCTTTCCGCTTCATTGCAACTTTAGCCTAACTTTCCCACGGGCTCATCTTTATAACAGCGCCTGCTTTCCTTACGTGTTTCTGTCTTTGAGCTCTGTCACTCTCTCCTATATTCTGTCGGCGCAAGTAGATTTCATGCACATGAAGGTATCGACCTTCCTACTGTTTCTTTGACTTGTCGAGAGACTGAGGTTCTGCATGTCAGAGTATATGAGGTATTCCAAATGGACTTTCGCTCAAGCCTACTATTCCCCTCCAACTTAGCATTCCACTTTATTCCTTATTTGCAATCCTAATCCTACTTCTGCCTTGTATAAGCTCTCTCTGTCTTTCTTAAACAAATTTCATGGCACTTATTGCGTGCAAAAGCGTTGCTGCCCACCTATGTACTTCAGCACTTGGTTATATTCGCAAGTTATCTGCACCAAACCCTTTCGTCCTATTGAAGAATTTCCTCATTCTTCTTAAACAGCTGCAACCCTTGTGTTCAGCTTTTCAAACTGCAAACACAGCTCAGAAATTTAAACTATGTGGCTTGAAATTGTAAATAATTGACTGTATCTAACCTGGACACATTTGTGAATAACGTGCGCACAGCAAGTGATAAGCTCCGATAATCCCGAGTATGATTGTTCCGGCCAGAGTAAACAACCCGTAACCTGTCCGTTTGGCAACATGGGGCTATCCTCCACTTAGTAGGTTCCAGTATCTTGTCAGCTATATTGCAATTCTATGGTATGGAGAATTCCTCATGTCTAGTATTGGTCTTAACAGTATACCCGGATTTTGTATATATTTAATAGGCAATAAAGGAGTGGTATCAGAGAGCATGTGGGCTCAACCGTTTCTCGTTTCCCTTTTGCTATGATATCGTTACTTACTAGCAACTGTATCATACCTCTTGCCCGGAGCACTGCTTTGGACTTCGGAACACAAATTCTTCTGTTGCTACATGGCCTGAACTAGTTTTCACCCTAAGAACTTCACTCCGCTTTGTCAGTTCAACTGGCCAGGGTTGCCTATATTTCCAATCAAGTTTCCAACTCACACAGGGAGGAAGTCCGCTTTGTTTTTCGCAGCCATCTCCTAGCCTTCGGGACTTCAATATATTTCAATGTATATCCCTTGGAGACTTCAAGGGGTTCAGCAAATGATCAACCCATAATATACAAAAAGGGTTTAATTGGTGGCTTACCAATTGCGCAAAGCTATATGTTCAACACAAGACAGGACCCAGGAACACAATATGCACGGGCGTAAAACATCAGCCAACGGAAAAATGGGACGCAACTTGACTGCAAATAGCAGGGAAGAAACATTCAACAAGGACCACAGCCAGTTACAACTAGCCAATCCATGGCTTGGCGGCAGTGTTTCAGGACGTGGTGGGTATTCACCTGGCAAGCTTTCTCCTTATAAAAAGCCACAAATCCCCGTATAACAACCCTGCAAGTTGGGGAATGTGCCTCCCATCGACTAACGTCGAGTCCATAACTTCACCCTGGCCAGTCATCTGGCGTCATCACTGGAACTTCTATATCGGCGTACACTACCGTTCCTTCTTTCGACGATTTCACGTATATACTTTCACCTCCTGAGGACCTCACCGTTGGCCTTTGCGTTACATAGGCACAGACCCAGTGTATTTTTATATCTATGGCGATTGTGCTCTTCAATTATCTTTTATTAGAGCATTTAAGGTGCTAAAGCTTTTATTAGCTGATGTATGACTTCAATATATGGCAGACGGTTTACGAGTTAACAAACTGGGTCCCTATCTCACGACAGCCTAATTATTGTTTCACATTTCCACCATTGTACGGTTGCAATCATGAACATATGAAAACTTTTCTACCGTCACTGTTACAATTGCAATGGTATGTCTGTATGTTTGCCCCTAGCCGCTCATGCCTCGCATAGCCAAAAATTAAACATCTATATGGTTATTAATTTTGGCATTTGGATTTTGTTGTAAAGGGTATTGTCTTGCTCTTGCTTACATTTCAGGAACAAGGAGGCGTCCGGTAAGACAATTTTCAGTTAACCTAACTATTCATTGCTCTCCATACTTACGGTTCCTGATACTTTAGCTGGCTTTGTTATGCCAACTTCTTCTCTTTTGTGAAGTGCTCTCACAGCATCAATGTTTATCTTTGTCGACAATTCGTGGTGAGTTATAGGGTACTTTATATACTGGAAGGAGAGGTTGACCGAAGTTGTTTTGACTTGTTCAAGATTAGTGCCGCTGGTTGCCACTAAACCGCGCGTCTAGTTATTAAGCCGTACATAGAGGGTCCCTTTTGCTAGTCCTTTAACTTTCTTCTGTTGGTGACAAAACTATGGACCAGTGGAACTGCTTGGAGTTGCAGGTTGTGTGATTGCGCGCCGAGCAAATTGTGCACCTATAGTTCAAAATTTGTGGGAACATTAGAAGGGCCCTTTGTTTTGCGCAAGCCCTTCTGCATCCTGAAATGGTGCTTATTTATTCAGTAGTATGTTACCTTTGGTATATACCTGGGGAACTTGACCCCTTAATCATCTCGATGATGGTCTGGTAAAGGTGCGCATTGTAAGCCATGCCTCCTAGCCTCATTTAGCTTAGTTTTAACCGGCTCGGGAATGACCTGCGTGTGAAGCTTTTAAGAACTTTGCTCAGTTAAGACATACCAGCTTCGTAGCGTTTTCTAACATGCTACTGAATAATCGACCTTTCCCGTGCAACCTATGTGGAACATAATTGAAGGTCACGGTAATAGCAAATTTGACGCAGAACCTAATATGCTGCGTAAATTCCTAAACGTCTAGGCGCATTTGTTACCTTTCAATCCGTGTGAAATGCCCAAATCTGTGCATCCCAAGGTGGAAATGAACGGAAAACTTTTGACAAACAATTCACTTCGATTGATTCAGCATCAGGTCGTTACCTTAATGGACGATACTTTGGACTAGGTTTGAGCACTGTACGGTAGAAAAATTGCTTAAAAGATTCGTTATTTCATCGGCGTTAGTCAGGTGCCTATGTCACGGAGGCCACATTAAATAAATAAGTACACAACTGGTAAATACTCGGTAACACGAGACACACCTGTGAAGGCGCGAGCAACTATGCATACAAGCCTAGCTGCTTTGGAATAGTAAAATATTTTGTTTTAATTAAATCTATAACCCAAGATGTAGTCCATACCGGTGAACATTTCGGCAGGTAATAGTCAGACTAAGAAACATGATGGCACTGGGGCGCGTAAACATCAGCCATAACTGTTGTGTCAATATACAAGTTGGGCGTAATTTCGCCACGTAGTACTCCAAAATTAAGGAGCCCAAACAAAGGTTTGGTGCAACCATAGGCCATTGAGAAATCGGAGTGTTCTGTGCTCTATCAAAACATTCTTCATAGTAAAATCGGTTGCACAGGCTGTAGGTAGAAGTCTGCGGACTGCGTCGGTGTGGGATGTTCAGCTGTGACTTCATTCAGTGGCGAGTTACATCCGCCACATTGCAGTGTTGGTAAGCGGATGTTTGTGGCATTTTATAGGGCGAAAGCTTGCCAACGAAAACCGCCACGTCCTGGAACCATGCCGTAGCTTTCGTTGAACAGTAATGCCAGCCGGAGATGCATCATACAGACCGATTTTGCACGCTATTATTCGCGGTCGGTTGACTGCCAAATTTTCATCTTGGTTGACCGATTGGCTCGGTAACGATCCGGCAGTAATCGTTGAAAGCGGTCAATGATGCAAAGGAGTCTCAGAGTCGAATGATAAATGGTGCAGGTAAGTAAAAACATTGTTAATACAGGCTGGCTTTTTCTTTTATATACTTGTCCGGTTTGCAAAGCGTGCCCAGCGATCCACGCCGGACCTGTCACGGGGATGGTGAGTGCACTTGTTCCTTGTGGCTGAATACGTCCATAACAGTCGAAAATGCCATGACAGCGTCAACTGCGGGAACGTTACGAGAATATTGCTCCGCAAATAGGCATCGGAATTTCCTCATACGTAAGTAAGTGCATCTGGTTACGTGGTCCAGTTAAAACTCCGTGAATGGTCATCTGCAAAGCCATTTATACGGGGCAAAGCTGTCCATGTCGTGACCTTGGAAAGGCTCCAGATGCACAGAGAATCGGAAGGTTCTTCCTAAAAGGTGCGGCACCAAAAGCGATATTTTGTACGCTGGTGAGCATAAGCAAAGCTAACCGAGGCACTGCAGGTAACCAAGCCAGAATTATTTGTCTTCTGTTGTGGATCAAAGGAACCATGTAAATATATTATTTCAGGTGAGTAACTTGTGATACTGTGAGTATGAGGCGAGCTAATCCAATATTTAGACCCCGTAAAATTGGCTTCTCCAGAAGGGCGGAGGTGTGCTCCTTCTTTTTTAAGTGCTTAGCCAAGACAGCTGTATCGATTAAACCAAGTAATTTGGATGTGTATGTTTGGCATTTCATTACTTATGCATACCCCCTCCTCCGCAGCAAGCAGCCGATTCCTTATTCGGTGGTGCAGGTGCGACCGTACTTGGTATACGAGGTTAAAACGGGTTGATTTTCATCCTGGTGCCCGATGTCGTTATCGGGGATTTCTACGGCGCGAATTTTATATAGCCCGTGGTAGACCTGGAGATGGCAGCTGTTTAAATGTATAAAATTTGTCTACCATCGGTTTTAGGTTACAAGATAAATCTTTGAAATATTTGATGTCCCAAGTGGCAACATTTTCCTCTAGAAACCCTATGTACATGACGATGCGAAGTAACGCTGGATACTTAAAAATATACTTACTCCAGAGTAGCTTCCATCTTTTAACGAGGATGCATACAGAATATTTTCTCTAAATGGGAAGTTACCAAGCAACCTAATGTGACACCTTCTATTAATGCGGCTTGTAAAGCGACTTTACAAACGGGTTTCCTTGTGGCTTTATACCATTTTTGACTGGAGGCACATACTGAGATTATTTTCTGGATAAACGACATGATTCCTGGAAAAGGTAACCTCGAAGACGCAAGCACACCTACTTATTATATGAACATCGTTATGACGACCCACATAAATGCTCCTAAAAATAAGGAAATGGCTGAATTTACTTTGAAATCTTAATGTGGAATAACGATGCTTTGTGTGAGGTATGGACAGAGATAATGTGATTCGTGAAGTCATTTACAACAGCTATGTTAACGTTATATGTCCGCGAAGGCACCTCATGATTATTTCCAGCAATTAGATGAACTTGGCTTTTCAGGCCAGCTTCATTTGACCTATGTACCATGGTACCTACGTTCACATAGCCCGATATATCGGTTTTATAGGTGGTTGCTCGCAGCCAGTCACACACTTGATAGCTGCATTCTGAAATTTGTACGATAATACACAGTTTCACGAGGCCGGCTGCTACAATAGCATATATTGTCCATCGCAGCCAAGCCCTGCATGGTAGCTCTATTTTGCTCTGTAGGGGATGCTACCTTAATGCAGGAAGCCTGTTGCTGCCATGTTGTGTGTGGTCTATCTCTGCCGAGCTATTGGTTGCCAGCACTACACCGAACTTTGTAAGATGGATCCTAGGGTTTCTTAGCCCAATGCAAACCATTTTGCAATAGCCCTATGGAAGTTAGGCCAATGCTTGTTAACCCAATGCTAATCTGTAGACGATACTACTTAGTATCACTTAGGCTGTTGGAACCATTTTGCGAATGGTCTATCTCAGTTGATCCATCGCTCGTTAGTTCCATTTTGAGCTGAAGACGACGTCAATCGGAAGCACATAGCTCGATGCAACTAAATATTAAAAGTTCTGTCTCAGCAACGCCATCGCTTTGTTGCTTTATTCGGAACTTTGGACTATGGTTATTAGATTTACTTAGCATAATGCCACCAGTTTGTAAAGGGTCAAGCTCAGTTACGCCATCGATTGGTATCTCCAGGCTGACCTATATGCGACAATACTTAGTGTCACCTAGGCTGTTAGAAACATTTTGCAAATAGTCCATCTCAGTGAAGCCATCGTTTGTATCTCTATTCTGGACGTTAGCTGTTGGTTCCTGGATGCGCTCAGCCTAATGCAACCGTGTTGTAAAGGGTCTATCTCAGCCAAGCTCCGCTTTGCAACTCTATTCTGTACTTTGAACGATGGTCCATAAGTCCATTTAGCAGAGTGCAACCATTTTGCAATGAACTACCTCAGCGAAGCCATCGCTTTTTGCTCTCTCCAGAATTTTGGACGACGGTTCCTGGATTTACATAGCATAATGCAACCCTTTTGTAAATGTCTAGCTCAGCCAACGCACTCATTACGGTGTTCGAAGAGCGGCCGTTGGATGTCGGATGGGCGCACGATGGGTGACCGATCGAGCGGCCGACGTACGCCGGTGTGGAAAACCTTGTGCCACTCATCGGGGGCTTGCCGAGAAAAAGTGCGCGGTTCTTCCTTCGAACGCCCGGTTTTTCACATATTTTGCTCTCTGTAGGAATAACCTAGCCACAACACCTCCCCTGCCACCACAATTGATCGCACGTTATTACAAGTCCACACATCTGAGGACAGCTTCTCAGGGATCTGCTTGCTGGGCGACAAACTGCCTTCAACCCAGCCACGTGAGCTACAGCGAAGCTTTGGTTCCTCAACAATGGAGGAAAGTTTACTTCGTGAACTATGGCTACAGAAGCTACCAAAAAACAAGCAAGCGATCCTTGCTTTTGTGGGATCCATTTCACTCGCTCTGCAAGCAGATTTAGCGGCTCGTGTTGTTTAGCGATCACAGCCGCAAGCCGCCGCCAGCAAGATCATTGCGGTCGAGTCCCAGGGCGCTTCTACCATTAGCTTATAGACAAATATTGAAGCCCCGCAAACACAAGTTGCTACACTTGGTCACCATGTTCAACAGCTTACTAGGAACCGTCCTCGTCATAGCCGAGCAGAATAGTCATTCGAACGTTCCAAGTCCGGCAACCGGCAGGCTTGCTGTTGGTAACATCAGCGCTTAGGTACCACAGCTCCTGAACGTACCAAGCTTTGCAACTTTGACGAGAAGAGGGAAAATTCTCGGCCGGCCAGTAACGACAACGGATGCGACTGGCCAAAACCACAGTCGCCTCAACCGCCTTAGGGATTTAGCTTCCGGCACCGATTCCTAGTCGACACTGGAGGCGAAGTTAGCTTTATGCCCTCTAGCTCAAATGGGGCTGGTTCACGCTCGCCGACCAAGCTGAGTGCCGCTAATGGCACACTAATAGCAACTTTCGGCGAAGGGCTGCTAACGCTCAGTTTAGGCCTCTGGCGAACATTCCGCTGGCGTTTCCTGGTACCCGCCATGTCTTTCGCCACAATAAGTATAGACTTCCTTCAACCCTTTGAACTTATCGTCCACGCTAAGAAGAATAGTCTTATTGTCCCTAGAACACAACTTAATTTTATCGGGACTAGCGCCAACGCGGCTGCTAGCACTGTCACTCGTGTCCTACCTCAAGCTTCACAGCCTTTTACAGACCATTTCAACCCGCATCCTAAGCTGGATGGCCTTCTGAACGACTTGCTTCATGTGACGTCAAACATCATGCAGCACTTTTACGATGAGGGTCCACCTGTTTCGGCCACGGACAAGCTCAAAGCTGCTAAGGCAGAAGTAGAGAAACTGCTCGAACGGGGAGTGATCCGCCCTCCAAAATTCTATGAGAAGCACCATTACACATGGTGCTGAAGCAATCCGGTGACTGGTGCCCCTGTGGTGACTACAGGGCACATAACGATGCTACCGTCCCGGATAAGCGCTCCATTCCGCACATGCACAACGTAACCTCAGTTCTAGCTGATAAGCCTATCTTAAGCCAAGTCGGCCTTGTTCGCGCTTGCCATCAGATACCTGTAGCTTTAGATGACGTTGGTGAAACGCCAGTCATAAAGCCCTTCGGCTTATTCAAATACCACAGAATGCCTTTCGGAATCAGGATGGCCGCTCAGCCTTTTCAGCGTCTCATTCATGAGGTAACGCGAGAACTCGAAGGTCTTTATCCTCATCTGGATGACACTCACATCGCCTGCTCTTCTGCTGGCGAACATCTTAGCACCTCGATGCTCTTCCCACGCTTGACGCAACTTGGGGTTACCTTCAATCCCGATTACTGCGAACTCGGAAAAAACTCTGTCGACTTTCTTTGCCACCGAATATCCTCCTCTGGTGTTGAAGCCAAACTAGACAAAATCCAGGCACTGAAGTTCCATCCTGCTGCGAGTTCCTTCAAAACGTTACGCCGATTACTTGGCCTGTTCAACTATTTTACACGCTTTATTCCTAAGTGCGCGAGTATTGTATAACAAATGACTCCTTTGCTCCGCGGTGAAAACGATCTTTTTATTTTCCAGTCAACGCTAGACCGGATTTTGAGAAGCGCAGAACGCTACCCCAACCTAGCGCTTCTCGCCAACCCAGACACAAATGCGCCACCCGCCCTGACAACTGACACATCCGAGACTGCCGTCGGTGCAATTCGTCAACAACTCATCGACCATCGTTGGATACCTCTGGGTTTTTTCTCGAAACGTTTACAACCTGCCGAATCGCTTTATAGCACCAGTAGGGAACCGTTAGCAATACACTGAGGTAACCGGTGTTTCCGTCACTATCTCGAAGGTGGACGTTGTACAGTCTTCACTGACCACAAGTCAATGATCTACGCAATCAGTGGCGCACCGGACCAGCGTTCTCCGCTGGAAGCCGGACACTGCGTCTATGTTTCCCAGCATACGACAGACGTACGACCCGTCTCAATTGCTCTCCACCCCATCGCGGATGCGTTTTCAAGCATTTATCCGACCAGTTTACTGCTTAGCATCAACATTGACCTAGCCGACATGGCTGCTGCTCAGCAAGCTGATCCCGAAATAGAAAAGCTACGACTCACCACCTCTTTGAAAGTACTCGAAGCTCCACTAACTTCAGCTGAGTGGACCATTCTTTGAAACACTTCACAAACTTCTCCCCGACCCGTAGTTCCTGCTTCGATGCGGCGACTAGTTGTCAACGCTTTACAAACCCTGTCGCATCTCGGCACTCGTGGGCTGCAGAAGATCGTAATCGAAAGGGTCGCATGGTCCAACGTCTATCGCGATGTCCAACTTTTGGCACGCTCATGCTTACGGTGCCAGCGAGCCAACGTAGAGACACAACAAAAGCTCACGTGGCTGCTCTCTTGCACCTGACACTCGTTTTGCACACGCCCATGTCGACCTGGTCGGTCCTTTGCCTCTATGCAAAGGCTACGTTTACCTCCTTACCCGTGTCGAACGAGTCACTCGTTGGTCAGAAGCAGTTCTAATAGTCAGCTGCTCCGCTAAGAACGTTGCACAAGCTTTCCCCGGATGCTGGGTAGCTCAGTTTGGTTGCCCAAGCGTTGTCATTACTGACAGAGGACCACACTTTGCCGGAGATTTCAGCGAGCTGCTCAACCTTCTCGGTTGCCAACACAAACAAACCACCGCATACCACCTCATAGCTAGTGAGATAATAGAAATTTTCCACCAGCAACTCAAAGCATCACCCTGTGCCCAATCTAGCACATCCTGGCACGAAGCACATCCGCTCGTCCTCTTAGGCATAAGCATCACGATTAAAGTGGATTTGCACGCCACTCCATTTTTGCTAGTCTTTGGATGCACTCAAAGCTTACATGGTGAACTCGTCTCACCAAAACCGCCGACAACATTCGACTATGGCGACTACGCAGCTCGCCTAGCACATCACATGCGACAGCTTCAGTCTGTTCAGCCCAGAGCACAGAGCTTGTCTACCAACGTAGAGGAAGGCTTATCTACTTTCGCGCACGTGTGCGTTCACACTGACAGCCCACGCCGGCTGCTACAACCTCCATATTCTGATCTGTACGGTGTAATACGCAGAAGCGACAAGACGTTTACCATTGCCTACAATGGTAAGACTGTGACGAACAACATCGATCGACCCAAGCCAGGATGTCTTGACAAGTCTGACTCTTCGGTGCCGCAAGTACTATCACAGCTGACACCGCAACCTCAGACCCGTAAGTTGGCTCCAACGGAAACTATAACATTAACCGACAGCACGCCTACTCGCCGTACTATCAATTAACGCGCTAGGAAGCTGAAACCTCCAGTTCGTTTTTCGGACTTCGTTAGCACTTACTATTTTACATAACACGTGCCGCTGAAAGTTTCAGCTCTGGAGCTACTGGGAGACATTCTTCGTTTTCACATCTTGCAATCTCTCAGATTGTATGTATCACTTACCTTGGCTGGCGTGTTGATGTGTTCTGTGACACTGTAGGAATCCACTTGTGACCAAAGTGTCCAATGGAGTGGCTACATCAGGCCAGTGAAAGTTTCTCGTAGCGCCATTTTCTGTCGATCCTCTTCACCTCAGCACTTCTACTTCGTAGCAACTAGTGGTCGAGGGCTCCACGTAGCTCTGCATATTCGGAGCTTACTAAGTGCCACCCTCTTTCATCCCCAACCTTCATTCTTCCAGACTGTCGGCTCAAATTCATTTGCAGTCCGTTGACTGATCCTGGGACACTTAAGATATCCACTAGCCACTAGAAGGCTTCACCCAAATGCCATTGCTAGGTGCGGATACTCCCTATCTCACCTTGTATCATTAGCAGTTCTTCGCGTTACCTACGTCACCAATTTCCAGCTGCAGCTAGTCATTGCAGGTAGCATACATATCTACGCTAGAAGCCACTCTGCATCTCTCCAACTTACTCTCTTGAATGGTTAGCATAACATACCTTCACTGGTTTGTTGACTTCTTCTGTCACTGTAAGTATCTAATAAAAATGAAATGGTTCAATGGAATTCCGTTGCTGCCCACTGGTTCTCTCCATTAGCACAATTATCCTTCGTTCTTCTTATCTTCATTACATTTACTGCAGTGACTCATTGTAGGCTCCATATATCTTTGAGCTTTTCTGGAGATACTAGGAGACATTCTTCGTTTCTTCATCCTGTAATCTCACAGAATGTCTGTATCACTTACCTTGGCTGGCTTGTTGATGTGTTCTGTGACACTGTAGGAACCCACTTGTGACCAAAGTGTCTAATGGAATGCCTACTTCTGGCCACCGAATGTTTCTCGTAGTACCAGTTTCTGTCGATCCTCTTTACCTCAGCACTTCTACTTAGTAGCAACTAGTGGTCGTAAGTTCTATGTATCTCTGCACATATCCGGAGCCTGCCAAGTGTAACCCTCTTGCATCCCCAACATTCATCCTTTATGGCCGTCTGTGTCACATTCATTTGCTGACCGTTGACTTATTCTGGGACACTTTAGGTATCCACTAGCCACTAGAAGCCTACACCCCAATGCCACTGCTAGTTGCGGATACTCGCTATCTCACCTTGTATCATTATCATTTCCTCGTATTACTTATGTCACCACTTTTCAGCTGCAGCCAGTCATAGTAGTTAGCATACATATCTACGCTAGTAGCCACTCTGTATCTCTCCCACTTACTCTCTTGAATTGTTAGCATCACATACCTTCACTGGTTTGCTGACTTCTTCTGTCACTGTATCTAATAAATAACTAGAAGGTTCAACGGAATTCAGATGCTGTCCGCCGGTTCTCTCCCTTAGCACAATTACCCTTCGTTCTTCTTATCTTCGTTACGTTTATTGCAGATGTTCATTGTAGGCTCCACACATCTTCGAGCTTATCTGGAGATACTAGGAGACATTCCTCGTTTCTTCATCCTGTAATCCAGATTGTCTGTATCACTTACTATCGCTGGCTTGTTGTTGTGTTCTGTGACACTGTAGCAGTCCACTTGTAACCAAATAGCCTAATGGACTGGCTACATCAGGGCACCGAAAGTTTCTCGCAGCGCCATGTTCTGTCCATCCTCTTAAACCTAAGCACTTCTGCTTAGCAGCAACTAGAAATCGTAGGCTCCACGCATTTCTGGAGCTTGCTAAGAGCTGCTCTCTTCTATCTCGAACATACTTTGTGGCTGTCTGCGTCACATACATCCGCTTTTTGCTGATTTACTATGGGTAATTAAGGGCATACACTAGCAACTAAGAGGCTTCATGCAAATTCCATTGCTGATCACTGATACTCACACTTACAGCGACCCTAACTGTTCCTCGTCTTACCTCTGGCTCCCGTGTTTAGCAGCAGTCCTTCTTCATAAGCTACTATCATCTTTGTGCTTATCCTGAGCTGCCAAGGTCCACACTTTTTCCCTCCAAGCTTTAATCCCTGGGACTGCGTGCATCACATACACTTGCTGTCTGTCGCCCTAATTAGGTGTCCACTAGCAATTATAAGGCCACACCTAAATGCCATTGCTCATCCGCGACACCTAATTGGCCGTAGTACAGCTCTCTCGCGGGCTTCTCACGACTCAGGCCTCCTTAATTATACTCCATTAACACCACCACATGATTTGATTAGCTGCACGTCGACGCGTCGTAGTCTATTATTCTCTAACTATCTAACAACCTCTTTGTATGCTTGCGCTTTACTTGTCCGCTGCCATTCTACCACGAAACCACTCTTAGTTTTCTTCTGTCGTGCAAACATATCCAGGTATTCAGCATAAGCCGCTCTTCTGCCACACATTTCTAGACCTTTATCTACCCACTACTTGCTGTATTGTCTTAGGCATTTTTTACCTGCAATACTCCAAGTCTCGGGCTAGCAGTCCATGCCTCTATCCAGCTAGGCACTATTACCCTAGCACTCTGGCTGCTGCGGTTAGATCTCAGGTTCTGATGTCCACAGCAACCTTAATGTACGCATATATTCTGGCTATTTGCGGTCCTTCCGTCAATTAGCCCTTCTTAGCTTTTTAATTCGGCACTCTCTCTCACCTGGTCAGTACAGAGACGCCCCTTAGCTTCTCATCTACAGGTCTTCATTCCTCAATTCTTCGCTGCTATTTTTGCGAAACTTACCCATGTACGAGTCCAAAAGACTCACTGGCTTTCCCTGGGTCAGCATATTCTACGCTCCCCAGCGAAACTTCCCACGCAACAGTTGCATCATAGCAAACGGATCCTGTGTTTTCTTTGCTTAACGGCGCAACGCTCTGCATCCAAGGTACACGGTAGCAACCAACCTATAGGGCTTTGCTTCCGATGAATATTCAAAAGACACTTTTAGCATAATCATTGTTACACATTGTACATCATATGTTTCCTCTAAATGTTAGACCATAGTACGTAAATAATGCTTGTTTCCACGTCTGTTCTTTGCGGCCCTGTTTGTCTCTCACCTTCCCTTTCTCCGAGGTCTGGAACTTCTTGGAGATCTGGGATCGGAATGTGAAAGAGCTTGCTCCTGGGACAGGACATAGAAACCCCCAAGGACCTACATAGAACACGGCTGTACAACAAGTGGATAAAAATGCACTCACTACCATGACCGTCGTCCAGTAATGGTAGCTGGACATGACGCCTTTATACTCCTGCGAAGTATACATAATCCTGTAAATTCTAGAAGCAAGAAACGGAAGTTTTGCTCACCTGGACACGAAGATGACGAAGGTCTAACCCTCCATAGGCCTCAGCCATTATGGCCGCCGCGAGCAAAAATAACCTGTTCAGCTAACAGAGGAAATTAGAAGGCAATTGACGGCGGTTAACCGAGTGTTAAATCAGTCGACGAGCTGCTCTGCCAGTTTTACATTAGTGTACAAACGGATTTCTGACAGTGTTTCAGGACGTGGTGGGTTTTCGCCTGGCAAGCGTTCTCCCTATAAAAAGCCACAAGTGTCCGCTTAACAACACTGCGACGTGGCGGATGTGACTCGCCACTGAATAAAGTCACTGCCCACAACTACATACTGGCAAGCGGACCTGAATCCTAATGTAATATTTTCCAGACAAGTTTTCTCTACAAACGGAATGCCCAGCCTGTTTACACTACGCCCACTATAACCCAACTTGTCGTCATGTTTTGACGAATTTATACCTCAAGATTAATTTTACAATTTCCAAAGCTTGGACAACTTTCGGCTTATTGCCGATTACATACATAGCAACGTGTTTGTTGCGAAACATAAATTGCTTGTAAACGTTGATCATGCCTGGTCAGGTGTGTCTCGGAAATTCGAGAATATACTATTTATTTATTTATTTATTTATTTATAAGTCTTTTCCAATATCCACAAAATGAGACCAAAACGTTTTGAAACTAGCAAGAGAGGCAACGCCTTCTGAATACCCAAAAGCACATTTGCATGTTTTTCATTTAGCACACTTCTGTGCATTGCTATACATTTACGCCGTTTTTTCATTCTGCTTTCCATATACATCGTCGGTGGGTTGCACTTAGGTTGCACTTTTCGCTTCAAATGGAAGTGGAACGAACTTCCTGCTCAACCACCTGCGTTAACTTTAATAACCCCCCCACCTCTAACAGTGTTGTTACAGTTTCGATACCGTAGGGAGGACACTGGTGGGAGCTCGCTAGGGTTCGATGGCATGGTTCTCAACCTGGTCAGGTAGTAGGCCGGCTCCCCACGGACAGTCATCACCGGCTTGCTAGCCGAACAACCACCACATAGTGCCAGCTGGGTGGTTCGGGTAAATCCCGTGCCAAGAAATGTTTCGGCGGCAGTGTTCCAGGATGTGGTGGGATTACGATGGCATGCGTTCTTCCTATAAAAGCTACAGATATCCGTTTAACAACACTGTGACGTGGCGGATGTGACCCGCCATGAACGACGTCACTGCCCTTTCCCATTTCCGGAGAATCATCCACCCTTCGCGAACGTCATACGATCCGAAGCGCTCCATTGAGTTTGGCCTTTGATGGCGAACACTACGAACAAAACACACAGTGTCATCTTTACCTAATCACACAACGTGGCTACTTACAAATACGGATATAAACATAATTTTGCATGTCAGCAGACACATACATACCTTCGCCACTTCCCAAATATACTAATTTATGCAAATGCCGAGCCTATTTGTCTGTATTAGCATGATCGCGCCCATGATGGTGTGCCTCGTGATGACGAGCATAAATTATTTATTTATTTTTATAGTGCTGCTCATCCCAACACTTTCACCCTAAGACCGCAGTTTCGTCCTGGTTGGGACTCATCAGTTGGAGATAGCCCGAGCTGGGCTGAAACTCAGAGCCTAGTGGCTCATGGTTGACATCATGAGCACTATGCCACTAAGATCCGTGAGCAACGCTTGGTCCAGGGGGAACGAATTCAAAGGTGGACTTGGAGAATCCGCTGGTGTTTATTTCATTTTTTACATTTTATGTTTTATACTTTATTTTTATTTTAGATTTTATTTATTTAGTTATTTAAATCATAGGACTGCTTACGCAGTCTCTTATTGGGAAGGGCTATGTAGCAGTCTGGGATTTCCCCGGTTTACCAATGTAAAATTCTACTTAAAATTATTGAATTGTACCCCGAGGCAACCGGTGTGTTTTATTGAACTGATTGCTGAATTCGAAAGCTTGACTTACTGATAGACACTTTTGATTAACGCTCATTTCTGTTGCACCGCGCGACTGCCCGGTGTGCTGTGATTCCTCCGTTACCCTAGCTAGAGGGTCGTCGGTGTTGTTTTTTATAACTAGCTAACAGGGAAGCTTTTACTGTACCAATAAAGTTTCCCTGCAACTCCATCTGCTTTTCCGGATCGCACTCAATGCACCCCGTACATGCTACTTGCTAAACTGTCTCTTTCCGGTATTTATGACAACGGCATGTTTACTGGGTGACCTACTAGCTCATCATCTCCTATGACTGGCTAGGTAGCCCATATACTTTACTTACATAAGCGCTTTCGGCTTCATCCCTGGATATGTCACTGCGCGCCTAATTGCAAGCTGTGCCAAGTTGTTTCCGCATTCGCGGTACGGACAAAGTATAAAATAAATATTACAAATAAATATTTATTCTCGACTATGCAAGGCAAGCCCATGGTGATATGCTCAGGTAGGTGCAACTGTACAGAAATTTTATGGCAACTGTGACAGCAGCAATAGCTAAGTGTACATAAATTCCTGCTAGGAACTGTGCAGTGGTGGAATGGTGAAATAACCATTGGGCTGATGTGAGATCGGGACCTCAGCTAATAATAGCTTTATAACCCTGAATGATCAACTGAAAGATAAATGAACAGTAAGCTCAAAGGTTGTAAAAATAAACAGTTCGTGCGCTCGGCAAGCAAAGAGCAACGGTGGAATTGTACAGAGTTGAGAGTATATGCGTGAAGTCGTCTAAAGAAGCGACAACAGTAAATGCCGATGTAGAGGTTCCAGGGTAACGAACGTAGCTAAGTTGGTGGCGCTCGTTTCCTTGCCAGTATGTAGTTATGGGCTGTGACTTCCTTCGATGGCGAGTCAACCTCGCCACGTTGCGGTGTTGGTACACGGATATTTTTGGCCTTTTATAAGGAAAACGCACGCCAAGCGAAAACCCACCTCGTCCTGAGGCACTGTCGTTGGGCCCTTGTATGGCTAGTTGTAAATGGCAATGCTTCTTGTTGATCGCTTATTTGCTCGCTTATTCGCAGTCAAGTTGCGTCCCATTTTTTTATTAGCTGATGCGTTACGCGAGAGCCTATTTCGTTCTTGATTCCCGTTTGGTCATGACTGAACGGCTCAACCCGATTGGTAGGTCAGTACTTGAACATCTTTTATATATGAAATGTTGCCGGGCTGTAGAACCGCAGAAGTTGTCCAAGGGATACCTAGAGAAATATATTGAAGGATGGGATATTGGCCAGAAAATACATTGGTGTTCCCGGGGTAATTTGTAAAATGGGTTGGAGGTGTAGAAATTTACGGGCAAAGACTGAGCAAAGCGGGGTAAAGAGCTTTGGATAAAAGTATCCAGTAGCGAAAACGGCTGAACCCCATTGTCCTGGCCCTGCGTCGGCAGTAAAATGCTCCTTCAGTAGTCAAAAGAAGAGCTCCAGGGAAGAAGTAGGTAACAGATATATTGTTTGGCGAATTAAACCCAAGTGTTAAGGCCTCAAAAAGTTTTATCTCCGCAAGGTGACGAATCATTTGATCTGTCGGTAAGTTGTAAAAGCGGCGGATAATATTCCAACAGTTGCCTTGTATTGTAGTAACGTTGCAGCTGTGGACGACTTCTTGGGTGCTCGACGCCGTATCTGTGACAATCTCGGGCAAAGTTAACGAACAGACAGCTACACGGACAAGCGGAAGACATGCATCCGTAACATAGTCGCTCAATTGTAACAATGGCTAAACTACTGCACCCCATATCATGTATTTGTTATTTATATATCTATTATCCATATGTATCCTAGCTGACAATGTACCTTCACCAGACTGGTAACAAAGACTGGTGCTTAAATTCTGTCCGCTCTGGATGAGGCGTCTCGGGGCTTCCTATTCGAGTGCTACGCTTGTCGCTAATGATACCTGATCTACTAGCGGGTCTGCATGTGTCATCCCCATCGTTGCGCATGACCTAATGCTATCGACCCCGAGCCACCGCATTTAAACTCGTAGCGTTGGACCAGGCTTGAGCTGGCTATTTGGCCGGGCGACGGTGGTGTGGTCTTCCAGGTCATCCCATAAAGGAACACGAGCAGCGTTCAGACGGACTCACGTTTATGGTGTAGTTATGGATTGATAACACTCGCATGCTGTATTGTCAATGCGGCTACCGTGTCGTTTTGAGCGGTAGTTAAGTGGTAAAACAAACTCGCAATACCTCAGTTAAGTACATCCCAGTTTGTTTAACACATCAATGCAAAATAGTCGCAGTATCCACCTCACTACCTTTGGGTGGCCAAACTAAAAGTTTCCCTTTTCCTGCCGATATCCACCTACCGACTGGTACAGCCTTATTAGGCTTATCACCACGGTTAGCATAATATTGCTAACCAGGTTTTCGTCAACTGTTTCCTTTCAAATATATCAATACTTGATAATATGATAAAAGATTCTAGGTGAACAATGCGCTGTAAACAACACACAAGCAATGCTACGAGAGCTGCAGTTCCCTCTAATTGTAGGGCTCCATTAAACGCCACAAGTCAGTGTAGTTGCTTGTAGTACGGCCTTCACATGACTGCCAATATCTCTTCTATCACACTTCGCTTATATGTATCCCTATGTTTCATGAAACCGATATGGTCGTGGTGTCTACATCACTATTCGTAGTACTATATCTACCATCCTATCCGATGGATGTGTTTGGTCCAGCTGTTATGCTCGCTCGATGTCAACCAGGTGAGTGCGGCGCGGGAAGGAACAAGTTGTTTCAACAGGCAGTACTTCGTCATTCCACGGTTACAAAAAGCTATCCACGCTCAATTTTCACACGGTATGACTAAAGTACCTGACGGCAGCAAGACTATATCCCGTAAAACCATAAATACGGTTATAAGGTAAGTGCAGGGATCAAGGTATACGTTTATTATGGAAAGGTACAGTCCCGCTATTTGAATCGTACGAAAGTTTGCACCAGCTACGGGTATGTGGAGGTTCATAGTAGCTACAATTAACAAAAGGTGCGAATGTAAAGCCTGAGTGCTACATGTACAATTGATTAAAGGACGCAAGCAATCAAGAACAACTTTCCATCAAAAAAATAGCTAGCAACTAAAAATACAACGTAAGATACGGTTTTATAATAGTTAAATAAATAAATAGTCTGTTTCCAACTTTATAGTGCCACACTTATTCAGGCAGGATGAAACGTTTATAGGCAGTTGTGCATCAAACCGATACTTTAGGTTCAATCTTGTGTAGGTGAAAAGGTCAAGGCACTATAAGTGCAATGACACGATGCCTGTTGTCGGAGAGTATCATAATCTTGCATGCGTCGGAGAAAGTTGACGTAGGAGTCTAGTCGACTCGCCAGTATGTAGTTGTGGACGGTGACTTTATTAGGTGGCGATTCACATCCGCCACGTCACAGTAATGTTAAACAGGCGTTTGTGGTTTTTTATACGGAGAACGCTTGCCAGGCGAAAACCCACCACGACCTGCACACTGCCGTAAAGCATTTTAAACCCTAATGTTTAGCTGGCAAAAAGGCTTGACGACTAGTTTCATATTCGGTTATTCGAAATTACATGGCTTCTAACTTCCTCTGTTAGCTAGACAAACAATTTGATCAGGGCTGCCGTGATTGTTGAGGTCGGTTCGGGAGGGGAACCACGCGAATAGTCGTATGGTTGTGTCCAGGTGAGTAAAAGTTCAAATGCTCTGCTATTTGGCGTTTTCAGACGAATAATTTATGGGATTATGAAGATGTGTCCAGCTCTCCATACTAGACATGGGTTGTGGTGGATGTAGCTGAGTCTCTTTAGTGTAAACCATGGCAAAGTAGGTCCTTGTCGGTTGTTACGTCCGTCTTGAGTGAAAAGTGTTCCTCAGTCCAAGCCCAGATGTCCAGAAAGTTCCGGACCTCGGAGGAAAGGGAAAGTGAGGGACGACCGAGAGAAGACCGCAACAACAGGCGTGGAGTTAGACATTGTTAAAGTCTTATGTTACAACAGCTGGTGTTGAGACAAAAGCATGCACACTGTGCAACGATGATTAGGCTGAAAGTGCCTTCTGAATATTCTATAGAATTATTAGCCGTATGCGCAGATTGCTAACGCCTGCGTAGAGACAAGAGCGTTGTACCAGTAAGTAATCCACGAAGTATCGGTTAAGTATGAGCCAAAAATAACGTGGGGAGAGAGCAACGAGGGTTATGATATTGGTGGTGAATGCAAGGTGCATGAACAGGAAGTAGCTAACGTAATGCGAAAGCGAGCGCAGAATGAGAAGTGAAAAATAAATAGGTTTCCGAGAGAGAGAGATCTAAAGGTCAATTGGCGGTAAGGCAGCGTGACGATTGGATGCAGATATTCTAAGGGAATATAGGTTATTGAGATATGGAGTGGCTCCTAACAAGCACTAGATAATGACATATGCATGGAGCCTGGAACCACTAGCTACTTGTAAACAGAGGTGCCGAATATAAGACGACCGACAGATAGTGGCGCTAGGAACGCCTATCAGTGGCCAGATGTAGCCTTTCCAATAAGACGCTTGATAACTAGTGTATGCCTACCGAGTCACAGAAGGCATCACCAAGCCAGCGTAGGTAAGTGGTACAGACATTCCAGGAGAATGCATGATGGAGAGACAAGGTGTGTATCCTAGCAAGCTCAAGTTCTGCGCAGAAGTGATATGGAGACTTCGGTGAATCGTTGCAAAGTGTTAAGGAAGCTAAGAAGGGCGATAGATATTGGCGCTAGGGGCCAGCAAGGGCATTTGGATTAAGCATACTAAATAAATAAATAAATATATATTTTATTCTCCACTATGCGAGACACGCCCATGGAGGCGTGATCAGATATGTACAACTGCACAGACATTTTATGGCAACTGTAACAGTGAGAGCAGCAAATCGTTCATATGTTCAAGACTGGAACAGTACAATAAATAATTAAATAAATAAGTAGTTTATTCTCAGTTGCATAGACGCACCAACTCAGGCATGATCAAGGTTTGAAAACAAATGTGTATCACGACGGTACATCGGGTTCAATCGTGTGTAGTGGAAACGGTGTCGGGAAGAGTTGATGTGTGAGTCTAGTCTACTTGCCGGTATGTAGTTGTGGGCAGTTTCTTTATTTAGTGGCGAGTCACATCCGCCACGTCGCAGTGTTGTTAAACAGACATTGGTGGCTTTTTAAAGGGAGAAAGCTCGCCAGGCAAAAACCACCACGTCCTGCAACCAGTGGATACCTACAGTGACAGAATAAGTCAACAAACCCGCGAACGTATGTGATGCAAGCAATTTAAGAGCGCAAGTGCTAATGAGATAAGGGGTGTCTCCTAGCGCAAAGATGTATGCTATCTACATCGTCTCGTTGCAGCTAAGCAGTAGTGACATAAGTTATACGAAGAACTGCTAATGGTACTAAGGGGGAGAGAGCATCGATGGCAAGCAATGGCATTGGGGTGAAGCCTTCTAGTTGCTAGTGGATACCTAAAGTGTCCCAGAATAAGCCAGCAGACAGCAAATGTATATGACGCAGGCAGTCCCAAAGAATGAAGGTTGGAGATAAAAGAGAATGGCTCTAGCAAGCTCCTGATATGCGCAGAGATGCTTGGTGCCTACGTCCACGAATTGTTACTAAAGGGAGATGCGTTGGTTAAGAGGATCGACAGATAAGGGCGCTATGTAAAACTTTCGGTAGCCAGATGTAACCATCCTACTAAGAAGCTTGGTCACTAGTGGATTAAAGCAGTGTCAAATAATGGCTCAGCAAGCCAGGGAAGGTAAGCGATACAGACAATCTATAAGCTTACGGGATGGAGGAACAGGGAATGTCTCCTAGTAGCTTCGGATATACGCAAAGATATGAGTAGCGTACAACGGATGGCTGCAGAAAACGTGATGGAGATAAGAGAAACGAAGGATATTGGTGCTAAGAGAGGAAAGGAGTGGACAGCAACTGAATTCGCCTTAAGCCTTCTAGTTATTAGTAGACAGTTAGTTTGAAAGAAGAAATCAACTTACCAGGGAAGTTTTGTGATGCAAACAATTTAATAGAGTGAAGGTTAGGTAGATAAATATTGGCGCCTGGTGCAGATATATGCTATCTGCAGGGTCCCGCTTCAGCTTAGAATTGGTGACGTAATAAATACGAAGAACTGGTAATGTTACTAATGGGTAAAGAGGACATCGACTACTAGCCATGGCGTTGGTGTGAAGCGCTCTGGTTGCTATTTGATACCTAAAGTGTTCCAGAATGGATCTGCAAACGGCGGATGTAGTTTATGCATTCAGTCCCAAATGAAGAAAGTTTAAGATATGTGGAAGTGGCTCTTAGCAGGCTCGGGATATGCGCAGAGATGGTTAAAGCTTATGGCCAATAGCTGCCTCCAACCAGAAACTGAAGTTAAGGCGATCGACGGACGGTGGCGCTAGTAAAATCCATCAGTGGCCAGAGGTAATCTTTCACATACGACGCTGGGTCATTTGTGTATATCTACAGTGTCACAGAATGCGTTATGCTGTCAGCGAACGTTAGTGATGCAGACATTTCGTATTGGGAGAGGAAAGCCAGAGCCAAACAATAAGAGATGTAGTAGGAGTATACGCTACATGGAAGCTCGATTAAAAGAGAATATTCCATGTTGTCGTGCTTCCTAGGTTAACAAGTATAAGCGAGAACGGCGTTAGCTTTGCTATTGGGATATATGTTTGCAACCTTAACTGGTAACAGCTGTCCTACGCACGCCAGCTTCACAATATAGGTTGTAGCCAGTTAAGTTGATGCGAGTAGCCAGAGGCAGTTGTCTCGAGCTAACCAGATGTGGGAGTCTTGAGGGAATGCAGAGGCATTCGGTATCCGGGGGCTGATGCCTAAGTGATGAAAGACTTAGGAGGTAGTTGAAGGATGTAGGCAGATAGGAATATTAGGAGTCGGGCTGGAGGTATTGTGAGAAGGTAAGAAGAAAAGACTGTAAGTGGTCTGGTCCAGTTTCAAGATACTCCTGTTCAGGACAGTTGATATTCGGTACTTTGGAACTTTGTGTGACAGCGAGGTATTTGCCAATAGAGAAGCGGAACTGCTTTATATTCATAGATGCCTTTATTATGAGAGGTAACCTGTTCCATCATGTGCGTATCTGTAGAGGTATAATTTGGAGGGCATACAACTGCGCGTACTTGGTAGGATAATGGAGTGTGGTCAATCGCGTAGGCAGTACGAAGTGATATATGAGTCTGTGACAGGGGTTAGTGGGCTCCCATTGGGATTGGTATTAAGCGAATATAGAAAAGGGAGGTTGGTTTTCAGTCGGCGCAGCCATAAGGTGTCGAGCTTAAGTGTGTTGCATCGATCCCGGTAAATTACAACAAACATTGCACAAATTCTCCAGTTACTTTGCTGTTTTACCTTTTCTATCGGTTTCCCAACGCACCGTTTACCATTTTAGCGTTTATTTTTCGATTTTCTCAATAAGTTGCTAAGCATAATCGGTAGTAGTCCTGCTCACCACCGTCCGGTGTCTAGTAGATGGTTCTTTTTGTCTGCTTGATTAGTCGCGCAAATATGACCTGTGGCGAGGACACTACTGAGGACGGCGTGCGGCGGAGCATACAGGTGCTTTCCGTGCATGGCTATCATACACGTAGTATTGACACCCAACCGAAGCATTGGATTAGTAAACCAAAGCCGCAAACTGTCAACGCGTAACACATGTTTTTGGCCCTTGCATTTAGGGGGACAACGCAGCATATTTCCTTAAACGCAAGATGAGACAAAGTTACAGAAACGATAATCAAAAGTGCTCTCAAAATGATTTAGACGAGCCAAACTTTGTTTTTCCGGCCATTCCAAGACCAAGCGCCTAACCGTCTCTAGTCTGTGATAGTTTATCGGTTTTCCTATCCCTGTGGGTCAAGGTACCTTGGAGGCACGACCAGAAATTTAGGTCACAGTATAGAAAAGATCACTCAAATACGCTCAACAACGACAAACGGGCGCAGCTGCAGTTCAACTACAAACTATCTGGTAGGTACCAAGCACTAAGTTGACAAACAAACCGCTTTTGACATCGTGTACAAAATACCATCGCATCCGCACCACAGAATAAGAACTCGGCTGCTTGCTGCGGCGGAGTCGGGATGCATAAGACTTAAAAAGCAAAACGCGCATTCAAAAGTAGAGGGTTCAATCGACGCAGCTGCTTTAGCCAGCCACCTAAGAAAGAGGGGGTTTACATCCCAGCCCTAAGGTGATATCCGTGACCTAAGCACCTGAACAATGTCGATAAAATAATTTGAGTCGCTTAAGCAACGCTTCTGCTGTACAGTGCTCTAAATTATTCTAAATTATCATTCAGTAGTGTAACGACCTGACGAGGAATTAATTGGACAGAATTGCCTGTCGAAACTTTTCTGCTCAGTTCCTGTTTGGGATCCACAGGAAAGGGCAACTGATACAAATAGAAAGGTAACCAACGAGGCGAAGCGGCAGTTACTCAGTTCAGTAGTGGATCTCCAAGAAGTTAACGATCTCAGAGAGAAGGGAAATGGAGAAAAAGCCGACAGCAGCCAGGTAGAATCTCTTCAAATAAACATACGTGTCTTACGTATCTGGCTTCTTCCTTTGTTTGTTCGGGCCATCAATTCCTGAACAAGGCCGGGGAGTTGGAGCTTTGACTCATTAGCTTTGCCGTTGGGCAACAGACCCCTTTATGTGAGTAGGTCTGCCAGCAGGACAAGATCACCATTCTTCAAGCGACGTCATTTCATGCCAGCTTTGAGGCTTTTGCAATGTAAATAAATAGCTCCTTAACCACCTCTTCTAAACATCAGCTGACAACCGTTGCACTTGTTGCAACTGTCTGGTCAGCCTGCCCTGCATGACTGTCTGCTCCGTCTCCAGTGATCGATTAAGGTCAGCAGCTGGCCTATTGTTGTGGCTCCAATCTCATCCGCATGACCAGGGTTAGGTAACAAAGGTCAATTGATGAGGATCCGTTATACCTCAACAAACGTCGTCTGAAGAACTTCGTCGCTGACAAGCTGTTCCCTAGACATCACACTGAAGACCTTTCGTGTAGAACGTAGCCACTTTCCTAAACACCACCGCGAGGACTACTAGGTGGTGGGTTAAAAATCAATGCAAAATTTCTTTCTTACATTGTCCAGTGTGGCGTCTTGCTTACATGAACAAATTGAAGCTTTAAATTCGCTTTCGGCACCAAGGAAATTTAATCCATTATCGCAATAGATTTTCGAAAGAACACTGCTTCATGAAATAAATCGAGACCGCGCGCAAAAAGGAGGCTGTGTCCATAGCACGAGAAAATTCAATGTGAACTGCCAACACTGAAAGAGTTGTAAGCACACAGCCGTAACGCTAGCCCGTTGCTTGCTTTGTATTACTCATACTGGTCCAATATAGTCGACACTAACTGCTGCAAATGCTGGCTGCTATAATGAACAACTGGCCTGAACCAACAATTCCACCTGTTGCCCACAGTGTTGAACAATCCAGGTCTAACAACTTGAACGAACCCGCCCGGTCTTCCGGACTGCTGAAGCACCACCTAATATGCAATGGCGTTGGCGCAGTTCAGAGAGCAGGGGAGAAGTTCCGCCATGTGCGTTGCTGTCGTGACGTGCCATGATGAGGAGACACGTCACAAGTTGTCCATCTGGTACTAGAATAGGATGCCTTTCGTCGTAATTCAAGGGCGACCAATTCAGTCTCTTATCCATTCGTTTCCTTTTTCTCCCGAGTCTGTCACAGGTACGGCGACACGCACCCAAGGAATTGTCCTCCGTTTCGACAACAATCCAAGGCACACAGTTCCTCTACCTGGACATGAGCGGAAAATTATCAACTTTTTTACAACTTACTAACTGGACAAATCAATCAATTCTTCCGCAGCATTAACTGAGTCAATTATCACAATACCTATTACATATCTCAACTGGAGACTTTCGACAGGAAGCACATTCTTGCAACAAAGCTTGAATCGCATCTAACTTACCGTCAACGCTCAAATGGCCGTTTACAAATTCTAATCAATTCACTACATACCGGGATCTCGATTCTTCTTCGGACCTATCTTCCTCCAAGACTCAACATATTTCAAGTATATCTTCAACTTCACTTTCTGCAATGATCAACATCATATCCAGATTTTCGCCTGGCAAGCGTTTCCCTATAAAAGCACAATGTCCGTTTTAACAACACTGCAACGTGGCGAATGTGACTCGCCACCGAATAAAGTCACAGCCCATAACTTCACACTGGCAGCTCATTAGAATCATCATACGCTTGCTCTTCAATTATCTTCCAATGGATCACTCAGGATTCTTTATCTATTATTACTCGAGGTATGACTGCGATATATGGCAGAGCGATTATGTCCAAACAAATCGTTCTTTCGCATGTTCACCATCGCACAGTTCCAAGCATGGACATATGAACAATTTTCTACTGTCACCACAGTTCCCATAAAATGTCTGTACAGCTGTACATACCTGAGCATGCCTCAACTGGCGTGCCTCGCATAGTCGAGAATAAATATTTATTTATTTATTTATAGAATAGCACTGTCCAAGCATGTACAAAATACCCTCAGTGATCCAGATGAAAGTTTAAGGCGGTAAATAGATACGCTTGGAAGCTTAGATATAGGCACAACTAGCACCTTTGCAAAAATTTTGCGAATATCTTCTGCGCTATTTCTACTCCAGCTTCTTTCAGTTCGGGTTAAGTTAAAAGCCCTACAAAAGAATTGGTTGCATGTCCTCTGTACCTTTGTAAAGGTAGCGCTTAACTCTGAGAAATAGTACAATGCCCTTCTGCATTTTGCACTGACAGTCATGATTTGCAAAAATTTCTAACCAAGCCTTGGTTGTTGATACGCAATGGATAAGCACATCCTCCATTTTCAGCCCCTCCTTCTGCAAATCATTTAAAGGTAAAAGAGGTTCTGAGCAGTGACTCTGGAGAAGATGTAAGTTTTCAAGTCGGGTGAATAGCATCTGCCTTCGTGATTCGTCGCTGACACGGAAACCGTGGGAAACACGGTCCGCCATAGTCTCCAAGGTTTTAACCCACTTCAATCAGTTGGATGAGAACACTGATGATGCAAGATACCTATACCTTAAGAAAGTCGTGAATCGTCGAGTCGTACAACGTATGAGTTGCAGAACGACTATGGAATCAGTCCAATACACCGGTTGTTCTTCTAAGTGTAACTCCTGTGACCATTACGCGGCTAATTGCAAGGCAATAACGTCTGGTGTAAATACAAGCAACGTCTTGTGCTCATGTTGAATGCAGAAAGCAAGGACCACCCCACCAGAAGAAGAAGCTTAAATCGGTTATCTGGACCCAAGATCCTTGCGCGTAGTAGTGTACCATGCCCAGCTCTGCAGGAACCGAGAAGCAACGTAGCTGTACTGTACCCTCAACAAGGTTCTGCTTAATTACTTTCGGGGGCCGCAGCCGTTCCAACAAACGAATATCGTTTAAACTCGGAGCAACTCAGCCCATGCTGGCTCATTGAGTGGTGCGTCCCATTCCGTTCCTTTTTAGACCAATGATTGTGGGATTAGCTTAGCTTGGAGCAATACCGCAGCTACCAGCTTTATTGGGCCGTATATCGAGGCAACACAAGGCAGGATTGACCGAGAGGAACAAGCCCTTCCAACTGTTATTATACTGAGGCATGTGCAGTCAACAGATAGGTTCCAGTGTAGCCCTAATGTGAGGTGCACGTTATTGGATGGTAGAGTTAAGTTTACAGAATCGCAAGCAGGTTGATTCACCGATGATTCTCGCAAAACCATACCGTCCTTGCACATCCATTTGGTTAAATAAAGCCTCCATTGCAAGCAAGTTCTCGAAATTGGGCAATGAAACGTTGGGCTATTTCTCGATGATTGCAACTGAATATGCATTGACCAACGTAACGACTTTGTTGCATAACAGAAATGGCTACATCTGTGAAAGCATTTCCTCTCTCGTCAATTGTTCTCCCGTATGTAATCGTGGCACAGCTTGGAGATGAAGTAACACCAAATGAGTGGACTGTCAAGCGGACTACCTCCCGAGTACCCATCCGTCCATCAATTAGACCACCCTAACCACGTACATAGTTTAGATCCTTCTTTGCGACTATTACCTGATAAAACATCATTTCAATATCGCTAGGTATAGCCAAAATACCCAGACTAAATGTTAATACAATGCCAACCAAGTTATTTGTCAACTCCTGGTCCTTAACGCAGCTGTTGACTTATCGAGGTGCCTCAGCTAATGCTATCACCGTCGGACACGTCGCAAACTTTGTCTGGTCTTTTGGGTTATCACAGCGTGACGTGGCATGTACCACGCTCCATTCTTGTCAGTAAATACGTCGGTGTCAACTAACACCGAGACGCCATTGGATAAATATATTTCCACAGCAGCTTTGCACATCTGTCATAGTTTAGTGGTCACTAGGAGCCTCTTCCGCTGGGACAATAGCCTTCGAGGTGCAATGGGATAGTTACTCGGTAGATTCGTGCGCCCGCTTTTCCGTGGTAGTCTGGGTTAATAATGGGTGTCACACTCGGGCACTGATGATGCAAGTTGTTTTAGAACGTGCACGTCATCTAAAGACATCCCGAGGAACTGATTCCGAGGCTCGGTAAACTCTAGCTCCTACACACTTTTGAGAAAGGCGGCTCTGTGATTCTCCCTAGAAATAAGTTCGTAACGACGTCCCACGCAACTGGAATCCCGACTAGGACTAGCAGAACCTAACCAAAATGATTCGGTATGGCAGGAGTTTCGGAGATTTTCCCATATCTACGCTCGAGCGCCCAATAAACCTCCATGAAAGTTATGCCACATGGACACCTATATCTACTTCGTGACTTTCCGGAAATTTCAGGTATTTTAACTGTGCCCAATGTTCCAGCCATTTTCACTCTGGTATAATTCATTGGACGTGACGGATCAGTTTAACAGATCAGGTATGATTCATGTAAACTGACCTTTTTCCTTCCAAGTGCAGTTAATTTAGCTAACCACGGGTGAGTACACAGGCGTGTATATTCCAACTAACGACAGTGCTGTCGGTAGGTTAAGCTTCAGTAATAAGCATTCTTTTACGAGGGATTCGTCTGACCCTGGATCCAACAGTACGTTCATCACTATCGTCTTATATTTGGGAAAAAGCTTGACGAGTAGCGCTCCCAAGGCAACCCGGACAGCGAACGCTACGGTTTCACGAACCGCAGCAAGCGGTGAAGTTGTCTGAATTGAGCTACGCTGTGTGATAAAGAAGAAGGTCGTAGCCGACATCCATGCACCTCACAAGTGAGCCGAGATTTACAGCTACCCGACGAACGATTTGGCTTCATACACGACAAAGAAAGACCTTTTCGAGATAAGACCGCTAACAGTTGAACATCATCTATGGATAGAAACCGGGAACTCCAATCCAACTAATGGTACTCTGTGCATACCAAACAAGGCAGTAGGACTCCACTACTCGGCTGTATGCATGCTTTCGTCGTTGAGGCGGTTAGCTAGTTTCCCTTGGTTTCCAGTCCGGATTTATTCAGACACCTGAGACGTCACCTCACTTGGCTCGTCTGACTCTACTATCCCTTTACACTACCTAGAGAGCCCCGTAACTTCTCTTACCCATCGTGAATAAACCCTTCTCATCCTGTCGCTAACTTATGTTTTATCGCGCTCTGTTCTCAATTGTTCTTCAACTGTCGGTGTGGTGATCTAGTCCACCGATCAGTTTCCTTCTCTCTGATTGCTGATATGCTACTCTGACTTAAGTGGTATACGCTATACAGACTCAAGGCTCTTGATCCCTTACTACGTGAGGCTGCTAGACTCGTTCACCTTTTGTTACAGCCTCTTTTCTTGTCTTTAATTTTACGTGCTATTCCTACGCGCCGACTAATCTAGTCTCGCTAGATCAGCCACTTGTTTCCCCTCTTACTTACAGTTATTCCACATTACAGACCTTGTTTCCGCTGACTCGACGCCTTGCTTGCATCACCTGGAATGCTTCGTGGGCTCCCTCACTTCTTATCAGTAACACATTCTCATACCGACCCTAACCTTTTCTTATCTCGCTTCCTTTTTTATTCCCCTTTTTAATCGGACGGCCAGCCTTACAGCCCTGCCGTGATCCTGTCTCACTGGACTAGTCTGTTTATCTCTGACTGCTCCCATGATACCGCGCCTTAAACGGTATTGGCTCCGCAGAGTTAACTCTATTACCCCACATTATTGTTATAGCCTCTTTCTTATCTGCATTGTACGACCTAGTCCCAAAGCGCTGATTAACCCAATCCCGCTTAGTCCGTCCCATACTCAATGAATATATATGGACTTCTGAGACGTAACTTCTGTTGGTTCGACTTACCTATTGGTCCTGTAAACACTACGTGGAGAGACTTGTGGGCCTTTCCACGCTTTACCAATGATCCATTCTCATCTAGACCCTAACCTTTTCTATCGCTTTCTGTTTGCATTTCTTTTTAACTCGGAAGTGCGGCTTTACTGTCCTGCCGTTATCCTCTCTCACCTGACCCGTCTGTCACTTTCTGCCTGCTTTTATTTCCTATTATCCATGGCCTTTTCGTTTATTGCGCTCCAATTTTTATTCCCACAGTTATCCCAAGTTATCCTCGTGCGCATGATCTCATTCGCTCTGAGCTCGCTCCTGTGTATTGGCGGCACACGGACCATTGCTAAGTGTTGCTTCACTAGTACTTCCATTAGTATGCTCAACTTACCACTCTTCCTATTCCTATGCTCTTTACCTTATGCTCGCACTGGTATACTATTGAGACCGTACGTGTCAGAAAGACTCCCAATGCACGGCAGTTTTGGCCTCTTGTGACCATTTTCCTAGATTCTGGACTGTAGAATCATGAACGCTTTAGTGTAATTACTCTTACGAACTACTCCTTGTATTGCCGTCAGCTTTCATTCGCTCCTAGCCGATTCCTTGTAATGCCTTTTCCTCTTGGAATGTTGCTCTACCAATCTTGCTCCCGCATTCGGTCTCCACCTAGTTGTCCTCAGATTCACCTAAGATGCCTCTCGCATTCTGGCTTCTGTCATCATCATCGGTTTACCTGTTTCTCTAAAACCATCGCATCATTCGCTTAACTTTTGTTAAAACGCTTTGTTATATCAGTCTTTGACCCTGCGCGTGCAGAACCTTTTTCCCACGTATTAGCTGTAGGCGGAGTCAAACCAGCGACGTAATGTATAGAAAGCAATTGCGAATTATGTATACTAAACAAAATTACATAAGTTTGAATGTATCGTAGGCACCGGTGAGCGCCACCAGTCTGTGTTAGTGCTTCTTGATTCATTGCTGTCTATGTTTGGCCACCTCTTGTCCGTTGCCCGTTTTTCCCGAGATTCCCACAGGTACATCCGCCAAAACAAGAAGGTTTATCCACTGGGACTGGCCGACCTATCCTCAAACCGCCTGGTCCTTTCTCCAGGAAATGAAAAACCCACACACTGGTCCAAATGGAGCTCATTCCGCCATTCTGGAGGCGCTACCTTCACGGGGTCTAAACAAATGGGTTTAGCTTGCCTCGTACTCAGAGAACAATTTACTCACCCGGAATAATATATGTACCTGGATCCCCCGGTCCACAACCGAAGACAAACAACTCTGGCGTGATTACCTTCACTGCCTCAAACATTCCTATTCGCCAGTCACCTGGAGCTATTCTGATGTCATTTCACGGACAGCGTTGCGCACGTATACGTGGCTATTCCGATGGTCTTCCATGTAATTTTCACTTGGCTATGGAAACAGTTACACTTACTTACATCTGCAGGAATCCCAAATCCAATTTGCGGAGAATGGCGTTCTTACCTATTAAGAACATATTCAGCCACAAGAAACAACTTCACTCACCGACCCCATGACAAGTCCAGCGTGGATAGCTGGACATGGTTTGCGAGCCGAGCAAGAATATAATAGAAGAGCCGGCCTCTATTAACAATGTGTTTACTCACCTGCATCATTATCATTCGACTCTTCGAATCTTGCATCATTGACCAGCTTCAATGACTGCTGCCGTATCAGTACTAAGCCATTCGGCCAACCAACGAAGAATTTTGGATGTCAACCGACTGCGAATAATAGAATGCAAAATCGGTCTGTACGATGCATAACCGACTTGCACTACTGTTCAACGAAAGCTACGGCAGTGTTCCAGGACTTGGTGGGTTTTCGCCTGGCAAGCGTTCTCCCTATAAAAAGCCACAAATGTCCGCTTAACAACACTGCAACGTGGCGGATGTGACTCGCCACAAAATAAGGTCACAGCTAAGCATTTCACACTGACGCAGTCCTCAGCCTTCTACATCGAACCTGTGCAACTAATTCTGCTATGAAGAATGCTTTGTTGGAGCGCAGATCATCTCTATCACGTAATGGTTATTGGTTGCAACAAAACCTTGTTTAGGCTCCTGTGCTCACGGATCACTACCTGGCAAAATTACCCCCACTTGTGTTTTGACGGATTTTTGCGCGCCACAGCGCCATAATGTCCCTGGGTCTGACTATTACCTGACAGTATGCTCACTCATACGGACAACATCTTTTCTTTTATAACTTTCATTAAAACGAAATGTTTTAACATTCCACAGAAGCTATGCTTGTATGCATATTTGATCACACCTTTAGAGGTGTGTCTCGTTTTACCGAGAATATACTATTTATTTATTTATTTATTTAGTCGATTCGGCCGTTGAAACCCTCCTCGCCTCTGCAGCATTTCATCCAAATACATGGTTTGAGTTCCGGCAACTACGACACACTCACAAAAGAACTGGCACAGCTCTGGGATGTTGGGATTTCTTAACGACCGGATTAAACTGGATAACTGTTCTGACCACTTGTGCTGCAAAACTTACGGAAGCCCCCTGGCAACCGCCGCTACTGTTACGGTTCAGTTTAACTCGGCTTCGTAATTCAGCTGCTGGATGGTGTTTAGGCACCTCTTCATTTGCTTATTCGGTCTGCTTAACTCTTTGGAAACATGGCTGCTCAAGTGAGTTCCCTTCACTTAATCATCAATAAGAGTCTGAGCAACTAAGTGCGGACGACCAAAGCTAGCTCTCAGAGTTTCCAAGGCATCGCGGAAGCCTTCCAAGAGGTTCAGGATTACACAATATTAGGTTGCTTTGCTAGCCGGTCCCACACAATAGTCGAGCAGGCGGGGGAGCCTTATTTCCGGATTCGCCGTAGCATCCAGTATACTCGACTAGAAACGGCGAATAAACGTCCAGCTATGCAGAGGATCCCCTTAAAGCGGATGATTGCGCGCCTTGGCAGCTTTGGAAAACCTTCCACCGCCCTGGTCTACTGTCGGACACAACTTCCGAGTTGGCTGTCTAACAAAACCGTCGGGGTTAGAACCGGCTAAAACCTGCCCTGACCAAGGCAACTTGCCGATCTCCGGCAGCATCATAAAGCTACTATCAATTGCTGGTCTACCAACTATGTCGCCAGCAATGTTACCAGGACGCAATTACGTCAGTACGCGACGTAACAGATCCACGAGATGCTACTGGTCCTTCCTTCGGCTCAAATTCTTGTGCCCTTTGTTCCAGCTCGCTAATCTTAGCAGAGCTGCAGCCAGGTGCTGCTAGGAGGCTTTTGGGTTGAGGTACAAAGCTCGTGTGGCTTTTCCGTTGTAAGCTATTTGTCTATCGTATCCATCATAGGCAGATCAAACTATACAATCTTGTAGCTACGACCGGTACTACAGAGTGACAAACCTAAGCAATGGACGTACGCATGTCCCGGGCGGTAAAGTACGAAGGCGGTGTTCGAAGTAAGTTGTGATGAGTAAACCGTTTAACGCCAAGTAGTGCGCAGTGGTCCTTGTAACCGGCGGCCATCTAAAGCAAGAAGCATGCAAGCCCATGAGTGCCCGACTGTGTAGAATCACCGACAGGGTGTAGTGGGCGCCTGTCCCGATTACAAGTACCAAGCACGTCCTCGATCAACATTGCAATAAATCTAGTGTCGCCGGCAATTGGCCATAACCATAAGCTCTAGAGATCGCTAGCCATTAGTTGCCGTCACAGGCGCAGACTTAACAAGCTTTTGGAAGCGCTGAGGAGAAGTCAATTACTTAGGTGGTTAGAAGCTAAGGGCCACGGACGAGGCCCTTTGGAACCCCACCGCTTATGGAAACTAATGCGGAAAAAGACAGATTCCCGGGCACTTGCATTGCACGCACCAACCAGAACCTCGGTGCTGCTGGAAAGTATTCTCCCAGAAGCTGCAACCAATGAAGCTTATAAGGAAAGTTTCCGGGAGTGGCTTTGTCAGTTTGCATTGTTATAAATAAAGCTTTTATTCTCGAAAAGGCGAGGCACACCTTTACAGGCATGATCATTTTGACAAAACAATGCGTGATCAGGAATCTGCAAATATCCGATATGTTTGCCATAACAGTGCTTGTTTGTGCAGGGGGAATGTAAGTATGTAATTGTGTGTGCGTTTATGTAGCTGTGTAATTTGCGCTTGTAACTGTGCTGCTCCATTCTTGAATGTTTGCTATCGTCAGCAATGTGCGAGTAAAAGATTGGTGTCAACTAAGATGACGTCCAGTCAATTTCCAGCATCTAATAAGCGCACTTAGTCTCTCAGGACACACTAAGCTTGGAAATATACGAAAGTGGTTTCCGTTGGTCATGCTGAGCGGAGGAGAGTGGATTTGGCTTCTCAAGCTCCAGCTAAGAGGCTTATTAAACGATTCCTGCTAAAAGAACGCAAACTACTGAGGTTACCGGTATCTTTCGGTAGTGGCTTGTTTTGCACTTTCAAGAATAGATGAGTTAGTTAAGTAGCAAACATCCATTTTTCCACAGCTGACGCTATCAAGTAGTCAAGTATACAGCGGCATACTTCCAAGCAACAATTATAATCCTAAGCAATTACGATGATATACACACCTCTACACCAATATTGTGTGTTAGGGCAAACACGTATATTTTTTCCTTGGCTGGCTAACCGAACAACCCTCCCGTGGTGCCAGCTGGGTGGTTTGCATAAAGCCCGGTTCAGCAACTGGTTCGGCGGCATTGGTCCGAGATGTGGTGGGCTTTTGCTTGGCAAATATTCACCCTATAAAAACCACAGATATCCGTGTAACAACACTGTGACGTCGCGGATGTGACTCGTCACTAAATAAAGTTACCGTCTATTCCCTTTTCCGGAGGATCCCGCACATATGACGACCGTTATTCGATCCGAAGCGTACCTTTGATCACCAATTTGATGGCGAAACCAACGCTAAATGAGTTACACAGAGTCACATTTAATTAATCACACAACATGCTTACTTCGGAATACAGACATAAACATACTTTTACATGTCAACAGACACATACATTCCCATGCTATTTGTCAAAATATATTAATTTGTGTCTTTGCCGATCATAAATATCTGCATTATCATGATCGCACCCTTGATGGTGTGGCGCGCGATGATGGGAATAAACTATTTATTCATTTATCTTTTTATGAAAATGCCTGTAAAGGCATGCTTCACGCAGTCGAGGTCAAAAAGTTACCATTATTTATTTAACGTGCACTATCCAAGCAAGCGGAAGACGGCCAGTGCAAGCGCAAGGTTAAACTGCTTGGCATATAGGCACTCCGGTGTACTCCATCATCGTTTTGGGTGTAGTATATAAGGCCACAATGAGGAGTTCGACTTTCATATCAGCAAACTTTTCGCAGCAAAGTTGATACTACCGTCGAAGTGCTCCTAATTAGCATGAGACGCGGGTGCAAAGCGGCCGATAAACAAGGTCTTCATGGAAATTATAAAAGTATTACGAGTCAAGGCCTATTTTTTATCATCCTGAAAAGTGCAGTACTACCTCAGCAATGCAAGGATGTATCCCGTTATCGGCTTTCTTACTTCATTTCAGTTACGAGAAAGTACTCCGGAGTTAGTTAGGCACCCCTCAGCCAATGGATGTTCAAACACTTAGCTATTCACAAGTTTCAGCGCTGTGCACATATGCCTAATCATTTTGTTGGCGGAATAGCCCTACGTCGAAACTGACAGAATAAATCCAGACCATAGTTCCGTCGACTCGGTGTGGGGGCTATTAAATCTCGTGCAATCCAAGTTTTAGTGGTAACATTTCTTACTCTAGTAGCGGAAACCATCTGAATGATAAGCGACAGCAGCTTGGAATATAATAGGCTCCAAGTACCTACTAGATCCCGATTATCCGGAAGTCTGTAGTCCGGATTACTTACCTGATCCTGCTTCCAGGGGAGTGCCTCATATAGTGGAGGCTAACTATTGGGTTATTTAGTTATTATACAAGCGGTGTGGAACGCCGCTCTAAAATTTCCGCCGGCATACACCACCGACCAGAATGGAGCGTTATTTGGTACAATAGTACGGGACAACACAATGATCGCTGTTGCCTAGCAGTCGTAAAGCAGTCAAGCTTAAAAGAGCTGACGGTGTCGGCGTTAGCGTGTCGTCGAGGCTTTGCGGCACATGGCCCAGACAAAGCTTGGTCGGGTTATGAAGTAGAGGATGCACAAAGCATTTTCGAGCGAGGTTGCTTTACGAAAAAAGAAAACATAGTGCAGTGGATCTCAAAAGACTTTAGGTGCGGTAAAATCTCCTACCACCAGACAGTCCGTTCTTTTATAATACTTCTTAAGCTGGACCAGGAGGCTCCACAGACGGCGAATAGTCGAACTGTTAACCAACAGTAATGAACCCGGCACCAAATAAGCACATATCCGTTATCATTGACAAACACAACTCTAAGTAGACCAACCCTAAGGTCCACTTTTCAATAGAGAACCACCCTGCCTTAGGCCTTGTGCTACAGCGAGCAGGTTGAGGGAAATGTCACCCTGGATTGTGGAATACTGTGTCTAACCTCGCTGAAGGTAGCCACGGTTCCGTGAAAACAACCAGGGCCGGGTGAGTCCGCGAAACGATAAACTGAAGCTCATCGAATTCGTCCATTAGGCTACTCATGGTGACAGATAATAAACTATTCCCTGTTTTAAACTTACAGGCCAGGATCGATGAAGGTCGGCCACTACTGAACCCTCGAAAACTTACGCTCTATATGTACATCCACGAGATGGAGCTAGGTTTCGCGTCTTGCACATCGTATTCGTAACTCAGCAAAGCCCATCTTCGTACTCACAGATTCTTCTGTGGTGGTATATCTTGGCGCAAAGAACGTTACTCATTTGAGACACGGGGCTTGTTTGAGAACGCGGAGAAATTCTCCATCATTTTTATTAACTACCTTAGACACACGTGATGTTGCCGGATGTCCTGACGAAAGGAAGAGACAGTATTAAGCCCCAGCTCAACCTCATCGAAAGTGGGGTGAAACCGTGTCCTTTAAGCTCTCAGTCATCCAAGCTCCTCCAAGTCGTGATGTCCTTGTTGTCTCATGAGCGTCCACTATCCCGCATCTGTCACGAGGTGGTTATTGTGCATGTGAACCGGGTTAGGACGGAAGCTCTTTTGTCTCGCCGAGTTATTAGACGTTGCAACGCTTCCGAAACACGCTGTTAAGGGATATGATGTTGCAGAGTTTTTGTTTCGCCTAGCTGCTCTTGGGCAACAGTACCAAAAGTTATTGAAGTTACCGACTTGTAGCTTCTGCATTCTCCTGTTATTTTTCGGTTGCTATCATGCCTTGGTATTCAGGGATTACATTGGCTTTTGCAAAGGCATTATGATTTGCTTTTCCGTGCTTTCCTCGTGGTCTTACGGCATTGTCATGTTGTTCTCGGTAGTTTGCAATTGTTTTAGATTGTGCCTCGGTAGTGTTGAGGGTTACAGATATTTCTTTTCTTGATTGTGAGGATGTAGCCACCTGGAAGAAATAGACAATGGCAAGGTAAACTACCGTTGTTGGCCACGTTAGTGTTTTGCAAATGAGGGCACAAAACCACCAGTATCATCAGATAGTTGATATTCAAGTTCAGGTGCAACCTCTGGTGGGACTGGAAAGATAGGAGAATCCAGTAACTGTTGCATCTTGAGTGAAACGTGGAGCCAGGAATTGATGAAGTGCTCAGTTATTGCTGGATCTAAAACGTAACACCCGTATAGCACCTAGGCGAACCAGTAAGTGTCAACGTTTCCTGCCCTAGCATACCTTGCTCTGTCAGTCGCGTAAAGTAAGCAAGAGAACTCGAAGGTACAGAATAAGGAATTGCACTTGCAATAAGAAAAGAATACCAATGCATGAAAAAGGTAGAGATAAGGAAGTCAAAGTACGAAGCTGCAAGTCAGACAGGAAAAGCGAAAGGTTTGGGGTTGCCACCCAGGACCGTCAAGTTGCCACTCAAACCCTTACTCGTCGATTAATGTAGAACCGTTTCTGGAAGCATGTTCCAGCGCACCATGACTCTGCGTGATAGCCGGAGTTCCGCCCTAATCCGATCCGACCGCTGTTTCTCCAGCATAAAGCTATGCCCAAGTAGAACAGACAACCTAGCGGGACGGAATAGCCAAGCTAATGCTAAACCAACCTTTCCAGTTAAGGTACGGTAGGTTAGGATTAGGTCTCCTCTAAGCCTTCGGTATTGCAATGAATGCATTCCCAAATTAAGTAGACGCTCGGGACAAATCCGTCCACGTAACCCTAGAATAGCCTAGTACTCACCCGTAAGACCTTCTCCAGCTCCATTTGTCCCGGACGAGGCAGGGTGGACAAGCCTAGGCGAAGTATTGCAGCTGAGGACGAAGGAAAGGCGTACACCGTCTCGTAAGTGTGCCGCCCGTCCAGACTCCGCAATAACGTCGTAGTAAGCACAACATGCGGAAACCTCTGCCTGCGGTGTTCTTCCAGTTGTCGCCGGAGTGTAAAGCCGTAGAGTAAACGGCGCAGAGGCCAACCTGGCTAGATACATGGGGGAGTTCGACCCCACCGACCAAGTACTTCGTAGGTGGACAACCTCTTCCAGTGCGAAGAACGGAACAATTCACCCGATTTATGGGCAGTAACTATAAAGCAGACCAGTCCCAAAGCTTAGCCAATGCTCGCTGAATTGCTTTGGAACCACAGGAACATCGGCCATGTTCCACAGTGTCAGGACAGCAGCAAATATCAGCGCTGGTACCTAAGGCTCCGCCGGTAGGTCATTCACGTAGGTAGAGAACAGCAACAGTCCAAGGACCAAACCATCCGGCACGCCGCTGAGGACAGACTGCCTAAATGCTAGGCCACGGCCTACCCATACACACTGTTCTCTACCCTCCAAGTGGGCAGTAACCAATTGAAGGGCGCGGCCAGATGCCTCGTAAGGGGTCAGCTTCTGTGCAAACCTCAGATGAGGCACCTTGTCAAATGCCTTCGAAAAGCAACGCCAGTGGGTGCCCGTTATCCAGCTCATCCGCCCAACTTTCGCGAGCTACCAGTAGCTTTGTCAGACGCGAAAAACCCTTTCGGAATTCGTGTTGTACATTGTTAAGTAGATTAAATTTACTCAAATGATTCTCCAATGAATCACTCCACAGTTTCTGGCGGAGTTTGACCAATACGCTTGTCAGAATAACTGACCTGTATTTTGTGGGCAGACTTCTGTACCCATTTCTGAAGATGTGAGAGATGACAGTTTCCTTCCATTCGGAAGGCATTGCACAGCTGTCAAGCGATCTCTCAAACACCACAGCGACCAGTCCACAGTTCCGCATCCGACTTATGCAACGGATTCGAGTGATTTAAATCAGGCCCAGAGGCCTTAGAAGGGTGCAGTTCTTGTAACAGCCTATTAACTTCCGTCTCCGCTACGAGAACTTCTGCTAGTTCCGAACGCTCTGGGGTCCTGCAAACCAGCATGACGTCAGTCAAAGTGGTTTCCCTTACTAACGCGGCCCAATAACTGCACAGGCTTTGTTATAGTCCTTATGTGTGTGAGTACCTTCATCATGCAAAAATACTGGAATTGGCATGTTCGAACCGCAGCGCCTGTTCACATATACGAAGGATATTTGTGGATGCTCAGAACCTTCATCTGCTAACCCTTCCTCGAAAATGAGCAAAGCATCCCTTAAGTGTTGCTTACACCTCCAACTGTCGAATCAAAGAACCGTGGGATTAATACACCCGTCGCGGCAATCCTTCCACGGATAGTAGCATTATATTCCGCAACGCGGCTAAATCTACTGGTGTCATTCCTGCTGATCGCATGGTTCAAAAGGTGTGTAGCGTAGCTTCTTGCGTCTGGTTTTCCAGGCGTTACTGTTAGGAAGCTAATTACACTGGAGAACGTCTCAGTTACTGCATCAAACCCTTGCTAGCGGCGACTTCCTGTTGTACTCTCCACCGCGGCTGAATGCAAGGTTATCATGCGGGTTGCTTTTAAGCTGAAAGGTGCAAGTCTTAGTGTTCAGCCGGACTTACCGCTGGCCGATAGACTGAAGCTAAGCGAGGACACCCAGGATCTCAAAAGCAAGCGAGCGGCCGGTGAACAAGCTCGTTGGTTAGCGGGTTTTCCGGTGATCAGCCGGCGGTTCTTTCCGCCCTGCCACTGCCAAATCTGGTGGCGCACGACCCAGGTCAGGATCTAAGGAATACCTACAGATAGTGCTAAGTAATAGGCGCGGCCTAACGGATAAGGAGCACGAGTTAGGTCTGCTTGTAGTTGGGTCTTATCGCGATATACCCACATTCACTGAAACATGGCTTGGTTGGTGACGAACATCTACATGGCAACGAACTATTTAGATGCGAACTCTCCTCCGGCCGGCAGGATGGGTGCGTTGCACTTTATGTGAGCTGTAAACTTGACCTTTTGAAGACTCGCTTATTGCAGTCGGCAGACAATGCACTTGAAGTTCTGTTGACTGTTGTTAAGACATCCTCGGCTCAGGGTACAGTTGAAATCGCGTGTAGAAGACCTGGGAGCGTATCCAAAGAGGTACTTGACTTTATTTGCTCCCAGTCAAAAAACAAGTATTTGGTGATGGGCAACTTCCAAATCCCAGTGTTGTAATGGGCAGATCTTTCTTGCGACTCAGCGTTAGGCACATTCGGCGCTAAAATGCTTGAGCTTACGCTCCAAGTATTCTTGCATCATTTCATTGACCTCCCCACTAGGTACATGGACACCCAAGTACCGTCTACCTTAGACTTCGTGCCTTCCAACTCACTCGGTTGTTTTAATGACATCACTTACGGTCCACCACTTGGTTCCACTGCTCATGTTTGTTTGCTCTGCGGTTGTACCCTGTCTGGACGATTGCAGAGTACTGTTGAGTCTCGCGCGAACATCCGGCAAGCAGCTTATCAACCTATGAGAGCCAAGGCTTCGAGTTTCCATCTTGGGAACTCAGCCGACGATATTGTCCAGGTTACCTGGGATAAATTTAAGTCCTACCCCACAGAGATCTCTGCTCCCTTCATCTAAGTCACAAGGAGAAAGGAGGCACGAGCACAGCCACCCTGGATAGATTCCACTGGCAGGCATCAGCTCACGAAGAGGTCTAGATGTTGACGGACTTACCGAGATTCTCCTTCCACCTATATTTATGGCCGATACCGTAAGACTATCAGCAGATAGTTGATATTCCTCCTCTTGCTTACTTTAGATATACTGGCCCGGCAAAGCTAGGGGGCAGGAAATGCTGGCTGCAAATGCGTGATCACGGTGTTCTCCGATTTTGGTTTTAAGGTAAAAATTTTTAAAACCATACTACCAACACCTGCTTCAGCGATACGCAGACGAACATTTGTGCTATTATCCTATCTACTGGGTCCCAATGTAACTTGACCTTCACCAAAACTAACCCTAAACTTGGCCTTTAGTTGACCTTCAACGGAAGATGTCCCTGCGGTGTTCTCGTGTGCCTCTTGTTGTCCGTAGTACTCTGTCTCACTGCTTTAGGCCTCAAGTTCCAGTAACATACAGGCCCTTCTTATGCGGTGCACTGCAGCCTAAGAACATCAACAAACGTTTGTATTCTATTTGTAATGCTGAATTCCGTGAGATCTTCAGACGTAGCAATGTTCTGCTTGGCCAAAGGGCCTACTTTTCCTGTGAGACAACCCCATCTTCTGACATAGCTTTTAGCCTATCCTTCTCATACTTTGGTAAAGATGCCAAATCTTTCACCTACCATGGAAACAGGAAACGTAGTTAGTTGGGCCAAGAAAGAAGGTGATGAGGTAACAGGTTTTCTTGTTCCATCTTTTTTGAAAGATAAGCGAAGGGGAATTGCTAGCGGAAATAGAGACAGATAAAGCCACAATGTCTTTCGAAGCTGGTGAATCCGGTTACCTTGCGAAAATCTTGGCCCCGGCAGGCACCAAGAACGTGGCTGTGGGAAAAGTATGTACATCATTCGTCGCTCCCTACTTTAGCCACTATGCATCATCGTTGAAGACAGCGATTCCGTTGCAGCCTTCAAGGACTATGCCTCAGACGACTCTTCTCCAGTAAGTATTTTATTTATTTGCATTCGTTGCCTCGGTCCATCTTATTCATGTAACACAGTGCTCGTAAAAAGTGTTTTTGCACATTCTTACTAAACTTTTCTCCTACCATCGGTTTTTAGTTGAGCTCCATCTTCGTTTATTTAGATTTCACCAAGCAGAACTTCGCACTCGACCATCGTCAGCGTGATTTCACTGCCATTCCTATTGCTATCATGTTAATCTCGCTGCAGGCTGACGGAAAGATACTCATGGATTGCTTCTACTTTTTAACCTTACTTATGTTGCTTTTCGTCACAGCAATCAGATCGAATTGTTGCCATGTTCCGACTTCCGATATATACTGGATTCCGTTGTCTTGATGCCATCTGATATTGGTGTATTGTGAGTAAAACAGAAGCCTAGTGAGTGGACGAGAAATAAATTTTGGACCCTGGGTGTCATTCATTCCATGGCCCATACTTGTTGAATATGGTCCTTGTTTAGAGGGTTGCCTGTACCGGGAGCCCAGAGAGCGATTCGAGAAGACGGATCGAGTTGCAGGGAAACTTTTATTGGTACAGTAAAAGATTCCCTGTTATCTAGCTATAAAAGAACGACACCGTGGACGCTCTAGCTAGGGGAATGGAGCAAACACAGCACACAGGGCAGTTGCGAGTTGCAACCGAAACGAGCGCCAAACAAAAATGGCGACGAGCAAGCATTCGAACTCAGCAAGCAGTTCAACAAACCACACCGGTTGCCTAGGTGTACAATGAAATAATTTTAGTTAGAATTTTACACAGGCAAACCGGGGAATCTCCAGACTGCTACACTTGTGACGATCCCAGTGGTTGCTTACACATTGGTTTGGTATTCCATAATGGATATAAAATAGTGCAAAACCCAAAAGTTTACGATGTTTACTGCATTCATTCATACGCGTGCTGAAGCAACTCATTTTTGTTCTATACACTTGATTGTTGCTCCCTTTGATTGTTACGGGTCCATGGCAAACAATTGCGAATTACTGCGATCTGCGTTGCGGGCCTGTCAGCACGCCACAAATTGCAACTATACTCGTCAAATATCTTAAATGGTTGATCGCTTCGTTAATCTGTGGTCTTATCATGGAACAAGATACCGTGGGCATTATTTTTTTTCGTTTTCCTTTTCGTACTTCTTCCACTTGTGGAAACAACTGAGCTTTCGCTCAAAACTGGTGACAACACCGTTTGGACAATACTGAAGTCTCGCGATTGACGCTTGAGAAATGACCGGCATAGCACTGTATAACTCTTCGAACTTGGACCGTCTAATTTGGCTAGGTTTTTTCCTATTGGTTGCAAATATCCGGGTGCATCCTCGTGTTGTTACACAGTAACTTAACAGGACGGTCTAAAGATGCCGAGTGGGGTTTGCCGTCTTCGTAGACGAACTCATCAGAATGGACCACATCAGTGGCCATAAACCCTATCCAATACAATGAATTCGCCGAGTCGCTATACTCGCATTCATTTCGTTGGATAATTGGCTAGTAACGAACATAAAGATCCTTTGTCAGCTCCATCAATTTCTGGTCATTTCGAAACCGAGCTCCAAGCCACAGCCACAGTGGAAACAACAAGATCTTGACATACTTAGCAGGTAAGAATCTAACGGTCTTTTCAAGTCACTCCGTTTGTGAATCAGTGACAAGCTCCGGCAGACGCTTCTAGTTACTCACTACACGAGTGGATAGGGCAAGATTCGACCGTCCTCGGATCCTCCTCGGTTTGAATAGTTTCCAACGGTAGAAGTTCCAGCGTTAAGATTTCCTTCACCTCCATCCCTAGCTCTCATCTGAGCTTACGTCAGGCAAAAATTAAATCTTAGATGGTGTTTTAGGTTGAATCATAGGAGCCGGAGGGGATAGAATAGGTCACACAACTTAGGTACAGATTACGACCTACGCCGTTGAAATTTTTTAGTCCACTTTCAAATTTAGTAAGAGGATAGCCAACATGAAGACCGTATTCAATAATCGAGCACACATGCGAGGTAAACAGGAGTCGAAAGAGCACCGAGATCAGGTGGCAGGAGGCTTCCTACGATATGGAACATCTTGTAGGCATCAGCAACTCTCTTCAAGGTCTGCTTTTTCTCAGTTCTATAGATATAACTACGACGAGGCCTCTCATGTGTGGCATTTTTGAGCAGAAAACCACCAATGTAATAAGCCCCGAATACTTCGGGCTCGCCAGTATGTAGAACGGAACACCTGTCGCGATTACTAAGCAATTACCGGTGAACCGACCACCTTGTTCTTCACAGTAGTATGATCCGCGTATTGGGGATAGTCCACAAACTAGAATGTACACCAATAGTTTGAGGGTAACTGAAATGAGGCTAATCTTCCTTTTGATTGGCGCATGAAGTGCGCATAACATTTTTAAACATCGGGACAAATGCTGATTCGCACCAGGAAGAAGGAACTTTCGTCCCAAATTTCGCCGAACAATAAGGTTAACTGCGCTGTCATGCTTTTATAGCTTCGGAAGGAATGCGCACCAGCCGGCATCCTTGCATCTTTACAACAAGCGAATCGCAAGGCAAACTTCTGCTTCGCTGGGTGGATTCAGGGCGACGACCCTGGGCGTTCAGTTGAGTTCCCAGGGCGTGCAAGTGGATAGTAATGGCCACTTGCATTGGGAATGAAAGTGTTTGACCCAGCAATCCAAGTATCTCCGCAGATTAGCGATCGGCGGACCACTAGCTATACAAACACCCATTGACACCATGTTTCCTGTGGCCATTGGATCAGTTGAGTTGGAAGAGCTCGCGAGTATTACCAGACAGGGTAGCAGCCTTCATTTTCGAAGCCCGATGAGACCACCAGGCTTTGCGATCACTGCGTAGGTTTTATTTGAATTGCCGGTTGACAGAGCGACGCAACTTATCATGGTTAGGTTCCGCTGGCTTATTCCTGCAACAGTTAAATAGATCCAGCCAGCGCCTGTCGATACAGACCATCTTAGAGTGCTGAGTAAGACCGCAGACTGACTATCCGGAAGGGATCATGTTTTTCTGCATGAATGTCCAGTGTTCATTAATGTTTTACGGTGGGTCACAGCGTAGTGCATCATTCATGGAAGCTTGGAAGCTATGCTGAACCTGGAGAGAAGTTATTTACTTTGTATCCTTGTTAGAGTTACAGCTTCAGTCATTTGCAGCGTCCGTTGAGATCACAAACATTTTGCTTCTCTCATATGTCTGGATCCTGCATGATCCCCGAAGCAGTGCGGTCTTGATTTCAGTACTTAGTGCTACACCAAAGCCACTCCGTCCTGTCTCTACTGCTTCTGTGTCCCCAGATAAACGTAATTGTGGTATGGCTCCGTGGTCGGTGAGAGATATCAACGCAATCACAGTAGTGGGATTTTGCAATCTGGTTTCGGGAAGACAGCAAACATCGATGACGATGAAATCCAAAGTGCTCTCGATACCATTTTGCTGCCCGATCTGCATGCTTGCGCGTACTTGAAGCATGCCAGACGGAAAGAGGACCGACCACAAATGATGGCCACTGGGAAATCTCTGTGGTCATCGACGAAACCATCGGGAGTAGAATCATGGAAACAGGAATCGGCTGCGAACGGATAACTGTGATTGGTAACGAATGACGTGGTAGCGTGTGAAGGTATCAAATTAGCGGAAAAAACTATTTGAGCGCTTTATATCAGAAGAAGTATCCATGGTCTTGTTAGTGGGCGTGATACTACCCAGTTGCCTAGGTCGAAGTGGGGAATCGTCCTAGGGGAATCATCCCGAGCCATTGGCTTAGTAGCCCGCCCGCAAGGCACTGGGGAGAATTCAGGGAATCGCACACATTGGGAGTCGGTGTCTGCATACTCAGTTTACTTGACTTTTGTTTACTAAAACACCAACCAAAGGCTCTATCCTCATGATGTCAGCAAACACTTGCTAGAGTACAGTACTTCACGTAGGTGAAACAATGAGCGTCGACCATTTAATGACGAGTCAGATCAAATTGCCAACCTGAACATTGGGTCTCTACGCAGTGTTTGGAACATTTAGACTCTCACCGATACACTCCGGCTGGAAGCAAACACGAGACTCGCAAAAACCTTAGGGCGAAACTGCATGCTAGCGTGAAGAGAGACCGCGAAGTTTTGTGATTCCTTCGTGCATCGGAAATGCTGACTGCCGCTGCCCTTTGTAACCATCGGAAGTTATTCCGTCTTATACGCGAATTGGGCAGCGAGAGACCTGATGTTAGCAGAACTATATGGGACGAAGGTGGACAGCCAGTTCACAGCTTATCACAACGCTTGGAGCGTTAGGCCAAACATTTCATTCATTCATTCAACCACAGTTGCCGTCTTTATCGGCCACTGATCGTCCTATTCTATAGACCGCCCTTTTAGATCCTCCCTTGCACGAAAGTCGAACATGGGATCAGACTGTTGAAATTAAACACGGACGGAAGGACCGCGAATATAGAATATATGCGTACATTAAGGTTGCTGTGGACATCAGAACCTGAGACCTAACCGCAGCAGCCAGAGTGCTAGGGTAATAGTGCCTAGCTGGATAGAGGCATGGACTGCTAGCCCGAGACTTGGAGTATTGCAGGTAAGAAATGCCTAAGACAATACAGCAAGTAGTGGGTAGATAAAGGTCTAGAAATGTGTGGCAGAAGAGCGGCTTATGCTGAATACCTGGATATGTTTGCACGACAGAAGAAAAACTAAGAGTGGTTTCGTGGTAGAATGGCAGCGGACAAAGTAAAGCGCAAGCATACAAAGAGGTTGTTAGATAGTTAGAGAATAATAGACTACGACGCGTCGACGTGCAGCTAATCAAATCATGTGGTGGTGTTAATGGAGTATAATTAAGGAGGCTTGAGTCGGGAGAAGCCCGTGAGAGAGCTGTACTACGGCCAACTAGGTGTCGCGGATGAGCAATGGCATTTAGGTGTGGCCTTATAATTGCTAGTGGACACCTGATTAGGGCAGCAGACAGCAAGTGTATGTGATGCACGCAGTCCCAGGGATTAAAGCTTGGAGGGAAAGCTTGGACCTTGGCAGCTCAGGATAAGCACAAAGATGATAGTAGCTTATGAAGAAGGACTGCTGCTAAACACGGGAGCCAGAGGTAAGACGAGGAACAGTTAGGGTCGCTGTAAGTGTGAGTATCAGTGATCAACAATGGAATTTGACGTGGCGGATGTGACTCGCCACCAAATAAAGTCACTGCCCTGAACTACTTACTGGCAAGTCGACCAGAAGCATTATTCAGTATTGCCCTGGCAGTTTCAATAATAAGTTACACCATGCCTATTTATATCGTTTTCATTACACATAGGTTTCACGGGGTTTCACGGGTTTCAAGGGTTTGCGCAGAACGAGTAAGCGTAGCTCTTCGGCGGTTCTGCCTTGGGATCTTATGGTAAGGTCCTGATCACAAGTAGTACTCTGACTGTTTCCACCACGCACACTAGAATTCAACGTTTTGTCATTCAATGAAGACTCTATCTCGTGACTACTTACAAAATTTCCGCAGACTGCGCAACCTTCGGTTTACTGCCGACTACACTCATAGCAACGTGTTTGTTGCGAAGCAACATTGCATGTAAATATTGAGCATGCCTTACTTGGTGTGTGTCGACAAATTCGAGAATAAAATATTTATTTATTTATTTATTAATTTGCTCATGTCCTGGGCGCCTCCTCGTGGCGACCGCTGGGTGGGATTTTGGTTTCGCCCTTCTCTCTGCTAAGATCCAGGACAGAAATCCTACGAGTCAGTAAACTGACCATGTGCTAGACCCGCTGCCTTTCAAGTGTTTATTTAATTGAAGGCTTTGGTTGAGGACCCGAGTCGTTCTCCTGTCAGGATTAAGCGCCCTGGCAGTATCTTAGTCCATCCTCTTCGGAGGTTAGGAAGTGGTCGATGGCCCACTTCCCGTAAAACCTAGCCATAAGGGAAAACAGGTTTACGGGTTATAAGCTCACAGCTCGATTGGTGTAGAGCACGAGTGCCACGCATTGTCTCTGACGGTGGGAGGACACCTCCGGTTGCTCAATGGTTTTCTACTGCCCGCCTCAAGCCAGGCAGCCTCTGGTAAGTTGGTGCAAAACCGCCAAAACCCACCTGCGTCTGGCCGTGGTGGCAGGTGCGTATCCAATTACGGTCGCAAAACATATAATAATTGTTTAAGTACCTCAAAGGTTGCGTGTGACAGCCGTCAAGCAGCTCCCCATCTGTCTCTGCAATTACATTCCCCAGCTGGATCCGCTCCCCACTGCCTTGTAGGTCAGGCTATTGAGCCAACCGCTCCGGGCGGAGTCCCTCAAGCAAACCTCCAAACCAACCACTGCCTTGTGGGTCAGGCTATTGAGCCAAAGGCTCCGGGTGGAGTCCCTCAAGCAAACCTCCAAACCACCCACTGCCTTGTGGGTCAGGCTATTGAGCCAAAGGCTCTGGGTGGAGTCCCACAAGCAAACCTCCAAACCACCTACTGCCTTGTGGGCCAGGCTATTGAGCCAAAGGCTCCGGGTGGAGTCCCTCAAGCAAACCTCCGAAGCACAACGACCACTTCGCGTGCGATTGCCCACCAATGCAATCGTATGCCTGCGCGCAAAGCACTCAGCATCGGGTACTGGAACGTGCGCACACTACTGGACCGGAACTCCAGCGAGCGCCCGGAGCAACGCACTGCACTGCTCGCGATGGAGCTGGCGCGCTAAGGCGTCTATATTGCGGCGCTCAGTGAAACTGGGATCACTGAGCAAGGTGAGTTCCATGAAGCAGGTGCTGGCTACACAGTCTACTGGGTGGGCAACGCCGCCACAGCACCACGTGAACATGGGGTCGGATTTGCAATATCCGATCGCCTCCATGGCCAGCTGGTGGGTGAACCAACGGGCATCAGCGCGCGACTGATGACTGTTCGTCTACAACTCAGAAGAGGTAAATTAGCTACTTTTATAAGCACGTACGGTCCGACCATGCGTTATCCTGATTACACGCGTGATCAGTTCTACACTGAGCTATCCTCGGTGATCCGGTCTGTGCCGGGGAGCGACCGACTATTTCTGATGGGTGATTGCAACGTGCGCTCTGAGAGTGATGCATTAGCGTGGACAGATGTTATCGGTGCGCATAGCATTGATTCAGCGAATGCGAACGATGACAGGCTGCTCTCACTGTGTGCAACTCACGGCCTGACGATCACGAACACACAGTTTGCACTGAGTGCTAGTGATATAGTAACTTGGACTCACCCACGGAGTGGTCACGCTCAACTGCTCGACTATGTCATCGTACGTTAGCGTGATATGCGTGAAGTGCGCACGACCCGTGTACTGCGTGGAGCTGAGTGTGGCACTGATCACAAGTTGGTGCGGACCAAACTGCACGTATATTTTCGTAAATCAGTGTATTGCACACGCGCCGTGATTCGGCGTAAATTTAACATTCTCACTCTCGGTACTGTGGCGAAACGTACTGAGCTGGAGAAGGCGATGGCTGCACGCCTGTGTGATGTGGACTGCATAGCCACAGTGGGCGACCTGTGGCACTACATTCGCGATCAGGTGACAGCTGCTGCGGAGGAGACCATCGGGCGCGCAAACTGTAAACGGCCTGATTGGTTTGATGACAACAATGTGACGATTGACGCATTGGTGCCTGAGAAAAATGCAGCATTTGCTGCACATGTTGCAGACCACGGTGACTTTGGGAAGAAGATTCAGATTCGCAAACTTCCACGGCGACTGACCCGAGAACTCCGTCGCATTAAATATGTATGGTGGACGGAGAAGGCGAAGCAGGTGGAATGCTACTCCGAAAGCCGTCAACACAAGGAATTCTTTGACTCCTTGAACGCGGTGTATGGACCGAGATTAGAGCCGCTGAGGACACTGATCGATGGTAGTTCAGGCGCTACCTGCACCCAGACTGCAGACAAAATGCAGATCTGGCGGGAACACTGACTGTATCTTGAACAACCGTTCAGAGATCGACCGGCATATATTGAACGGCTTGAAGCAGCTCGATGTGAAGGCGGATCTGGCGGATACGCCGACAACGGAGGAGACGCAGGGAGTATTTGCTCAGCTGCTTAACGGCAAACGTGCCGGAGCCGACGGGATCCTGCCTGAAGTATTGAAACACGGCGGACCCGCGTTGTTAACTGCGTTGCACCACTTGGTGCAACGCGTGTAGATTGAGGAGGAGGTGCCTGCTGAGCTGTGAGGTGCCCTTTTGCTACCACTGTATAAGGGTAAAGGTAGCAAGCAATTTTACACGAATTATCGTGGCATCAACCTGCTGAGTTGTGTGGGCAAGGTGATTGCCCGAATCCTGCTCAGCCGCCTCATCGGTCAGGTTGTGGAACCTGACGTGGCGGAGGAGCAGTGTGGATTCCGTTGGGGTCGCAGCACTAAAGGTATGGTGTTTGCGGCTCGTCAGTTGCAAGAGAAGTGCAGTGAACGACACCAGCCATGGTACTCGCTTTTTGTTGATTTCACCAAGGCATTTGATATGGTGAACCGCGAGGCATTGTGACTGGTGTTGGGTAAGTTTGGTTGCCCGCGTAATTTTGTAACTTTACTTGAATGTCTGCACAGTGGTATGCGAGCGCAGGTGCAGCTGAGTGGAGAGACCTCTGATGACTTTGCAGTTGTCCCTGGTGTGAAGCAAGGCTGTGTCTTAGCTCCTGCCCTGTTTATTAAATAAATAAATACATAAACTTTTATTCTAGACCATGCGAGACACACCTTTACAGGCATGATCATGTTTAGCTAACAGTGTGATCAAAAATGTACAAAAGTACGTGTTTGGCATAACAGTGTATGTAAGTGTATGGGTGTATATACGTATTTACTTGTGTATGAATTTGGCTTGTGTCATTGAATGTGCCACCGCATATTTGACTGTTTGTTATCGTCGGGAATGTGAGCATAAGCGCTTGGTGTCTTTGAGTTGGATAGCACTTTCCGGATATCCACGGGCCAGTGACTTTATTTTGTGGCGAGTCACATCCGCCACGCCGCAGTGTTGATAAGCAGACATTTGTGGCGTTTTATAAGGCGAACGCTTGCCAGGCGAAAACCCACCAAGTCCTGGAACACTGCCGCCGAACTATTTGCTAGAGCAGGTCAAACCCGAACCGCCCAGCTGGCACAACGAGGAGGTTGTTCGGCTAGCCAGCCAATATATATCGTGACGCAATGTTGTCTTGTGCTTTTGATGCAGCTTGTGCTTACGGTGTTCGTGTGGAGAACCGTAAAAATGGTGGGTTGCTGAACATCCGTCGTTTCGATGCGAGGACTCTAGTCTGTGAGACAACTGTCCGTATGTTGCTGGTTGCTGACGATTGTGCGTTGTTTTCACCCAGCGCGGAGGAGTTGCAGCACATAGCTGGTGCACTGGCTTCGACAGCGGCCAAATTCGGGCTCACCAGCAACACTAGCAAAACTGTCTGTCTCTTTCAGCCTTCACCGGAGGTGCAATCTTCAATATTGCCGCGAATCAGCATTAATGCTTACGTATTGGAAATCACCTCCCATTTCAGCTACCTTTGGAGTGTGATGCCGACTGATCAGCAGATACGCGGTGAGCTGCTTATTCGCGTGTCGAAGGCAGCAGCAGCACTCGGGAAGCTAGAGTACCGAGTGTGGAACAACCATCAGCTTACCGTTGGCACGAAGCTGATGGCGTTCAAATTCATGGTACTGTCCGTTCTTCTATAAGGCAGTGAAACGTGGAAGATGTACCGTCGGGATATGCGATATCTCGAGCGGTTCCATCAGCAGTGTCTGCGACGAATTTTGCGGTTCGGATGGGGCAACAGAGTTGTAGACACGGATGTTTTGCGCCGAAGTGAGATGTATGCAGTGGACTGCATACTTTTATTGAAACACCTGAGATGGCTCGGTCATATGCGGCGTATGGATTCGACGCGGATACCGAAAATACTGTTCTACGGTCAGCTGAGTAATGGGAAGCGGCACGTAGGGAAACCAAAGTTACGTTACCAGGACATGATTAAAGTGAGCCTTACACGTTCTAACCTTGGTTGCAGATCATGGGAATCGAAGGCGGTTGATCGGCGTGCATGGCGCGATCTAATCACGAAGGCAGTTTCGGAAGTGCGGGAGAAAGCCCTCATGCATGCAGAGTAGAAGCGGCAATTGCGGAAGCGGCAAGCACCTATGAATTATACTCCATCGACATCAAGCGCATGGCGCTGTAGGACATGCGGTCGCGAGTGCCTTGGTCAGGCATGCTTTGTGAGTCATGAGCGAGGCCACCCGGGACTACTACAGAAGCGACGACGGGTACTGCAGAGAACATAGGCAGAACCGGCGCAGCGTGTGTAGGTACGCTGCATTTGATTTACTAACCGCGTGTTTGCATGCTAAGTCTCTTTATCTCAGGTGGTGGGTTTTCAATTTTGCCTCAATGCTTTTCTTTCTCAAATAAATGTCTACCTGTACTCTACTCCATTAAATTGCACACCTCGCTTAAGCCTATTGTATTCGATTTCCATAACATTTTTGTGTTCGTGGTATTTCCGTATAGTATACTTTCTGACCTCGTGAACTTATCTGGGATTCGTTCGTAAACAACTTACTTAATATGCTCATTAACTTAAGGTTTATGTCACCGTTTCCTTATGCATCAATCGAGTGATTTTCTTTCTCTCTCTCTCAAGTGTTCGGTTGTTGTTTGATATCATCGGTGTGGCTGCGCTTGATGTGCATGTTAATAAGATGTCTACTTGGTTATTACCTGTTCGTTTACTTTTTCTCCCGAGTCTGTCACAGGTACGGCGACACACACCCAAGGAATTGTCCTCCGTTTCGACAACAATACAAGGCACACAGTTCCTTTACCTGGACATGAGCGAAAAATTATCCACTTTTTACTACTTACTAACCGGACAAATCATTAAATATCTTGCACTAATACAATGCTTCCGCGGCATGAACCCCTGAGTTCAGTTTACCTAACAATACTCTTCCACATATCTCATGACTGGAGGACTTTCGACTACGACAGGCACCTTCTCCTGCCAATACAAAGCTTGAACAATCGGCCATTCTGAGCTCTTCAATCCGTTTTGACCGCTCAAATGGCCGTGGTTTCCCATATTTCTAATCAATTTCACTACATGCCCCGGGTGATCTGCTATTCTTTCTTCGGAACCTATCCTGTCCTCCAAGACTTCAACATATTTCAACGTATATTCTTCGAGACTTCACGTGGTTCTGCAGATGATCAACACATCATATCCAGAAAGAATGCTTGGTTACTGCCTTACCGATCTGGCACAGGAGAGGACCCAGACACGCAATGGCCACTCGCATAACGCATCAGTCAGCAGAAAATTGGGACGCAACCTGACTGCGAATAACGGAGCAAAAATCGTTCAACAATAAACAGCCAGTTACAACTTGCCATTCAAGGGATTGTCGGCAGTGTTTCAGGACGTGGTGGGTTTTCGCCTGGCAAGCGTTCTCCCTATAAAAAGCCACAAATGTGCGTTTAACAACACTGTAACGTGGCGAAACTGACTCGATACCGAATAAATTCACAGCCCATAACTTCAAACTGGCAGCTCAATTAGAATCATCATACTGGATAGCTTGCTCTTCAATTATCTTTCAATGGATCCCTCAGAATTCTCAATCTATTGCTAGTCGAGGTATGACTGCGATGTATGGCAGAGAGATTATGTCCAAACAAATAAATCCCGATCCCACTACAACCAAATCGTTGTTTCGGATGTTCATTATTGCACAGTTCCGAGCATGGACATATGAACAATTTTCTACTGTCACTACAGTTCCCATAAAATGTCTGTACAACTGTACATACCAGATCAAGCCTCAATTGGCGTGTCTCGCATAGTCGAGAATAAAATATTTATTTTATTTTATTTTATTTCACCATTTCGTCCATACAGGCTCCAGGAGACAGTTGGTCGGTGCTGGATGGGACGGGGTGCACGGTCCTTTTGGCCGTGTTAGGCACGAAGAGTGGTTCCATGCACTCAGTGTAGATCGGACTACGGTCGAGCCACCGCCTTGTGTGCGCTTGATTCCCAAATACAGCGTGCTTGTGTTTGCCTGTGAAGGAGTGTGGGCCGGCTCTGTTGATGAAACGTGGTTCCTATCCGCATGCCTCCCGGTCTTATTCCTTAGGGTTTACACTGGATATGGGGTATGTGGTTGGAGCTGTGGGTGGTGCAGCGCAAGCCATCCATGGTCCCTCTGTAGGCGCAGGCGTCCTGTGGCTTGCCACAGTGACAGGCAAATCCGAAACCGGATGCCGCCAACCATATATACGCTATCTAAACCTCTATATATATTCATATATCGTGTATATATATATACATATGGATACATGTATTTAACTATGGATATACTCATACGTACCTGCGTACGTACGTTTCATAATGGCTCAGTATCCCCTGAAAATGGTATGCTGTGGCCTTCTAACCGTGAGTTAATTACAAGCTCCTCTGAACTCCCATGTAGATATAATATTCCTTGATGGAATTCTAGCGTTTTCGCGCAAGCTCATCCCTTAATTGCATATATTTTTCACGCTTGCCTGCAAAGTTTACTTTTCGGTCACCTGCGCAGTCCGTAGTTGTCGCAGGGTATAACGGGCTAATTAGAGCATTTCTGGATAGCTATGCCTATCTAGAACATACACCGCTTCCCTACTTTTTACATTTTCTTTTATTTTTTCTGCTATCTGCCTGCAAAGCAGAAAGCCATTTTTAGCGAAAAATAAAAATGGCCTTATTCGTAGACCATCGTTTAATTGCGAGTAACTCGCAAACTACTGCACGCATGGTGTTGCTTTTACGTTCATCGTATTCAGGCGCTAAAGCTTGTCTAGACCAGTGTAATGTTGTGCTACTTTAAGCAGTATTCTAATTGTAGAAATGCTTTTCCTTTTATCTGAGAATAGCTCAGGTTGAAATTTTGCGCCGGAGAGCAATATCAGCGTAATAAACGTAGGGCTGTATTTTTTTGTTAATTGGTATTTTTCTACTGAAGCACGCAGATTTATTTGCTCTCTTAACAAATTGCTTCTACTTTTGTCTGCATTTTTCGGAATTGTTTTTACTTTTCGTACGCCTTATAATCCCTTCATTCATTTCTTCCATGTGCGCAACAACAATTGGGGCAACTGAGTGGCCAATTATTGTGCGATCAATTTAAAGTGAACTTGTGGCAAATTGGATTCTGTTCCAAGGAGAAAAGGCAAACTACACCTCCGCGAAGTATTCACAATAAAATACAAGGAGCTCAATATCGCCCGAAGGAACCAGAAAAATGTCAAGGTGGGCGCCTGCGACCCAGTAGCTGTATACTAAACATTGCCAATGCATTTGCAATTGCTAACGATGAACATATATTTTGCCAACTTCCATGCAAGAGCAACGGATAAATGTAAGCATTGACCAGAACCCTTTAGGGTGCAGCTTCTAGCAGGTCTAGAAATATACCTATTTATTTATTTATTTACATGATATTACATAATGGATACACACCTACATATATATATTACAGAATCAGGCATAAACTTACGCCTTTTTATATCCAGTTTACATATGTGTCTGGGCATATGTAGACTTTGCAACTTATTCTTATTTGCCTACAAATCGCAGCAAACTGGACCTACTAGCGCAGCTTGCGTACTTTTATATACTCCCGTTCACTAACACCAATAACGAATGCCATTCAGTCTGCAATGAACTTGTAGCATATGTGGAACCCCAGGCGTCCGGGTCCTTCTGTCTGATAGGGAGTTTTTAATCGTTAGCGCGTTAGGTTCCACGCTTGGGGGATTACTTAACCCATGATGTCCCACAACGGGAGTTAAATGCTATCTATCTACGCACCCACGCATTTGTATAGACTACCCATAACTGGCTGGATTAATGTTATCACCTCGTGAGAAGTATCAGTGCAAAGGGGTGGAATATGGATTTAATGGAAGAAGGACGGCGGTACTCCACTACTGTTGAGATCTCACGGACAACTCGAAGGAATCATCACCCTTGCCGCAGGTTAGTGAACATATGGTCGTCCACTGAGCCAAAGATGTAAGTCCGCTGAAATGCCATCTTGAGCGATAGGTAGGGGTTGGTGGGGTGTTGTGGAAGTTAATGCCCCCTATACAGGTACCAGATGCAAGGCTGCGGGAATAGCATGTTAAAAGGAGCAGTGATATCTGCTGGTTAAGGTGTGCTGCACATTCCCTTCATGTATATAACTTATGAGGCGTTGTTGCCACGGAATATGTGATCACCGCTATGACGAGATCACAGGAAGAATACATCTAGTAACTGCAGCTCCATTATCTCCTATAATTACCTTGGAAACAGCGCAGCAACAGGTTTGTGCCAGCCGCAGGACATTTGTGTCTGCGGAGGAAGCATGCGTGAGTTGCGCTGCACCACCCGCAGCTAAAACGACACACCCCATATGCAGCGCAAACCCAAAGGAATCAGCCCCGGAGACACGTGGATGGGTGCAGGTTTCATCAATATAGCCGGCCCACACTCCTTCAAAAGGGAACACGAGTACTTTGTACTGCGGGGAATGAAGCGCACGGAATGCCGAGGCTAAGCGGTGCTGCGCTCCAGGAGTAGGGCATTAAAGCAATGTTTGAGGGTGACACGAACATCCTGCCCGTGAAATCCTTCCCCGCAACAACAACCATGGATATGTGTACAAATACAAAGTTGGCTAACAGCTAGGCACGCGAGCGATGAACGGGAAGGCATGGAAAAGGGGCATGCATAGGGAACAGTAGATGTGCACGCCAACTTAGTGAACTTGTGAAGACCCTTGAACGCGGTAATAAGGGGCACTTAGGAAGGGTTCATGTAGAGGTAAGGTCGGCATGTTGGTTACCGCTATAGATGTAGCAATGGCTTACGGCTGACCTGTATCGCGTCATGACTATTGCAACCGTACGCACAGTGAGATGGTAGATGCTATGGTTACCCGAACATGTAGGTGGAAACGTGGCGTACAGTACATGAATGTGTACGCTGAAATGAGTTTCTGGAGTAAACCTTATGTCAGTAGATGTATGGCAGTGGTAAGGCGGAACAGTCTATGAAGAAGCAACTGCACGCCGCAAGTAGGAGTGCGACCTGCACAATAGGTAACTAACCTATGGCATTGCAACGCGTTTCATTGAGGTTCATGTCTCAGCTCTGGTAAATGGAAACGGTACGCTGGCAGGCGTGTACCGCAAGCCTCACTGCGTCAAAGAAACACCTTGAGGTTATCTCCCATAATGGGATAATGAAAGGGCTTTATAAACCGCACCACGAAAAGTTGATGCAACGGTGACATGATGTTTAAACCATTCACAAATATTGCCGACCTCGCCGGCGAGCTAGTTGATGGCTCGTTACCTACGAAGCAAGAACACTGAGAAATGGTTGGTGGACAGTTCACAAAGTACATAAAATGGAGAGACGCGGAATTAATGAGATTGGTTAGTAGTGACTAAGCTTTTTGGCGTAGGGTAACTGACGGTGTGAGGTTGCTGGAGGGTACGTTTAACCGCTTGCGGATTCAGGTAAACAAGGTCGTTGAAGGAGAACCTGAACACTCTAACCTTCCGTTTATCAGTGATGTACCGCCTCCGGCCAATGTTAGGAAGCTTTGCATGGTACGTGCAACAAACAAGACATGAGGATAAGTGCATGACGTACGCAATGGCGATAAAAGGATCTCGTGAATCATGTGATGGCATGGCACGGCATGGTGAGGCGGAGGCGATACCTTGGAGGAGGCTCATAGGCAGCGTTAGGTGGGCAGGTAATAGGCGTTGCATATCACTGTGGCTGTGAAAGAGAAGGTATCATAAAAACCAACGGTACCCGTGGATAGGTATCAATGATGCATCACATGGCCGCTGCTGTACTTGGGGGCGACTCAGTGGCATCGTGAAGTGGGCATGTGGGAAAGCACGACCCCGGGTGCTGTCATGCCAATGCGGCAATCCTAAGATTTGGGAGCACAAGTAAGCGGAGAATGCAGTGCAGCACTCACCATCAACCGTTGGCTAGTGCGCTTGCTGGTACTTTTGAAACTGGAAGGCGCTTTGCGGCAACAGGGAGAACACCGTGCGCCATTTCACGAAACACCTTACAAACCCGCGGACTGGTATTCCCTATTACCATGCACGATGATTGATTGCGAAGAAACAACAACCTCACCATCTAGTGGAAAATCAGCAACTCAGTGGACTGCATTGTTCCATCCTTGTGATTCCTAATTCTGATGTGGACCTGAATTATCCTTCATGAACGGAAGCGGACGTACCATTTAGAGAGGTAAGTACGCTGAAATGAGTCTGTGGAAGTAATCTTATACCTGTCATTTTATAAGGTTGGTAAACGGTAACAGTGCATGGTGGAACAAGTCCACGCGACAAGTAGGTTTGTGATGTTCATAATGGGTTACTAACCTGAGTTATTGCAAGGCGATTCGTGGACGCCGGTTTCACCACTGTGGTAAATGGGAAAGGTATTCCGGCGAGCGTGTAGCCTAGGCGTCCCTGCATCATTGATACACGTTGACGTTATCCTTCGTAACGGCGAAATGCATTGCTGTGTTAAACCGTAAGACGAAAAGTTGATTCACTGGTCACGTATGACGTTTAAACCATTCACAAATATTACCGACCTCGCGGGTGAGCTGGTTATTGGCTCGTTACCCACGAAGCGAGCACACTGAGAAATGGTTTGTGGATCCTTCAAACATGTGGCGGCACATTTCCGTGGAACATCCTCACAGGGTACCTGCAATGGAAAGACGCACGAGGTGTGATTGCAAATTGATGTTGAAGACTGAAAACAGTACATATGTGGGGACCTTGCTGAGACGGCCTTGTAGTACGGGCAGACAGGGATATAGATACGATAACGTGGTTTACAAGAACAGCGTGACACCACGGAAAGCGGGGCACACGTGGGAGGCCTATAAACTGGATGCGTTTTGAAATCCGCCTTAAGGAGGTGCATAGCAGTGACTTACCTGGATGGTGTAAGGGAACGGACAGTGCGAGGTTCCTGAAACGTACTGCTAACGGAAGGCAGATGCAATTAATTCGTAGCACTGGATCCGAACTTGTGCATTGTTAACATCCATGTGGCGGTTATGCCGCGTTGCCGCCATACGTGCGAATGTAAGCGAAGGCAAATGAAGCTTTCCGTAGACCGCGCTTGATCTCATCCTCAATAACAATGTCCGTTTTACAAATTCACGGATAGTAACATTTCTGAACGACAGTAGGATGTAACCCCAAATGGTCCGCACACGTGATCCCCAACAATGTTTGAGGACTGAGAAAAGTTCTCAGTTGCCAACCGTAGGGAACGCTTGGTGTACCTCCCGGTAAAGTTTATGGAGAGACGACAACGTACCAAGGTAAGAAAAGAGTCGACGCAGGTAAAGACTAGCTAGCAGTAAGCTGCGGATATTTAGCAGGGACCATCCAGTAGCGGCGCCAGGTCATTTATAAACATAAGGAACAACAATGAACCCAGTACTGAATCTTGCAAGACACAGCTGTTAGCAAGGGCAACACTCGAACTCGCTTCTCCAACCACGAATCTGAATGTCTGTCGATGTAATAATTCAGAGAGCCGTAGTAACTGTTGAGGAAGCAATCCAAACCATGTCAGCTTCTCACTTAAAAATGGATGATTCACTTATTCAAAGGCTTTGCTGAAGTCCATATAGTACACTTCTACCGACATCGCACTACCAGGACATCGGGAATCTCTTCTGAAAAGCCCAATAAATTTGTAAGCCAAGAGTTATTTTTAAGAAAGCTAGGCTACTCCGCTGTAAGTAGATTGTGCTGAGCCAAGTGCTCAAAGATCCTGTTCCCTGTAAGCTTTTCCAAGCACTACAGCATGATGGTAGTCAAACTAACAGGTCTATAGTTAAGAGTCACGGACTTATAACCCCCTTAAGGCTGGGCACAACGGTGGCCCCCTTCCAATCACGTGGCAGCTTGCCTTCTTGAAGACTGGTTGAATAACTCCGCTACAACACACTGAAGGTTATTAGCCCGAGACTTAACTACGGTGGGATTCACACTATATGGATCAGGCGACTTACAACGGTTTCAACTGGCCAGCACTGAGAACACGTACGGCACATGGAGAATAATTTCCAGCATTGTGTAGCTATTTCAGGGTTGCGGCTGTGATGGCAAGCCTGGCCCACTTTCCCTCGGATGCAGATTTTGGTAGACAGGCAGCAGCGCTTCTACCTTATCAACGTCGTCTACAGCCTCGGTACCGTTCTCCATAGTTAGACAGCCGACCAACTCTCTTAGGGAAGCATCTGAAATGACCTAACTTTAATACCACTTGGGATTTGTTTTCGCAAATTTGGCCAACCTTGGCCCACTGCAGCCATTAGTGTACCACACGCTCAGTCGCTCCGGACACGTTCGTTTCCTCTAGGACGTACAGCCCCAGGGAATAACCCGTTTTTTGTACCATGTCATATCCATCGGCTGCCTGAGTCGAGGAGTCAACGCAAGGCTGCAGTAAAGCATTACCAGACAATCGCTTTCCTTGCCTCGCCCGCCTGATCTTGCCGGATAAACTCCCGACGATTTTCTCCCATTTAACTGAGCTCTGGTCACGAATGAACTCCTGCGCAATGTGTGGTCCATGCGCGAAGTTGCTACTAACGGAATCATGCACAGCAGATACATGAGTAACTGGATCGAAAGTCTGATCGTGTAGCAAGCGAGAACCAATGTCTGATAAGCAAGCGCAATGGAAGGAAATCTAATTTAATTGGTGGTGACGGGCAAAATGATGAATGTTCCGACGACTACGAACCCACACACTGCACTTTCGTCCCCGTGCTGCAACCCATGCAGGAAAGACGCGAAGCCATATGACAGGGGGTGGCCCTGTAGAGGGCCGTTGGGTCGTTCACGATGACATGGATGCTAAGGAGCAAAGACTAATACCAAACTTACCGACGCATAATAGTGTAGTAAAGCTCTAGCTCTGAAGGCACTTTGTTCACTTCTCATTTACATGTTTTTCCATCCAGGGAAACTGCAATGCCGTCTGTCATAACAACAAAGGGCATAATGGATGCGCGTGCAAATGAGGCATACCTGCAGGGCGTGTCATCCAAGGACGTTTCCGTTGGTTCCACAGACACTACAACGAACAAGAGAAGCAAACGAAATTCTCGTCGCCAGCATAGCACACACAGGACGCGTGGTACCAGCGGGAGCACGCATGGCACACGGCTTTCCGCGACAATGCACATCATCCTTGCACTGACAGTCTCCACAGAGATACGCCAAACCGCTTCCTTGAGTATCCCGTTTCCGTTTAACGGGCAACCTGTATGAGGAGTATGTGGTTGCGCGAAGCCTCCGAAAACCTTTGCTCCTTAGAGCCCTCTTACTAGGGCTCCACTCCATCCTGCGACCCTTCAGGGGCGATTTACGCTTCCTTGACCCTGTTGCGGATGTGGATGGAACCGGTGTTCGTGTTGAAATTACGGGGCGGACCTCATTCACCTCCGTTGCTTGCATGAGGTGCGGCACAGCGCCTACCGACGTCATCTCTACCGCGACCGCTGCGCCATCGTGCGACGTACCCGGCGTTGGTTAGCCCCACAACATCCTGATGTTAGCCGCCTTATCCAGGAGAAGGGAAACAGGGCACTTAGATGTGAGACCATACAACTGAAAATTGCCTTCCTTGGACATCAGCACCGCAACCATTTTCAAGAAGTGCAACGCCTCGGAGAAGTTCTCCGATCCGTAGCTGCACAATTGCGTGCCGAGGTCTGACAACACATCCTGTGTCTTGCGCAATTTTATTGTACGGCTTACAGCCGCATTGCTATCCGCGGCCTGACGATCTAGAATCCGAAAACCAGCATCCACCGGAACACAGTCTGAGGTGCCTGCGGGAAGTTGCCGGGGTGCAATCCAACGATATCCATGCAGTATTTCCTTCGCCGAATGTCCGTGAAGCCCAGCCACACAACAAATGTGAGCACATGTAAGCTGCCACTGCCTACTGAACTCGCAATCGCATTCACTGCCGCTTGTTATGTATACCCCACGCACTTTCGTACGAGGACAGGTAACTAACCAATAAGGCCCATCAAACCGACAACCCAGAACTGTGGAGGCCAGCTAATGGGCTATGATGACATTCACTGCGAAATCGCTGAGCTGCGTAAAAACCGAAGCCACTGAGGACAACTCCGACGGAATAGAAACAGGCTCATGAAACGCCTAGATATTATGCTGTTTCGCTCGTGCACTATACTGCTTACCCTAGCAACGACGCAGGGGAATAGAGTGAGCAATGATGACCCCTCCGACAAATACACCTTCAGAGGCTTGTTCTCATTCTCCACCTGGTTTGTCGTCGGGCATCCAAAAAGCACAGCCTCGCTTTGACTGTGAGCCGCAAAAGAGTCAGCGTGCTAAAGTCACCTCGTGCACCAATACCGGTAGCATTCCGGATTACACAGTGGCACCGCCTTCAATAATCTTTCAAATACCGACGCAGCATGAATATATATCAGGTTTTGCAGCCACGCGCGTAATTGCATTCGGCCAGCATCAGATCTCCCACGTATGCTATTGCAAAGTAGAGTCAAGTCTACTTTAACGTGGTACCGACAAAACACGAGCTTCGCGTTAGGATAGAAACATAGATCCGCCCGCAACTTAGCCGCCCATTTATCCATCACCACCGTACGGCCACGTACGCTGCTAGACACCGTCACGCGCTTCGTTTCCACCGCTTACCCATAGCTGTAAGACGTCCCATCCGGTAATAGGGATAGAAGGAAGAAATGCCTAGACATGTGACGTCCACGAACCTGCAATGCCAAAATATATATCCACCATAAGCTAACTGGTGTGTCGCATCGCACAATAACGTCTCGCCATAACGCTTAACCATGCCACGGACAACAAATGGAGAGAAGAACACATACCGGATCTGGCTACCCCCGACCCCAATCGGCAAACACCGTGAGCTTTCAACCTCTTTGCCACCTGCGAGACTTCACAGGACGTTCTATTTTGACGACGAAGCTCAGATTACTCAGGGCCATGCGGGTTAAACGTTCGCCGTATTCCTGATAGATGATGCGCCTCAAATCCGGCGTGCTGTGAAAACCGCCCACCAAACGCAGCACTTCCTTCTCCTTCCGCGGTGACATCCGACGTTTCCGTGCATTCGGGCAGGGGTTACCTGGGTGGAAATCGTGACCATGGATCATAATGTAACTTCTTACGACATATTCACTTTCCTTCATAACCACCAAGGTTCGCGCCTTGCGAAGGTACGATTTATATCCACATGCAGTACTTCACGTGCTACATAAATATTAACTCACCGCTTGCCACGCGACCCAAAACCTTGACAATGGACGCAGCGGTACAGAATTTAACCGTAGCCAAACTCATCTGGCAACCGCTATCGCCTTTCACGCTTGTACGCCGCAGCAGACACGGAGGAAACTCGGGAAAAACAAGTCGCCATTTCATTCTTAAAACGTCCCACATGCTCCTCAATGTCTTCAACACTTTTATACTACTCCATAGCCAAAGGCCTGAACAGCTCACTATCATCCACAAGCATAGCGGTAGCAAAAACAAGTATGGCCACCGGCATACTAAAACAAACATCATGCAGATGCACCCTTACCCGTAACTATTTCTATGGTATCCCCAATCACACACAATCCGATTTCCTCTACACTTTCCGGCTATTTCCAGCTAGTTGCGCACTCATGCTCCTTAACAAAGTCGCTGAGTAATATAGTTGCTATGTACCATTTGTACAACGGAACGCTCTCAAGCAACACAATTTTCTCACAGTGCAATCAAACGGCCCCGTGCCGGAGGCGGACATCGTGTCAGGGAAATCGTTCCAGTAGACAAATGTCCAATTTCCTAATACATAAGAAAGCTATACTGTTAAAACATTGGAACAGTTAACACAGTCATACGGGTTATCTCTAGGTAGCTACAACAAAAAACATGCAATTGCAAGTTCAACTTCAATTTGGACAGGAACGGTGGGAAAATTCTCATGTGTGTTTCTGCTTCAATGCGTAGTCGAACCAGGATGGAGTTTGCAGGAGAGATTTGAAACCGAGAAGAGCCAAAGCAATACACACGAATTGCTTAACGGTCAACCAATTAATGTCCATGCGGCCTGCACCAACACTCCCCGTAGTACCGGCCACATGGATAGAATAAAGGCTGAGAGAAGGGAATCAAAAACAAAATGGTGATAATTGTGGTAAAGGAGAGAATGTGTGGATGGGACAATAATAGTAATAGATGTGAGAAGCCAAGGAAATGGATGTAGAAGTTAAGAAGCAAACGAAAATGTCTGAAACTGCAACCCGGGGGCGTCAAATCGATGTTCAAACTTCTTCACCCTTAGTGCTAATACTTCTTCGCTGGGTAGTTCGTTCCACGATACGGTGACCCTGCGTGATAAACGATAGTCAGCGCTAACGTGAGCAGACCTGGGCTCATGCAACTTCAGAAGGTGACCACGAAGAGTTGGCAGCTGAGCCGGATGAAACAGTCCGGTTAGGTTAGGCCAAAGCTTGTTGGACAATATACGGTACGTAAGAAGCAGGTCTCCCCGAAGGCGCCTATATTGCAGCGAAAGCCTCTGTAACCTCAGTAGCCTACCAGAATACGAGAGATGCAGCATCTCTTGTACCAATTTTGTACCAAATCTCAGAACTGGTTCAGGTGTCATCTTATCACGTACCAAGCATGGAGCACTGGCCTGCACGCAGTACTCCAACTGTGGCCTGACAAAGGCTGAGAACAATATAACAAACATTGCATTTGTTATAATGCCGAACGACCTGCGGATCATCCAATGCGTTCGGAAAATACCGCGTAGCATTTGTCCAGTTCTAGCTGGCTTTGCAGCCAAAGGATAGCGAGATACTCAAGTCGGTTTGTTCAGCCACTTGACGCATTACGTTTCAGCCGATTATGTAAAGAGTTGTGAAAGTGCTTGGTATTATGAGCAGAACAGAACGCTTTGTCAGATTGGCTGGAGGCTGCCACAATTCTGACCACCCCCAAAGCTTGTCGAGAGCAGTCTGCAAAGCCCTGGGCCCAACGGGATCGTTCACTGTATTCCAAAATTTTAAGTCATTCGCAAACATAAGAGATGGTACCTTAAGATTCTCAGGGGGCCATTGACATACAATGCAAACCGTAGCGTTCAGAAAACCGACCCCTGATGTACACCACTCAGAACGGCTTGTCTGAAAGACAGCCCGGAGCCACCCGAAAGCTCATCTGCCTTCATTCCAGGAAAGCCGAAATCCACTTCAATGCTCGGATTGAGGCGCCGTAGGATTCTAGTTTAACTAAGAGACGGCATGGCGGTACGGTGTCAAAGGCTTTAAAAACGTCGATGAACGAAGCATCCGCCGCCTTTCCTTGATCCACAGCCTCAGCCCTGCACACTTTGGCTATCAACCTGTTAGTCAAATAGGAACGGCCTCTGCGGAACCCATGTTGAGAGGGGTTGAGCAAACGGAACTTAGCCAAGTGCTTCTCCAGACTATCCCTTACAAGCATCTCTAATGCTTTCACTAGTATAGTTGTTAGGCCTTGGTTGACTAACGCAGCTTCAAGTTTCATTCTCTTTTCTCTACTTTGCTTTACGCATTAGTATTATTTACTAATTTCTACTGCACTACCTTATTCTGTGCCTACGATTTCTTGCTATCCATTGCTTCTCACTTATTGGCCACAGCAGACACTGCTAGGTAAGGAAACTTGAGAAATAACTTGTTGGCGAGGGTGCGATACTGGATCATCGGTTTCACATCCGTCAATAACTGAGCAGTTCATCAATTCCTGGCTCAACGATCCACTCCAGATGCAACACACCGGATTATCTTATCGATCCAGTCCCAAACGAACTTGAGATTAAACTATTCAGGTCGGCGCACATACGCACTTTAGCCACTAGTTTCTTAAGGTTCAGTCTTCCCTTGCTCCCTCTAGAGTCTTCGACCCTTTCTCATGTAGGATTCTAGCACTTTCACTGGCTTTTCCTGGTTGCGTCTACTTTAGGACACTAGCATAATTTGAGCATTCGTGCGCCGCTGCGCTTCAAATCCTTCTGCTCTGAATTATTTAACAAAATTAAGGTAAGCTTGCGCCCCCAGTTCGTTGTACTTTCATCATTAAACCTTCCTTAGATCTCTAGTGTCGGGCAAACTTAACTTAGGTATTTAGCGCACTGCTGCTGCTTAACCTTTCATGTCTGGACGTACATTTACTTCTTACTCGGTATAATGTTTTCGACTTTGCTACCTGCATGCCTGAAGCACTCCGACTAGCTTTCCCTGGCTCCAGCCGAATTGGGACTATTGTCTTTGCACCCTAGCATGACGTTATGACATGCACGTCGCCGCGATCTGGCTGCATATGCTGGGACATCCTCGGCAAGTGAGTTTTTGCAGGTCTGTTCTAACCATCAATATTTGCACCTGGTAAGCGCACAGCCATTACCTACCCTTGGCCAACTTGATGATATTATCCTTCGCTGCAACACCTGTGTCACCAGTTCATGTATGAGGCAAGCTCTTTCACTGGCTTTGCTTGGCCCAAGCTACCATAGCGCTATTCCGTTAGCGCACTAGCATGCCTTCAGTATCGGTGCGCCGCCGTGCTTCAGCCTCTAATAATCTGACAAATTTTACAACCTAAATGTATATCTGCTTACTTCCCTTTTCTTGTCCTTTCAGAAAGAAACCTTCTTTAGTTTTTATATAGCCACCAACCTATATGGTCAACACAACCGCCCATTGTCCCCTCTGTTCTAGGTGTTTAAATATCCCTTACGCACTGCCACGTCCGTGACACTTGCTCAGGTAGGAGACTAGCTCCTTCCTTGACTTTTCTTGGAACAGGATAACTCAGTGCAATTTCCCTAGCAACCTAGAAAGACTTGTAGGCGAGCCGCCAAGCGTAGGTCTCATATGTATTGTCGTCCTCAGTAAACTTGAGGTATGCTTACATTCCGTCCGTTAGTTGCCCATCATCCATGAGCCATCCTTGGCTACCTTCTAGCAAGCAAACATAGATCAAGTTGTAAGCGCACAGCCGGCACTTAGTATCTTCTTTGAATATGGCCCGTCTTCCCCTACTGCTTCCAACCCCTTTGTTATTTGTATACGTGGGAATCCAGGTCTTTCGCTAGCTATTTCGGCTCAGTCTTCCTTAGCGCCATTCCCTTAGCACCCTTACGTGACCTGAGTGTTTGCGCTCTTCGGCGCTTTCGCCTCATATCCTGCGACGTCCTCAGCAACGTTAATGTATCCCTGCCTTCTGTCTGTTTGTTGTCCGTTCTTCATTTAACTTTTTGTTAGCACCCTTCTGGCAAGCATTATTACCACATCAGTTCAACGCCCAGCCGCTCTTTGCTAGATGCACGGTTAACCCTAATTCCCTTCAACGTATGTGATACCTGCTCATGTAAAATTCCTGCTCTAACACCAACTTTATGCAAGCGAGTCTACCTTAGCAATGCCTCCTTAGCATATTAGTATTATTTGAGTATCCGCACGTCGCTGCGCTTTAGCCTCGTACGCTCTTACGTATTTAAAACCTTAATGTAGGTTTTTACTTCTCCCGTTTGCTGTCTTTTCATTATGAAACTTTTCTTAGCAATCGTCTGTCACGCATCCTAAACATGTGGTCTGCCCACATACGCTCCTTATCCTCTCCTATTTAGACGTTTATCCATCCATCATGCGCCGCAATGGCTGTGACGCTTGAATATGTAGGAGTCGAGCTCTCACTGGCTTTTTCGGATCGGCGTACCTTAGCGCTTTAACGTGGCTTCAGTATCTGCACACCTCTGCCTCATCCTGCAACGAGTTCTTTTGCCTTAATGTATGTTGCCTCCTGTCTGTTTGCTGTCCTTCGTTTACTTAACCAGTTTCAGCTTCTAACTGGCAATCATTCTTAGTTCGTAAGATCAACGCCTAGCCGCTCCTTAGTGTCTTTATTCCAGAAGTTCAGCTATCTCTGACTCGATGTAACCACCTCGACTTTTCCACTTGCAAACGTTGAGCTCTCGGAAGCGCTTTCCCAGGCTCTATCCACAGTACTATTAATCTGGCGCGAGTTGAGTATCTACGCGCCGTCGCGCTTCTTCTCACATCATAAGGCATAATCAGTACCCTTAGCGTATGCCTGAATTTTCCTGTTTGCCGTCCTTTCTTCAGGTAACATTTAGGCTTCCGACTTGCGACGTTCCTTGTCAATTCAGCTCAGAGCCCAGGCGTTCCTTAACCTCTCCTTTCTTGAGATTCCTTCTTCCCTTGCTCCGTGCAAGGTCTTCGACACGTGCTCACGTAGCCGACCGATACTCTCAGTGACTTTTCTTAGCTCAGTCTACTTTGGCATAGCAGCATGCTTTGAGCATTTTTGCGCTGCATTGCTTCAGCTTCTGCTGCTCTGAATTACTTAGAAACCTAAATCACGCTTGGGCCACTCCATTTCGTTGTATTTCATTATTAAAACTTTCTTAACTCACTACGGTCGGGCAAACCTAACTCAAGTGTTTAGCGCATTGCTGCTACTTCGCCTTTTGTTTCTAGACGTTTATTTATCCCTTGCTCGATATAAGGCTTTTGACTTTGCTACCTGCAAGCATGAAACACTCCGACTAGCTTTCGCTGGCTCTATTTAACTTGGTAGTAATGTCTTAGCACCCTAGCCTGAGCTGTTAATCTGCACACCGTTTCTCTTTGGCCTTATATGCAGGAACTTCCAAGGCAACTCTCGTGTTTGCTTAACTTCGTCTGTTTACTGCCGTTTCTTTCATCAACCTTCCTTAGCTTTGTCCAAGACACCAGTTTTATCCCATCTGGTTTTAGCACAGCCGCTCGCTGTGACGTTCGCAGCAACCCTAATGTATACTTCCTTGCTGCAAATTTTCTATACTTCAATAGCAGTTTTTAACTCTCCTCCATTAAGTAATCTTTTATCACCTTGCAGCATATAGCTGCTTCTTAACACATCTTTTTGGTGTTCTGTTTCCACCTCGCAGCTAGAATTTCGACTCTTGCCCAAGTATGCGTCCGACTTTCTTAGTCGGCCGTAGCACTCTTCTCTTAATACATTCTTGTTTGTATTTCCAGATCCTCAGAACATTTTACTCCGCGCTTATGTCGGCTCTTCACGTCGTTGTACTACCACTTAACATTTGGAGGAACCGGTAAAGGTGAATACTCAATCAGTCAAGTTTATCTTATATGTAAAATATCCTGAGACGCCTAAGCGTTGGACGTCCGTAGATCGCGAGGTATGCAGAAGTGTACGTGCACCTAGATTCCGAAATTGAATGCAGCAGGCAGCGACGCGCAAAATAAATAAATAAATAAATGTTATATTCCTCGGTGTTTCGAGGTGCATTCCAACTATGTGGTCTGCTCAATGTGTACAACAGGATCGCAAAAAATAATCAATTTGTTCACGCATTTTACAATGGATCCAAAACGGGTACTAAACTAATTGACAGGATTAAGGCATTAAAGAAATTAAAAACCAGGAACAACAACGTAAGCAGATTTAAACAGATGTCAGTTAAAGTAATACGGCCACTCGTGGAACCATCCCCAGGGGACTGCTTCCATGCGAGGTATTCCCTCGAAAGGTTTCGTTCGAATTTCCATGCAATAACTGGCCGTATGCCGGTGTGGCATAGTAGCACATGAGCCATCACCTGTATTTCATATGTTTTGTTCATTTTAGAGCTGCTTTTGAACATGTATTATGGGCCATGAAGGCTCAGCCCAGTCCGTCATGCGGATCATTCTATTATGGAACGTTTTTATACGCCAGTCAGTTGGTGGCAATTTGCCTTGCATAGGTAACGTCTTTTATAATCTGGAAGCTAAAATCCGTCACCACAGGAGATCAGCCCAGTCGTGGCCAACTATGAAATAAGGAAGAATATAGAAAAGAAGAATTATGTGAAAGAGGTACTATATCGTTAATGTAAAAAATAGGCAGGTATGTTTTGTACATCGGCGTAGAAATCGATCGAGCCGATCATACGATAAATTGTGTAGCGTGACAGCCGGAGACAGATGACTGTACGAGTTGTCCATAAGCAAAAGTCGCATAGGGAATCAGTTATGGCCATCACTGAATTCAAGTCTATGTTTCTGGACCGTTAACTTCAGAAAAGAGGGGGAAATGATTAGCACTGGAGAACAGATGTAGCGAAAGGGATCGCAGAACAATATTACGAATTAATCAATTTGTGGGCAAAATTACGAAAATAGTTCCTGACGTCACACCAGTAAATAATTTTGCTCTCGGTTTTAAACAGAAGACAAATGATATGAATTAAGTTTAAAAGGATTAAAACCGCATGGAAGGTAGCGTTATGGAATACCATAAGAAGCGGTTTGTAGCGGCTCATCCTAGCTGATCAAGTTTTCTCTGGTGCAGTAGAGTTGATGTTCTCCGGTATCATACATGATCCGGTCCTTCTTCATACAGCTTTTCATCATCAAGTTGAATGTTTAAGATCCATTTCGCTCTGTCCGTTGACAGATAAGCCTTTATCCTTTCTTGAACTTGCAGAAATGTTCAATTCATCTCATCACTTTTGGCAGCTTATTCCAAATAGAACCATACCTGAGAAGATAGAAATTTCTCCTTAGACTGCTCTTGAATTTAGCTAAATAGAATATGCATTCGTTATCTCGCAGTTCATAAGTGGTGTCTTCCCGAAAGTGCCATTGATAGGTTCCAATATATGCTTTCCGTCACGCGAGTTTGTGAAGGAAGCACAGATTTAGTTGCATGCTTCTTAACCACAGAGGTTCAAGATTCAAGTGCTTGCACCTATCTTGGTATGAATAGCGGTTGAACAGCCAAATATGCGCTTTGTAAAGGCGCGTTGGACGTTTTCAATGGCTCTCAAGTCAGCCTTTCACAAGTTACTGATAACAGAACAACAATATTCAGGCAAAGGCCAGATACTGATTTTGAAAGCAATTAGTCTGGTTTCTTTCAAGGTTAGCAGGTGGCATGTGAGCCCGACCGACTGCTTAGCCATTTTCACTATATGATTTGTATGTTCGCTAAAGTTTAACGAACTAGAATATCTTAGACCTAAGTCACGAACAGACTGGCTGATGAGGATGGCTACATCATGAAGCCTGAACACTTCTGCTGCTATCTGACATCCATACGATGGAATACTACACTTCGATGTTGTTAATGTCATCTGCCACATATCAGCCAATCTCTCAATGGCTTCCAAGTCGCTTTGGATATTGGTAACTTCAGCGGTACGCTAAGAACCTGGGAACGTGTAGACCACCTTTAAATCATCAGCAAACAAGTAAGGCTTCCCAAATTGTATAACAGAAACCAGGTCATTTATATACAGTAGGAAGAGTAACGGGCCTAAGACACTGCCTTGTACCACTCCACTGGTAACTGGAAGAGGTAAAGAGATATAACCATTGATATTCACAACTTGCGACCGTCCTACTAAGTAAGATTGGATCCAAAAGTGTAAAGCGGATTTGTAACACCGTACTTACTTAATTTACATAACAGCTTTTTGTGTGGGACTCTGTCAAAAGCTTTTTGTATGTCGAGGGAGATAACAATGCACTGAAGACCTAAGTCAATTGCTTCAGTTAGATGGTTAAGGAAGTCAACTTGACAGGTAACACACGAGCGAGACTTCAGAAAGCCATGCTGTGAAGGTGCGAGAAGTTTTTGCGATATTAGGAACGAAACCAAATGTTCCTTAACAATTCTCTCTAGCATGCGTGAGAGAATGACTGTGTGACTAATGGAGCGGTAGTTCCGGATGTCAGTTTTCGGCCCGGACTTATGTCTCGGTATGGCCGTAGCCGTTTTCCAACGTTCATAGTATTGACCAGACTGGAGAGACAAAGGGATATTTAATACTATAAGAGGGATATCATCTCCACCGTGTTTGATTAAAGCAGAAGTGATCCCCTTGGGACCAGGTCTGTAGGATGGTCGTAGACAAGTAATCATACATTTTATCGTAGCAACACTAAGCTCGATCGCTGGGACTTGTTCAGAGAAGTGAAACAAGGTTGAGATTTCCAGGGTTCCTTTCTCAAAATTAAAGGATCTAGCAAAGTATGAGTTAAAGACTTCCGCCATGGCGATTGGGGAATCAATGTACTCACCTTCAGGCATGACGATGTGGGTGGGTAGGTCAGTTTTGCCACCTCTCCTTTTCCTCAGTAATGCAGTCACCAGTTGACTTGTATTACTACTATTTACAGCCCGTCGTTCTTCCTGCATGAGACGACTTCGATGTTCCATGTCCATCTCAATTATAAGGCGTTGGAGTCTCAATAATACACTAAAGTCATGAGTACGTTTAAATGTTCGAGTTAGCACTCGAATTTTCTGCTTGTCCTTTGCATTATTAGCGTAGTTAGAAGAGACTCTCGTATTATCACAGGAGGCAAGTATGCTTAAGCACATGGCCACATTGTCATAGAAGATATCGGAGGCCCCCTTAATATCAGACGAAAGAAAGAAATGGTCCCAATTTTGGACCCTAACCAAAGCTGAGAAATCTACCCAATTAATATTTCGCAGGAAGTGTGGAACAGCCGCAGACCTTACATGCGACGACTCAGCTATAAGTTGACATCTGACTATTTTGTGATCACATCCAGGGAGACCGTCAGTTACATAAGTAGCTATCTTGGAGATGCCTGATATAAAAAGTAGGTCTAATATATTTTTTCCCCTGGTAGCCACTAGAACCTGTTGCTCCCACCCACCAGTGATGACGAAAATTATGAACTCTGCATGTTTCGCCTTTGTTACTAAGTTTGACCAACAGATATCTGGTAGGTTGAAATCTCCACCTACAACTATATAGAAGGAACCAAGGTCCAATATGTAATTGAAGATGTCAACCAACTGGTTCTCATCACTGATGCTGGTCCCGGGTGAGCGGTATATACGGCCTAAAAGAATTCGCTTAGTACCAAAGGACAAGAGTAACCAAGCGGAATCAATAGTGGGGCATATAAGTAGAAGTGTGAATTCAGACACAGTGAGGTTCTGTGAGTAGTAAATTATGCAACCACCTCCTCTGCCTTGTTTTCGATCACTTCTAATAGGCTTATAACCTTCGATAGAAAGCAGCTGGCTGGGCATAGCATCATGACACCAGGTTTCAGTGAGTAAAATCATATCAAGTTTTTTCAGACTTATGAAGGTGCAGAGTAAATGAAGTTTAATCAACGGAGAACGGATATTAATTATCACCAGTTTTAAAAACTCTTGGCGTTGTTTATCACTCCGTCCAGTATTTATTCTTGCAATCACATTAGTTCTACAGCGTTCCGCAGCAAATCCCTTACCGTGAGATTCGCCAGTCCTGTCGGGATTAGGGGGGTGGGGAATGGGTGGGGGAATGCAAAAAGAATGCTGTGGTAAGTTTGGGCTATTGAGCTTAATTGGATAGGGTGTCATTGCCGAAGGGCTCACAGAAGGCATTGTGAGAGTTGGAGGCGGAATAGACTATGGATAGGGGCATATATAAGTGGTCTGTGATTCAGCAAAGTCATGTACAGGCCTGCCAGGAGAACAGCCTTGGCTCATCGTCGGAACAATGTGGAATTGTGGCTTGCCACTCTGTGCAGCTGCATTATTATTCACGACTGTCATTGGGACACGGGGAGTCACCTCTCCAGCACGAAGGCCCCTGTTTTATCTAAGACGCTTGGGACGCGAACCATGACCACTGCTGCTATGTATAATCATAATGTCAATGGGCCGTAACGTACCTTCACTGGAGCTATCAACAGTCCCATTTGATGTTTTTGGACTTGTATCTGTTTCAATAGTGGTGTGGGGATTGATCCCAATCCCTACTGGTTTGTCAGAACGTGGTGAATCGAGTGAAGCTACACTATTTCCTTTGTCCACAAGACTAATGTGGTGTGGTAGCGTTAGCATCTCAATTTCCGCTACGTTGCCGCCAATCTTAGCATCGTTCGTGTGCAGAGTGGCCTTGCTAACATTATCTGCCTTTGTAGAAGGGGAGAACCAAACACTGTTTAATGATATCCAGCTTTGCAATCCAGGAAGCGCGCAGGGAGAATGACTCTGCTTCGGCCCAGGCGAGACATTAGTTGCACTCATGCGTTAAAGCTCACGTTGCATAGGTGACCTGTCTACAAATAGAATAACTTTGCAAAATTTCGGGCCAGATCTTAAGGTATTTTGAATTTTGATAAACGAATTTGCGAGACTTTCGCTACGGAAGCTGAACAGTGTCGGACAAGGAAAACGCAAAGAATTTTTCCTCAGTCTTCTACAACTAATATTGGTTGCAGCGATGTTGCACGCTCCCGAAACAGAGCACCTAATGTTGTCAGTTGCGATATTGTCAGCTATGTTGAGGGCGATGACGTTTTTCCCCTTCTGCATTTTTGGTTAACCTCAGAGGCGATTGCATTTAGGAAATTAAGGCTCCAATTTTGTGCTTTTGCCCTGGATTAGCCGGGGATTGAATTATGTATGAAACTGACATTAGGAGATCATCGTGTGAGTCAAACAACTTTAGTTTCTCATTTTGTTCCTCTAACTATTTTTCCAAAGTCTTTATTTTGGATGACAATGAAGATATAAGGTCGACAACACTAACTGAACTTTCTGTGATTTGTTCTTTGGACTTATTTACCTGCTCTAGTATACCAGCTTCGGAATGTGTGCAACAGGGGGCAGGTTCCTCGACACTAGTGACGGCAACATTAGTTACCATGATTATTTGGTTTTTCACACGCTTTTTCCTCAATCCAGCGGCAACCAAGGCTGAACCACGGAGGGCCAGTTCGAACCCAAGCGCATGTACATATGGTTAATTAAAACAAAGCTGTAAAACAACTGCAGCGAAATAGGTAAGTGTGAAAATAAAAAATAAACAAATTATTTACAATTGCAGCGAACTTTGAATCTCTCTCGCCGCATCCTGTTTATACTTTTACTTACTTATTCTGCTCTCTCTATACATTTATTCTGGCCGCCTGCCGTTAATTCTGCATTCAATCGCCGCCAACCTTATAACTCACTTTTCTCTTACCCTACGCGATTGTCGCATTATAGTACACTGCTACATCGTGGATGGCTTATTGGTACAACCCTATTTTCTCTGTGTAAATGGTAGCAATCTACCCATGACGCCATTGCTTTTTGGTACGTTGGAAAGACACTTTCAGTGTAATTACTGTTGCAAACTTTACGCCCTTTGGTCTCAAAACTAAAGGTTATGACATACAACTTTAACAATGTTTACACTTACGCCTGTTCCTTGCAGCTTTCTATCGGTATTTCCGCTTCCCTTTTCTACGAAGACAGGGAGTTCTTCGGGGCCTGGGTTTAAACCGCGGTACAGCATTTTCGCCCGCGACGGACGAAAGGACAGACAAGGACTTACATGGTGCGCGGCTGTAAACCAAATGGATTCGATTGCATATACCACCGCAACCATTGTCCATTGTGGATAGCTGGCCACGCCGTCTTCACACTTTCGGAATGTATACATAATCTGAAAAACCAATACAAAGAAACCTTTGTAAGTTTCGCTTAGCTGCACGCCCAACAAGCTAACTCGCATTGACTTTCAAGCTGGACCGGCCTCAGCGAATTGGTCGCTTTGACTTAGCTATCTGATCAGCCAACAGAGGAAACAGAAAGTCCTTTGTCTGCGAACAGCCGTGTGTAAAATCAGTCAGCAAGCCACTTTGACAATTAGTGTTCCGCAGGATTTACGGTAGTGTTCCAGGACGCATTGGGTTTTCGCTTGACGAGCGTTCTCCCTATACTAAGTCACATGTGTCCTTTAAAGGACACTGCGAAGTGACGAGTGTGACTCACCACTGAATAACCACACTGCTCACAACTAAATACTGGCAAGTCGACTAGAGTCGTATTTCATTTTTTGACACGTACACGAAAAGATGCACTCTCTACCTGTACAGTTTCCACTAAACTTATAGTGCCTTGACTGTTTGCACTGTGCTCACCTAAACCCAACTTACCGTCATCCATTGGCGATTTTATTACGCATGCTTACCTTCACAATCGTTGCAAAATGCAAACCTTTTGGCCACTCCCGACTACATACCTAGCAACTTGTCTGTTGCGAAACACAACTGCCTGTAAACGTTGCTCACGCCCGCTGTATAAATAAATACATAGTTTATTCTCACCTTTGTAGAGACACATCAAATCAGTGTTGCCCAACAACTTTTAGTATGAGCCATTTATTTATTTATCTACTTATTGGACCCTCTTCTTTCGGACTGCTCTCTGCCAATGCCCTGCCCTGACCTAGTCTCATTGGATCAGTCTAATTCTCTTTGGTTCACTCCAGACTACCGAACTGTAAACGGTCAAGACTCTGTGGACTGATCGCTATGTCCCCGCTTCCCAAGTGTCTGCTGGGCTTGACCAACCTTTATTAATATAGCTACCTCCATCTCTAACCTGTCCGTTTCTGCGGACCTTCTCTGAATATGTTACGGCAGCGGCCACTGTTCGGAACACTTAACACTGTCCTTCTTAACTAAAGAACATCCTCGGCACTTCTTCACATTAGTAACCCTTGGCACTGATCTAGTCACATGGTGTTAATGTCCTACTTTCTAATTGCATACAGGTTACCGAGGCGCAAACGGTGTAGGCTTGGCACAGGCAAAGCACTATGTTCCTCAACTAGAGCACCACCTAGGCTTGTCTATCATTATTTAATTTAACCACTACCATATCTAACATGACCATAGGTGCTGAACCTCCCTAGCTGTCTTTGCACCCTAAGTGTACGAATGAGGCTCAGCGCGCCAAACAATACAGCCTGTTGTGATTTGTCTCCCGTCTTTTGCTCTCTTTCAAAATAGTGTGACGTTACCGGCCAAGGTTGACAAGACCAAATACCCTGTCCACAGTACTCTGAGACACTGGTTGTCTTTGCACTTTTAATTAGGCGAACTTTTTCAGCTCCACCCTGGGCTTCCCTTACTGCGTTCATTCATCCTTCCTTCGGACTGCTAACCCTCAGTATCCTGTCCCGACCGAGTCTAGTCAGACCAGTCTACTTCCTTCTAACTGCATTCAAAACTGCGGGATGAAAACAGGCTAGGCTCTGCTGACGCAGTGAGAGCTATACCTTATCTCGACAGCCTGCGAGAACTGCCCAGATTTTATTAACTTATTAAATGTCCTGCCGTACGTTGTGAGCATTCTGAATTTGTTTACCCTTTGCTGTTGTTGCTTTACTCACCGTTATCTTGCATCCTATTCCGAAGGCGCCGCCTAAGCCAGTCCCGCAAGGTCGACCTTTTGCTCTTCGGAATTATTCAAATTTCTGGGAAGTTATCACTTGGTTCGGCTGACCTAATCGCACGTTCACGTTACCACGGAAGCCTCTTTAACTTTTACAAACCCAAGGAAGCGCGCATAGTTGCCTCAATAATATATTACAGGGCAAAAGGTTCAGATGGATGGATATAAGTAGAAGAGTATTAGCCGCCTTTACAACTTAACATCCAGGCAACTTATTTGTTATCTTGCACAGATACAACTTTCCTGAGGCTTTAACAACTGGGTTCAGTTCTCCTAATACTATCTTCTTCACATATTTCTCGCCTGGAGCAGTTCTGTTGACTTCGGCAGGCCCATTCTCCTGCGGACACAAGACAAGCACAATCGGTCAAACTGACCCCTTCACTGTGCTTTGATCGTTCAGTTGGCCGTGGTTGCCAATATTTCCAAACCAATTTACAAACTACCCCGGGGAGGGTCCCTGCTCGGTTTGCGTGACCATTTCCTATGCTTCAGTACTCCAGCAACACTTCAACATATTCCCATGGATATCCCTCGGCGACTTCAGTGGGTTCTACAGATGATCAACCTATTTTATCCAAAAAATATTTAATTCTTGACCTACCGATCGGACACAGCCATTCGTTTAAAACAGGTCAGGACCCAGGAACTTAAAAGGCACTAGCCTAAGGTATCAGCCAAAGGAAAGTGAGGACGCAACGAGACTGCGAAGAACCGAGCAAATAAAGGCTCAAAAAGAATCATAGGCGGTTACAACTTGCAATTCAATGGATCAGCGGTAGTGTTTCAGGAAGTGTTGAATTTTCGCCTGGCAAACGTTCTCCCCTTAAAAGGTCACAAACATCCGGTTAACAAGGTTGCAACGTGGCCGATTTTACTCGTCGCTGAATAACCACACAACCTATAACTTTACACTGGCAGGTCAACCAGCGGCACCCTTCCAGTTAAATTTGTTGCACTGAAACTTCTTCACCTGAATATTTTTTCATTGCTTCTTTGTATTATTTCAAGCACATACCGTTGTCTCTTTTCATTCTATGATATCACCATTGACCTTTGAGGTACCTACGCACGAACTCAGTTTATTGTCTTATCAGGCTCGTTCGTGCTTATCAATTGGCTTTTTAATGGAGCATTTAGGATGCCTAATATATTATTAGCTAAGACGGCAATATATAGTGACCAAATATGTCCAAACCAACGGGTCACCATTTCACGACAGCCCAAATATTGTTTCACATTTCCACTATTGTACTGTTCCAAACGTGAACTTTCGAAATCTTTTCTACTGTTACCGTTACAATTTTCATAAAATATCTGTACACTTGCACTCACCTGATCGCGCCTCCCTAGACTTGCCCAGCATTATCGGGAATAAAATATTTATTTATTTATGGTAGGATCTGGCTGCATTTCTTTAACTGGAGAGTCAACTGGGCTTTGCCTTAATCCAGTCACATCTGAACAGTCAAGTGGGATGTCGTAAAGACGGACGTATTGCGACGAAAAGGATGCCGGCCGGCTTACTGCAGTACACGTATTAAAGTTAGAGAAAGGTGGACGTGGGCTGCTGGAGAATAGAACCTGCGGTTGAGATTAAGAGATTCTTAGTTGTGGGAAATCCCTGGGTAACTTAGAGGCAGTATCGCTTGGTGCTGAACTGGTTAGCAAACAAAGCAGATTCTTCAGGGTGGGTGACCTCAACGCGTCACCTTAACGATAGGTAGACTTAAATACGTGGGATTGGAAGACGACAGAAACAAGCAGACGCAGGTAGGAGTACGGCAAAAATACCCATTTCTTTCAGCGCTGCATAGCTCAGAACCAGATTCCAGAGGTTATAACCTTGGAATAGTAACCGCTTCACGAAGACGAAAACAAAGCTGAGCCCGCCAACTACCGCCTATTGTCTCTTCCTGAAGTATTTGAGGTGATGAAATCAATCGTTGCTGATGCGTTGGTGCGTTACCTAGTAATTGGTAACTTTATTGCTTGTGAGCAATCTGGCTTTCGTCGACAGCGCTCGTGCACAAAAAAGCAATTATTCGCACCAAGTAGTTGGACCGAGTCAACCAGCTTTGGAGAGGCCGTTGGTATGATCTACTCAAATTTGTCTAAGGCATTCAATCCTCTAGGACATCGGATTCACCTTTATAAACACCAATATTAAGGGATCGGTGATTCTGTCTCCTAAGCTAGATCGCCAACTGTCTCCTGCAACGACTGTTATTGGTCAGACCTTCGGGTAACTTATTTGGCACCATACAAGCCGAGTCTGATGTGCCTCAAGGCTCAGTTCTAGGTCCATATTATTAACGGTATTCATAAATGGCCTTACACAAACAATCCCTTTAAACTTCCTGCTGGTTGGTGACGACAACAAGATAGGGCGCAGGATTCAGTTAGATACTTTCAGCATTTACTTCACTGGGACTTTTCTATGGTACAACAGTAATTAACCCAAAAGCTGTAATAGTTCAGCATGAGCAAGTGCGAGATACTTCACATAAGCCATCAGAACACCTATACAAACCAAAAAGAAACGCAAGTACTGCAGCGATCCTCCGTGCAACGCGACCACGGCGTGTTCTGAATAACTTGGGTCATTTCAAGCAATCAGCGTAGGCCAAGAAACCTGGTAAACAACACGCCCACTTGCTGCGACTGGCGTATGAGCGACTAGGCACGACTGTTTTCACAGTTGCTGAATTCGTATGTTCGTCCCCACTTCGAATAGGCGTTCTAAGCCTGGCAGCCATGACTGAAGCATGATCTTAGTGCATTGGACCAAATTCCTTTTCGAGCACTTAAATAAATAAATAAATAAATAATTCTTCTATTTAGGGACGATTCGAGCGACTATTCCCACCTAGGAAAAGCTCAAAATATTTACAGCACTTTTCCCTTAGTACCCTTTACATAGTTGATGGGAATATACAATTAGTTATATTCATATCGGTTTCACACATGCACTTGGCTAAGGGTGAAGTGCAGAAGATTGTGCTCGGGTTATATGCCTTGGTAACGGATGTTCCGTCCATCTTTACCAGCGCAGTCTGGATAGAAAACAGTAACGGACTTTCATAGATGCGGGCGGTTTGATTGCACTATAAGGAAAATGTGGTGCTTGAGGAAGTTCCGTGATACAAATTGTAAATATCAACGGTGTAACCTAGCAACATTGTCAAGGGGGAGAACTGCGCAATGGTTGGAAAGTGTATAGGAAGTTGGTTAGTGTAATGAATTGCGATGCAATATAAAGGGTTAAGGATAAGGGTGTATATCTATTATGTTTATTTTATTATTTCGGTGGTCATACTTGAAGTTGCTGCTACTGCTACGCTTGCGGAGGACGGAGACCTTTTCAGGTCTTTGGCTACGGGGAAGTATAACAGTGCCGAAGACATGGAGGAGCATTTGGGACGTTTTCAGATTGAAACCGCGAATAGTTTTTCCGAGTGACATCCGTGTACGCGACGGTATACAAGCGTGGAAGGGAAGTGAAGTTGCCCGATGCTGATAGCTACGGTTACTTCCTTTATCGCTGCGTGGATTGTAATTGTTCCTGACCTCGTGACAAAAGGTAAGTTCATAGTTATCCATTACGTTAACTAATGCATCTAGGTACAAATCGTACGACTGCAAGGTGAGGTTCTCGGTGGTTATGAAGGAAGGTAAATATGTAGTCGGAAGTTACTGCATGATCCGTAGTCATGATTTTCACATGGGGAATCCCTGTTGTACGCAAGGAACCGTTGGCTGTCACCGCGACAAGAGATGGAAGTGCTGCGGTTGACTGACAGTTTCCACAGCACACCCGATTTGAGGCTGCTTATCTATTACGAATACGACAAGGGCGTAAAGCGCATAGACCTCAGTAATTTGCGCATACGTCATCAAAGTAGAACGGCATGTGAGGTTGCGGAGGAGGCATCCATGTTGGAACGTCACGGTGTTTGCCGGTTGGTGTCGCAGGGTAACCAGTTTCAGTAAGTGTTCTTTTCTCCATCTGTTGTCCGTGCCATCGTGAAGCGGTATGGCGAGGTTTTATTATGCGATGCTACATACTATTTAAGTTAAGGGGATACGTACTGTGGCACTGCGTGCTCGTCGACGTCACTGGTCTATGGATTTCTTTTTTCTACGCCCTTTTATCGTATGAGACGTCCTACAGCTACGGTCAAGCCGTTGAGGTGATGCGGGAAATTGTGCCAAGCAGCAGACAGTGCCGTACGGTGGTGATGGATAAATGTGCAGAGCAGGTGAGAGCGTTTCCTCGTTTTATCAAAAAGCAAAGATTGTGTTTTGCCGCTACCATATGAAAGGTGCCATGACTCGACGGTGCGGTTGCTTACGTGGCATATCAGATGCTCAACGAATACAGTTACGCGCATGGTTACATAACCTGATCTGCACTCGCGATAATTGCCTATTTAAAAGGGTAATAAACGCGGTGCGGTTGTGTAATGCTGAATGCCGCCGTTATTTATGCGGAACATGGCTCCAACGCGCGGACCGTTGGGCGGCTTACAGACAGAGACATGTCGTGCTTTTCGGATTCCATACGACAAACAGGGTAGAGGATGAAATCAAATATCTAATGGAGGACTTGCCTAAGAGACCCTACTTGCTGACTCTTTGCACCTGCATGGTTGACCGCGTCAACAGCTGTGTGCATGAATGGAACAGCGTCATAGGTAGACGTAACATAAGCGCCATTTCCATTCCATTGAAGGTGTTGTCTGTGGCGCTGATTTATACGCAGCTAAGTGATTTCGCAGTAAATGTTTTCCTAGCGCATTTCCTTGCAACCTCGGTTCTCGGTTGTCGGCCTGATGGTTGGTTTCCTGTCCCCGGTTCAAGGTGCGTCGTGTTTACACCACCCGTGGAAGCGATTGTGATTGTGAGTTCAATCGGTAATTGCGGCTACCATGTGCTCACATTTGTTACGTGGCTTACCTTCACGGTTATTCTGCGGATGACATACTGCATGGTTGTTGGTAGACTGTGCCCCAGCAAGCTCCCGCAGGTAGCTCAGACGATGGCCGGAGGCTAGTGTGTTGGAGATTAGAGATCGTCAGCCCGCAGATAGTACTGTGTTTGCCAGCCTTGCTTTGAAACTGCGCAAGTCGCAAGCGGTTTGTCTGACATTAACACTCAGTTATGCAGCTACGGATAGGATATCTTATCCACCGCATCGAGCGCGTTGAAAATGCTTGCGTCATTGATGTCCAAGGAAGGAAGATTTCATTTGTTTGGTCGCACCTCGAAGTGGCCCTTACACCTTCTCCTGGATACGGAAGCGAACGTAAGGATTTTTGTGGGTTACCAACGCAGGGTAGCTCACATGATGACACATCCGTCGCGGTAGCCACAGCGTCCGGAGGTGAGTTTTCGCAGCACGTGCAAGTCGCCGAGATTACTGCTGTCCGTCCGATGAGTTCAATGCAACCAATGGTTCCCCCACTTCCGCAACCGGGTCTAGGAAGCGTAACTCGCCACAGAAACGCCGTGTGACGGGGGTGAGCCCCAGTTGAAGTGCTCCAAGGGACAAAGAGTTTTGGAAGCTTCATGCTATCACATCTATCACCTACCAGGTGCCCGTTAAACGGAAACGGCCTACTCAGGGAAGCAGATCAGAAGACGTCTGTGGTGTTTGTCTGCGAGAGGATGATATTCAAGGTCATGGTGACGTCGTGGAGGGATTACGTTTGATGCGTATTCGCGTTAGTACCATGCATCCTGTGTATTCTACACGATGATGCGGATTTCGTTTGCTTCGCTTGCTCGTCGTAGTGCGTGCGCAACCTCGGGAAACAGCTTCTGAGGAAATGTCTTTCAGGTACGCCTCTTTGGAAAGCACATCCCTTATGCCTCACCTGGTTAGTGCAGTCTTGATTGCACCTTTCTTTTATGCTAAACCGTGTTGCTGACACGTGAACAACCTGTGACTCTGCAGTGTCTTTCACTGCCCAGTCAGCACACTCAGAGCGGCAGCTGGGCATCACTGTTCTGCGCGGGCACGTTTCTATTGCGGTTCCTAAAGGGAGTTTCAGGTCTGCCTTAGCATTTGGAATCACAAGCATGGCATAATTCAGTCCACGGCACTGCTGACATTCCACGGCAAGGTGAGCTACCCTTCCTGCTCTCCAAAAACATGCTGCATCGCAATAGAAAATCGTATTTCATCAGTTTGTGAAGTCTTCCTATAATAGCCCCAGGTGTTTACTCACTTAGCGAACAGCAACTTAAAAGTTGATGAGCAACCGTATGTGCCACAGCCAAAGGTAGATGACGAAATCCTTCTTATTTCTTTTATGAGGTCATAAAGCCATCAACAGTGCCGGCCCACGCTCTTTAACGGGCAAACACAAGCAATTTTTATTTGGGGAAACAAGCGCACACAAGACGATGGCTGAAACGTAGTTCGCTCCAAAATGTGGGCATAGAACCAACTTCGAGCCAAACACGGCCGCAACAAACGCACAGCCTGTCCCTCCAACGACCACTATACGTCTCCTAGGTCCATATGCAAGAGGTAGTGGGTAATAGACAGGTAGGCAACTTGTCTACATGCACATCAAGCAAAGCCACACCGGGGACATCAAGCAACAGCCAATCAGCTGAATGAAAGCTAACCGAGAAAATTAATGGAATAATGTATAAGGAAACGTGACAAATATCATGAATTAATGAGCACATGAAATAAGTTGTTAACAAAGGATCCGAGGTAAGTTCAGGGGGCCAGAAATGATATTTTACGGAAATGACACAAACGCGAAAATGTTATCGAAATTCACTACAATTAGTTTAGGCGAGTTGTGCACGCTTATAGAAGAGCTTACATGTAGATATTTATTTGAGAACCAAAGCATTAGGACAAAATTGAAAACCCACCACCTGAAATATAGAGACTTAGCATGCAAGCACGCGGTTAGCAAATGGAGTGCAGGGTATCTACAAACGCTGCGCTGGTTCTGCCTACGTTCTCTGCAGGACCTGTCGTTGCTTCAGTAGTGGTTTCGATTGGCCTTGTTCATGGCTCGCAAAGCCTGCCTGACTTAGGCAATCGCGACCGCATGTGTTACAGCACCATACGCTTGACGTCGATGAAGTACAACCCATCGGTGCTGGGCGCGTCCGCACTTGCTGCTTCTTCTTTGCATGAACGAGAGCTTTCTCCTGCACCTCGGCAACTGTCTTTGTGTTCAGATGGCATCATGCACGCCGAACAAACGCATTCGTTTCCATATATATATATATCCATATCCTTGTTCATAGCAATCAGCCGACAATTAAGATAAGTAAAACCAGCTATCTGGAGAAGCAGCAGACGGCCGTTTCCCCTTATTGGGGCCCAACAGTGGTGCGCATCATTCGGTCCTTGGCGGAGGAACGAACAGGTCCTCTGCAGAGGGCCAAAGATGCGCAACACTTATATGCCCCAATAGGGCGAAACGGCCGTATGGTGCTTTTCTGGATACCTAGTTGGCTTATCTGAATTGTCGTCTGATTGCGACGAACAAAAATACTTACCAAAATCCTTCCTCTCATAAGTAATACAAATTCGCCCTTACGGATTCCGCAAAATGCTTTGTCGATTCATGGTTGCCGTAACCGGGAATTCCTGACGCCGGAGGGCCAACCGCTGCCGCCTACATGGCAGGTGCTTGCATGGCAGTAAAGGCTGGGTCGGGCTATATCGCATTTAGCTAACAATTCGTGATGGTCGGTTACCGTCCTCCATGGCGCAGTTGCCTAAGCTGCGGGATAGTTGGCAAGAGCCACTAGCGGTCATGGGTTGGATCCTTCGCAGAGGACCGAATGAGGCGCACCACTGAGGAGCCCCAGTAGTGCGATACGGCCATCTAGTACTTTTCTGCATAGCTGGTTGACTTATCTGAATTGTCGGCTGATTGCGACGAACAAAAATACTCACCAATATCCTTTCACTCATATGTATCCTATCCATATATATATATATGCATATATAGACTTCCTTATTAACAAGTCACTCGCATATGTTAAGCAGTATGAAACTACTCTCTGGTATGTAGTCATGCGTTGCTGATTATTAACAGATGCGTTACGCCTGTACCATGCATGGCACGCATGCACATTTAGCACATAGAACTTTTCACGTCCTTCTCAACCCATTTATGTACGCATTTTCCGTTCCATCGATTATCCGACACGCCACTAATCCTTCTTCGCTTAAAGCTCCGTATACGTTCATGCATACGTGTACATATATATACAAAATATAGCTGGACTTTGCCATGGTGCGATGGTTTGTGTGCCTCAGTGATCTGTTGAGCTATGCTGGGTGGTGCTTTTGCAATTCAGGGCCAATCATACCAGATTTGTCAATGGCTAGTGGCCAGACAATCTCAGCCACCTGGTCCTCAAGGTTGGGGTTTGGAATGAGGGTGCCATTTTATTCCTTAAAACGGACTTGTTGTAGCCCAACGCCAAACCCGCTGCCTTGCGGTCAGGTTTTTGAACCAAAGGCTTTGGTGGAGAACCCTAATCCTTCTCCTTTCTAGGCCTGGGCAACCTGAGAGCATCCTGCCCACGCAATACAGTGAATCTTCCCTCAAACAATTTCTTGATGCTCTGGCCACCGCAGAGGATAGTCAGCGGTGCCCCCTCTGTGCATCGAGCAGGGTGGACATGGGTTTGGATGCTACTGCTTAAGCCATTCCGTCTTTTTATTCCCCACCTTACGATTTTCACTCTTACCGTCCCGCTCCAACTTCACTTTTATCCCCCAAGGTTTCAACCCCCGATGCTTGGCCCCTCCCCATCATGCATGGCTTGGCGTTTATCTTCTAATTTAAACTCACATGCGAACACGGCGCTTCACTCCTCTACTGTCCACAAGCCCGTGTCCCATCAAGCGGCTCATTCCAGTTCATCGGCTTGCATTTGGAGCCTTCAATCTTCCTTCAGGTTGGCATGCCTCTATGTGCACACATTACTACCGATCGTTCAACAGGCAGCACTTGCCCGAACACTAGAGACCCTCTCAATCGATATACGTTGCTTCCCGGAGACCAGCCTGCAAGACTGCAGCTCTGTGCTCACTCTGCGATCCCCTTCAAGTGACACAAGCAGTGTTTTCTCATTGCGCCTATCCTGCGACGATGCAGCTTTGAGCACCGGCCAAGCTGGTGTTGGCGTGGCCCGGAGTCCCCGGGGTGAAGCTGCTCTGGTTGATTGGATTCCAATCCTAGCCGGATGTGTACAGTCCGATTGGCTGGCTCGTTCAAAGCTTCGAAGTCGCGCTGGACTAACGGCTGTTTATCCGTTACCGCTGCCAACGCATCCACTAACTCTAGCGATGCTTCGGTAAAAGTCGACTTTTACCGCCAACCGACCCGGCTCCTCCGCCACAGAAGAAGCACGGACACTGTTGTGCTGGCTGGGGAATTGAAAGCGCATTTTGGAGAGTTGTCTATTGAAGAAAGGCATTTGGGCGGTCAGCCCGGTGTAGGCTCCCGTAATGACAATGGTGACTGGTTACTTCATTTGTGTGAAGTTGCTCGCTTATTTCTCGAGAGCACTAATTTCCGAAACAGCACCCGCCGGAGGGTGACTTCGCGCCCACCAGCCTCGAACCAGCCTTGGACGCAAATCGATCACATTGCGTTAAGTTACCTACGGAGAGGCTGCGTCCAGAACTGTCGTTTGATTTGGGGCACAAGTGTGAACACTGATCATGCACTTGTAGGTGTTGACATGCGAATGCGCTTTGGCGGTCGCCCACGACGACGTTGTGAGCGCATTGACACCAGCCAACTGGTGAAGCCAGCTGTTCTGAATCGTATCAACTACGATGACATGTGAGTTGAGTAAGCGCTCACTGGTGACAATTGATGGTAACTGGTTACATGTTCACCAGATCTTACTAGCAGCAGGCAAGTCCTCATGCGGTATGTGTAATAGCCAACATGCTTATTGGGTCTCTTCGCAGTCTCTAGAATTTATAGATGCTTGCCGACATATCCTGGATAGAAGCGAACACAATGAAACTCGCAAACATCTCCGTGAATGACTTCGAGAAGGTACAGTCAATCCACGATTCGTCAAAAGCTTTGGAGCGTTGGGCTGAGCACTTGAAAAGCAATTTAATCGGCTAGATTTCTTTGATTCTTCGCCGGGCATTGGTCGCGCTGCTTCGTGGGCTGCCCCTTTGGACCCACTCTCTCGTTCCAAAGTCAAACGTGAGATCGAACTGTTGAAGTTGAGCAAAGCCGCGGGACCAGTTGAACTTCCTCCAGCCCACTTCAAATTCGTAGGCCCTGCTGTTGTTGATGCTATACATGAATTACAAGTGCAACTGTGGGGCAGGAGACTGACCCAAACGACTGGAGCCGCTCCGTTATTGTTCCCGTCTTCAAAGTTGGCTCGTGTGCGAAATGCGGCAGCCATAGAGGAATCAGTCCGCTCTCCATCGCCACCAAATTACTCGCCTCCATAATCCTTCACAGACTGACTGGCGCTCGTGAAAGCCACATACGTGAGGAGCAAGCCGGATTTCGTCGGGGTTATGGCTGCATCGACCACATTTTTACCTTGCGTCAGTAGTTGGAGCACCGTCACGCATATTGGCGGCCCACCGTAGTCGTGTTCCTCGACATCAAAGGTGCCTTCCATTCAATTGACCGTTGTGTATTTGGCTTTGTCTACCCAGGAAAGGTGTTCCCGAGAAAAATGTAAATATTGTCCGAGCATTATACGCGAGTAGCACGGGCAGACTGAGAGGTAACCGCAAGCTGTCGCCACCCTTCAGTATCTCCAGCGGTGTGAGACAAGGATGCCCGCCGTCAACTTTCCTCGTCAACTTTGCTATTGACCAAGGCATGGAAATTGCGTTCAAAGGACATGACTTAGAAGGTGTAAAGCTATTCCTAGGAGAACGACTTCTTGAGTTGAAGTATGCAGACGACAGTGCACTCATCTGTGACAGCTCCCAGGCGTGCCAAGCCGCGCTGTACAGATAAGCATTGGCTGTCGGCCGCTTCGGGCTTTGCTTTGCACCATGAAAATTTAAAGCGTTCCTCCAGGTTTGGCAGGAATCGCCACCTGTGCTAACCCTTGGTGGGGATCAGCTAGAATTCTTTCGGAAATTCAACTACCTGTGAAGTTGTATCAGCGCTTTTAGGATCGAAGACGAGGTCACGAACCGTATAGCAAAAGCTCGAAGTGCTTTTGCTAACCTTCGCTACCTGCAGTGACCTGGAGATTCCCCCGCATGACTGTGTAAAATATTCCAAAATATTTAACTTACGGCTTTCTTATGTATTAGGGAACTATTAGCTTTGCCTGTTGGAACGTTGTTCCCGTTTGTTGGAAACACGAAAACGATCGCCGCCTTCGGCGAGCCGCCCGACTGCGAACGACGCTCCAGCTACGCTCTGGACGCCGACGACATTCTCCCTAGCTAGCTCTCTCCGGGTGCCCTATTTTTGGCATTAGCTAACGCTCCTCCTGTCCAATAACCTTCTTCCCTATTTTACTTTTGTGTCTTCTACCCACTACTTTTGGTTGGCCTTCTAGTCTCGTACCGGACATAAAGCGTACGATCCACGCGGTATAATTGGTGACCCCGAATAGAAACTATTTTGTTGAGTTCGGTACTAATATTACTTTTCAGATCGGGTAAATTTTTCTGTCCACCCTTCTACTTTTACTTTTTAATACTTGCATTCACTTTCACACGCTCCGTAATTTTTCACCATAAAGGTTATTCAGTCACCTGACCAACCGTTTAGTGCGTTCTCTTTTCCTATCCCGCCTTTCCGTGATACTAACCCTAAAGCCTGGTTTAACCAGCTAGAGTCCATATTTTCGTTACATGGCGTTAACTCTGACAGCGTCAAATTTCACTGCTTTGTCGCCGCGCTTCCCCCGCAAGTAGTCGATGACATCGAGGAATTCTTGGAACTTCCAAAACGTCAGACAAGTTACGATGAGTTTAGGGCCGTCGTCTTAAAGCGATTTTGCATATCAAACCATGCTCGCGTCACGCAGCTTCTTAACGAAACCGAGTTAGGGGATCGGAAGCCTTCGCAGTTTCTGCACAAGATGCAAGCTCTAGCTAAGCCTCTCGATGTTGGCGAATCTTTGCTTAAAGAGACGTGGCTTCATTGCCTGCCACGTGACATTCGTTACCCTTTGTATGCAAACGATGCGCCTCTTTCTCAGCTCGCCGACGTTGCCGACCGTATTTGGGAATCCAACGCCCAAAAACTTCAGGTTCAGTCTACTTCCATTACAGAGGTAGCAGAACTAAGAGCGCAAGTAGCCGCATTGACCAACCGACTAGAGAAGCTAACACAATCCGGATCCAACCGCCGAATTCGTTCCAGTGGTCGCAGTCCATCTAGATCAGATTCCAAATCTCCCCCTAGGTCAAGCTATTGCTGGTATCACGAGCCATTTGGTCATCAGGCCAGATCGTGTCGCCCGCCTAGTTCCTTCAAACGTAGCACGCAGGGAAATGGGTAGGCCAGCACGTAGGGGCGACGGGCGTTGCTGGCTGCCCCAGTCGCCTTTTCTTTGTCACCGATCGCAGTACGGGAGTACGCTATCCCGTTGACGCCGGCGCAGAAGTCGGCGTTATCCCACTTGCTTCTAATGATAACGAAGAGGCGACCGGTTTATTGCGCGCAGCAAACGGCACCACCATTCGCGTGTATGGTCAACGCTCGCGCACGCCTAAGTTAAACCTACGACGTTCATTTAAATGGACCTTCCTCGTCGCAGATGTCCAGACGCCAATTCTTGGTCTTGACTTTCTGCAGCACTTCGTTTTACTTGTTGACGCGAAGCAACACCGTCTGCTTGATCGTCAAACCAATCTGGCAGTTATAGGTAGTTTGACCGGCAAAGAGTCAATCAGTCCTGTATACGCCAATCTGTCAAGTTTGCCTATCGGTCAGATGCTTAATACCAACTTCTCGCAAGTCTTTCGTGCAATGGCACCGTTTTCATCCGCCACAGATGCTGCAAAACATCACATCGTTACGAAAGGTCCGCCTGCTTTTGCCAAAGCTAGGCGAATGTCCCCTAATAAGTTGAAAATTGCTCGCGCAGCATTCGAGCACATGCTTGAACTAGGCATCGTTCGCCCGTCTAAAAGCCCGTGGGCGTCGCCGCTCCACATGGTTCCCAAAAAGTCAGGAGAGTGGCGCCCAGGTAGTGATTACCGCGCGCTCAATAGCGCTATTGTTCCGGACCGCCATCCGATTCCTCACATGCAGGGCATCACGGCAAGCCTGTGCGGTACCCGTGTGTTCTAGAAAATCGATCTGGTTCGCGCGTATCACCAGATTTTAGTCGCTGAGGAAGACATACCGAAGACTGCCATAATCACGCCATTCCGGCTGTTCGAATTTTTGCGTATGCCATTTGGACTTCGCAACACAGCCCAGACTTTCAACAACTCATCGATGCAGTCACTAGAGGTCTATATTTTGTCTATGCATATATCGACGATATCCTAGTTTCCAGCGCTTCTAAAGAACAACAAGCAGAACATCTCAAAATAATTATCGATAGGCTGGCCGCTAATAGCATCACTGTCAACTCTGACAAATGCGTATTTTAGCCGCCAACCGTCGAATTCCTTGGCCAACATATCGATTAGTATGGTATACGGCCTCTAGACGATAGAGTCCGCGCCATCAGAGACTTTCCGGTTCCGACTACGTTAGCCGCTATTCGCCGTTTTAACGGCATGCTCAACTACTATCAACGTTTTCTTCTACACGGTGCCAATTTGCTAAGTCTACTAACCGACCTACTTCGTGGACGTAAAAACGGCCAGGTGGAATTGACTGCTGCTGCTGCTGCCGAAGCGTGCAAGGCCAGCAAAGAAGCCTTAGCTAAAGCCGTTATGCTTCATCACTTCGATCCGAACGCTCCGATCAGTGTTGCTGTCGACGCATCTGACACCGCCATTGGTGCCGTCCTACAGCAACATACAAATGGAAGCTGGAAACCGCTTGCTTTCTGTTCTAGACGTCTACAACCTGCCGAAGTTAAGTACAGCACGTTCAGTCGCGAAATGCTAGCCCTTTACTCTACCGTTCGACATTTCCGACACGTCCTCGAAGTTAACACCTTTATTATCTTCACCGATCACAAGCCGCTTACCTACGCTTCCTGAAATCAATCAGCTCGACACTCACTACGTGCGATTCGTCAGCTGGATTTTATTGCCCAATTCTCGGCTGCAATCCGACACATTTCTGGTCAACAAAATGTCGTTGCTGATGCTCTTTCAAGAGTATCTGCGATTGGCCCTGCCGGGCAGGCAATCGGTTTGTCTGCTGTGACCGCCGCGCAATCAAACGACCAAAGTTTTTGGAACCTCGCGATTCTTCTCTGAAGATATCCCCGCACCCTTTGCCGTCATCTGATGGTACTATTTTATGCGACACCTCTGCCGGACGACCTCAACCCGTCGTTCCGGAAACGTTTCGCTGTATCGTTAACGACACTCTCCACAATATCGCCCACTCAAGCATTATGCTACTGCTAAGCTTGTCTCTGAGAGGGACTTTTGGCCGTGGATGCAAGGCGATCTTACGCGTTGGGAACGCAGCTGTCTCACCTGCCAGCAAGCCAAGATTCAGCGGCACGTGTCAGCTCCGCTTGGTCGTTTTCCGTCCGTTTCAGCGCGATTTGCTCATGTCCATCTCGACATAGTGGGACCTCTGGTCCCGTCCAAAGGAATGGTATACATTTTGAACATGATAGATCGTCGCACACGTTGGCCCGAAGCTGTTCCCATCCCTGACGTAGCTGCGGAAACCGTAACAAGCGCTTCTGTCGAGCGCTGGGTAGCTTCACACGGCTGTCCAGCCACAGTGACTACAGACCGCGTTCCGCGATTCGAATCTACGAAATTTAACGATCTCCTTAAACTCATTGGATGCCAACGCATTCGCACGACCGCCTATCATCCGCAAGCGAACGGCATGGTGGAACGTTTCCACCGACAGTTGAAAGCCGCACTTAGCGCCGCCAATGCGTTGAGTCGGACTGAGGTGCTGCTTATGATCCTCCTTGGGATCCGATCATCCCGCAAGGCCGATCTAGGTACGTCCAGCGCTGAGTGAGTATATGGACAACCACTTTGTTTACCTGGTGATTTCTTCTCATTTAGTCCCAGAAGTACCCGTTACGACGCAAATTATGCACATAAGCTATCCACGGGCATGCGTCAGTACAAGCTTCCAGACGTTAGAGAACAACAACGTAAATCTTTTATCCCACAAGACCTGCAGCATTGTCCGTTCGTTTTTCTCCGCCTCGATGGTCTCCGCAGACCACTGGAGCGACCTTACGAAGGTCCTTTCCAGGTTCTGCAGCGTAAGGACCGCGTTTTTATCATTGACCGTCACGGTAAACTTGAAGCCATTACGATTGATCGTCCCAAGGTTGCCCGGGGGAGCCTGAGCTCAACGGAGACACTTACTCATCTTCTGACGAAGCAACGCAGCCTATGATGAAATACTCGACTGCTTCCAACATCCCTGACCCCAAGTATCACGCTTCATCCAAACCTTCCACTTCAGCTCTGCCGCTTCCCATCAAACCAACCGCCACGTTTTCAGCAGTTCATCAAATTTTGCGATCCGATAGGGCGTCTAAGACCACGCCCTCCTCTGATTCGAACAAGTCGACTAGATCGGGTAGACGCGTTCATTGGCCAGCGCGATTAAGGGAGTATTGTTTCTTTCACTTTCCTTATCGTTTTTCCCTTTTGGCCAACCACATACAAAACCAAAAAGAAATCGGCAAAAGCTTTTGAAAACGCTAAAAGAAACCGACAAACTTTTTGAAAATCCAAAAGAATGCAAAGCATTTTGAAAACCCAATAAAGCCTAAAACGTTTTGAAAACGCATAAAAGGAGTTACGTTTCGCTTGACGCCTACCTCATCCGGTACGTGTCACTCTTATTTTTGCCCTCGCCTTCACCGTCACTACCCTTGTTACCGTATATCTTCCATGTATGAACCGGAGGAGATGCCGTGGCTGAAGCGAATAATTGACCTTCACGAACTCGCGAACCTTTAGCGCTTACGATCATCCCCCATCTTGTGTTTTTGTCACCGTTAGGGAGGACACCGTTGGGAGCCCGCTAGGGTCCGATCGCCCGGTTCTGCCCCAGCAGCTTCATCAGGTTTCACTAACTGGTCTCGCAGAAGGCTGGCACGCGACGGACAGTACTCACATAGATCAAAGGGTCACCCACTGTTTCCCTTCTAGGAGGGGGCTGTGAAGAGACCTGGAGATTCCCCCGTATGACTGTTTAAAATATTCTAAAATATTCAACTTATAGCTTTCTTATGTAATAGGGAACTATTAGCTTTGCCTGTTGGAACGTTGTTCCCGTTTGTTGGAAACACGAAAACGATCGCCGCCTTCGGCGAGCCGCCCGACTGCGAACGACGCTCCAGCTACGCTCTGGACGCCGACGACATTCTCCCTAGCTAGCTCTCTCCGGGTGCCCTATTTTTAGCATTAGCTAACGTTCCTCCCGTCCAATAACCTTCTTCCCTATTTTACTTTTGTGTCTTCTACCCGCTACTTTTGGTTGGCTGTCTAGTCGCGTACCGGATATATAGCGTAAAATTCACGCGCTGTGGCGACCGCACGACATTGCTCTTACCCGGAAGAGTAGAGTGTATTATGCAGCGGTTCGTTTGACTTAATGTACGGTTGCGAAACCTGGCCCCTAAGATCGGCGGACATTAAGAGGCTAGTTACGATCGACCATCGGTGCCTTCGCAGTTCGGCGTACATCTGGTGGGAACACCGCGTGCGTAACGAGCGTGTTCGGCGCCTTGTTAAGGCACAGGAAAAGCAACTGAAGCGCTCAGCACCGTCATTTCACGCACCTGGATCCCATGGCTGGGCCACGTGTTGCCCGTGCCATCCCATCGACTTCCACGATATGCCTTGTCTGCTCCCTGGGATGTGGATGAAAGAAGAGGAGAGGTGGCCAGGCGACGACTTGTGCAAGAGCAATGTAGTTCCTCACTTCGATGATGGCCTCGGTTGGAGCGTCACGTGTCCCTGGTAGGGGTCCAAAAGATAATGAAAAGCTTTGGCTGGATACACTTGCTGATATGAAGAGGAGCCGACCACAGTGGCGTTCCTGCTGTGAGCTTCTTTGTCCCTCCCCATTACTAATAACCTCACCCTCCACCTACGCTCTCATTTCTTAGAGTAAAACATAATAGTTTTTCTTTTTACCTAGTAGCCGGCTAGTAGCTTAGCGGAACCATGACTATCAGTTGCTGGAAGCTCAGCTGGCATAAAAATATTGTATTTATTTTCATTTCCATTTCTGTTTTGCGGCACAGTGGTCGAGGAATTTCTCACCTTCAGCTGACGTGTGAAATGGCTCTAATGTTATATACATATATATATGTTTGGTGGCATCCGGTTTCAATGTTGCGTGTAGCGCCCTGACGAATGCTACATAAGAAATCCGTAGCACAATAGGACAGAAGACTGCAGGGTATAAAGATTGTCTTGAGAAAACAGCACAGTGCAACGGCTATGTAAATATAGCCTGAGGACAGTGGGAGAAAGTGGTGAAGTAATGAGTTACACCACGTTGGACCGCTACAGCCGGCAACGCGCGGGCAAGATGGCGGACACAGTACAAAAATGCAGTTTGGTATATATAGGCTTTGGAGGAGTGCGAAGTAAAACAAAATGTGTACAAGTCTGATGGCGATGCTTGATAAAGTAGAATGTCATTGTCACTACATACGTGTCACCGTCGCCAGCCACAGGACGCCCGTGACTACAAAAGGAACATGGGTGACTTGCGCTGCACCAACCACAGCTCCAACCACACACCCCATATCCAGTGCAAATTCGAAGAAATAAGACCGGAAGGCATGCGGATGCGAGCCAAGTTTCATCAACAGAGCCGGCCCACACTCCTTCACGGGCAAACACAAGCACGCTGTATTTGAGGAATCAACCGCACACAAGACGGTGGCTGAAACGTAGTCCGCTCCAAACTGTGGGCATAGAACCAACTTCGAGCCAAACACGGCCGCAACAAACGCACAGCCTGTCCCTCCAACGACCACTATACGTCTCCTAGGTCCATATGCAAGAGGTAGTGGGTAATAGACAGGTAGGCAACTTGTCTACATGCACATCAAGCAAAGCCACACCGGGGACATCAAGCAACAGCCAATCAGCTGAATGAAAGCTAACCGAGAAAATTAATGGAATAATGTATAAGGAAACGTGACAAATATCATGAATTAATGAGCACATGAAATAAGTTGTTAACAAAGGATCCGAGGTAAGTTCAGGGGGCCAGAAATGATATTTTACGGAAATGACACAAACGCGAAAATGTTATCGAAATTCACTACAATTAGTTTAGGCGAGTTGTGCACGCTTATAGAAGAGCTTACATGTAGATATTTATTTGAGAACCAAAGCATTAGGACAAAATTGAAAACCCACCACCTGAAATATAGAGACTTAGCATGCAAGCACGCGGTTAGCAAATGGAGTGCAGGGCATCTACATACGCTGCGCTGGTTCTGCCTACGTTCTCTGCAGGACCTGTCATTGCTTCAGTAGTGGTCCCAAATGGCCTTACACATGGCTGGCAAAGCCTGCCTGACTTAGGCAATCGCGACCGCATGTGTTACAGCACCATGCGCTTGATGTCGTTGGAGTACAACCTATCCGTGCTTGCCGCTTTCGCACTTGCCGCTTCTTCTCTGCACGCATGTGGTCTTGCTACACCACATCGGAAACTGCCTACGTGGTTAGATTGTGCCATACACGCTGATAATGCCTTCGATTCTAATGAACTGCAATCAAGATTAGAACGTGACAGGCTAACTTTAATCATGTCCTTGAAATGTAACTTTGGTTTCGCCACGTGCCGCTTTCCAATACTATGACGACCATATAAGAGTTGCTTTCGTATCCGCGTCGAATCCATACGGCTCACATGACCGAGCCACCTCAGGTGTCTCAGTAAAAGTATGCAGTCCACTGCATACATTCCACTTTGTCGCAACACTTCCGTGTCTGCAACTCTGTCGCCCCAACCGATGCGCAAAATCCGTCGCAAGCACTGCTGATGGAACCGCTCGAGATATCGCACATCCCGACGGTACATCGTCCACGTTTCACTGCCGTATAGAAGAACGGACAGCACCATGGATTTGTACACCATCAGCTTCGTGTCAATGCAAATCTGACTGGTATATATTTATTAATATACACGCAGCTGTACTTGAAGGACAATCAGTGTGGCGTTCGATAATTAATGAAGTGAATATGCTGTATATACATATGATACATACATTCATACATGATACATACATGATACATACATACATATATGATACATACATATAAAATATATACATGGTTGGCGGCATCCGGTTTCGGATTTGCCTGTCACTGTGGCAAGCCACAGGACGCCTGCGCCTACAGAGGGACCATGGATGGCTTGCGCTGCACCCCCCACAGTTCCAACCACACACCCCATATCCAGTTTAAACCCGAAGGAATAAGACCGGGAGCCATGCGGGTGGGAGCCACTTTGCATCAACGGAGCCGGCCAACACTCCTTCACAGGCAAACACAAGCACACTGTATTTGGGGAATCAAGCGCACACAAGGCGGTGGCTGGACCGTAGTCCGATCCACACTGAGTGAATGGAGCCACTCTTCGAGCCTAACAAGGCCACAAGGACCGTGCACCCCGTCCCCTCCAGCAACGACCAACTGTCTCCTGGAGCCAGTATGAACGATGTAGTGGGTAATCGACAGGTAGGCACCTTGTCAACATACACACCAGGCGCAACCATACCAGGGATATCAAACAACAGCCAATCACTTGAGAGAGAGAGAAAAACTCGATTAATGCATAAGGAAACGGTGACATAAACCTTAATTTAATAGCATATGTAATAAGTTGTTTACAAACGAATCCTAGCAAAGTGCACGAGGTCAGGAAGTATAGTTCACGGAATGCCACGAACACAAAAGTGTTATGGAAATCGAATACAATTGGCTGAAGTGATGTGTGGAAGTTAATGGAATAGAGTACATGGAGATATTTATATGAGAAAGAAAAGCATTAAGGTAAAAACTGTAAACCCACCACCTGAAATAAAGAGACTTAGCATGCAAGCACGCGGTTAGTAACTCGAATTCAGCGTGCCTACAAACGCTGCGGCGGCTAGCCGTAATTCTCCGCGGGACGCGTCGTCGCTTCTGTAGTGGCCCCAGGTGGCACAGCGCAAGGCTAACTAGACATTTATATGAGAAAGAAAGGCATTAGGAGAGACCCGAAAACCCACCACCTGAAATAAAGAGACTTAGAATGCAAGCATGCGGTTAGTAAATCGAATTCAGCGTGCCTACAAACGCTGCGCCGGTTCTGCCTATGTTCTCTGCAGTACCCGTCGTCGCTTCGGCAGTGGTCCCGAGTGACCTCTCTCATGGCTCACTAGGCCTGCCTGACTAGGGCACTCGCGACCGCATGTTCTACAGCACAATGCGCTCGATGTCGATGGAGTACAATTCATCGGTGCTTGCCGCTTCCGCAACTGCCGCTTCTTCTCTGCATGCATGAGGGATTTCTCCCGCACTTCAGCAACTGCCTTCGTGATTAGATCGCGCCATGCACGCCGATCAAACGCCTTCGATTCCCATGATCTGTAATCAAGATTAGAACGTGTGAGGCTCACTTTAATCATGTCCTGGTAACGTAACTTTGGTTTCCCCACGTGCCGCTTCCCAATACTCAGCTGACCGTACAAGAGTTGTTTCGGTATCCGCGTCGAATCCATACGCCGCATATGACCGAGCCATCTCAGTTGTCTCAATAAAAGTATGCAGTCCACTGCATACATCCCACTTCGGCGCAACACTTCCGTGTCTGCAACTCTGGCGCCCCAGCCGATCCGCAAAATTCGTCGCAGACACTGCTGATGGAACTGCTCGAGATATCGCACATCCCGCCGGTACATCGTCCACGTTTCACTGCCGTATAGAAGAACGGACAGTACCATGGATTTGTACACCATCAGCTTCGTGCCAATGCTAAGCTGATGGTTGTTCCACACTCGGTACTCAAGCTTCCCGAATGCCGCTGCCGCCTTCGACACGCGATTACGCAACTCAACGTGTAGCTGATGATTAATCGACATCACACTCCCAAGGTAGCAGAAGCGGGAGGTGGTTTCCAATACTTCAGCACCAATGCTGATTTGCGGCAATATTGAAGATTGAACCTCCGGTGAAGGCTGAAAGTGACAGACAGTTTTGCTTGTGTTGATGGTAAGCCCGAATTTGGCCGCTGTCGAAGCCAGAGCACTAGTCATGTGCTGCGACTCATCCGCGCTGCGTGAAAACAACGCACAGTCGTCAGCATACAACAACCTACGGATAGTTGTCTCACAGACTAGAGTTCTGGCACTGAAACGACGGATGTTCAGCAACCCACCATCAATACGGTGCTCCACACGAACACCGTAAGCACAAGCCGCATCAAAAGCACAAGACAACATTGCATGAAGATATATATTAAACAGGGCAGGAGCTAAGACACAGCCTTGCTTCACACCAGAGACAACTGTAAAGTCATCAGAGGTCTCTCCACTCAGCTGCACCCTCGCTCGCATACCACTGTGCAGATATTCAATTAAACTTACAAACTTACGCGGGCAACCAAACTTACCCAACACCAGCCACAGTGCCTCGCGGTTCACCGTATCAAATGCCTTGGTGAAATCAACAAAAAGCGAGTACAAAGGCTGGTGTCGTTTTCTGCACTTCTCTTGCAACTGACGAGCCGCAAACACCATATCTATAGTGCTGCGACCCGAACGGAATCCACATTGCTCTTCCGCCATGTTTGGTTCCACAATCTGACTCACGAGGCGATTGAGCAGGATTCGGGCAATCACCTTGCCCACACAACTCAGCAAGTTGATGCCACGATAATTCGTGCAACATTGCTTGCTATCTTTGCCCTTGTACGGTGGTAGCACAAGGGCATCCTTCAGCTCAGCAGGCACCTCCTCCTCAATCCACACGCGTTGCACCAAGTGGTGCAGCGCAGTCAACAAAGCGGGTCCACCGTGTCTCAATACTTCTGGTGGGATCCCGTCACCTCCGGCACATTTGCCGTTTCGCAGCTGAGCAAGTGCTCTCTGCGTCTCATCCAGTGCCGGCATATCCGCCAGCTCCGCCTTTACATAGTGCTGCTTCAGGCCATTCAATGTAGGCCAGTCGATCTCTGAACGGTTGTTCAAGAGCCAGTCAAAGTGTTTCCGCCAGACCTGCATTATGTCTGCAGTCTGGGTGCAGGTGGCGCCTGAACTACCATCGATCAGTGTCCTCAGCGGCTCCAATCTCGGTCCATACACCGCGTTCAAGGAGTCAAAGAATTCCTTGGGTTGACGGCGTTCGGCGTAGCATTCCATCTGCTTCGCCTTCTCCGTCCACCATGCATTTTTAATGCGACGGAGCTCTCGGGTCAGTCGCCGTCGAAGTTTGCGAAACTGACTCTTCTTCCCCAAGTCACTGGGGTCTGCAACATGCGCAGCAAATGCTGCATTCTTCTCTGACACCAATGCCCCAATCGTCACCTTGTTGTCATCAAACCAATCAGGCCGCTTACAGTTTGCGCGCCCGATGGTCTCCTCCGCAGCAGCTGTCACCTGGTCGCGAATGTGGTGCCACAGGTCGCCCACTGTGGCTATACAGTCCACGTCACCACCCAGGCGTGCAGCCATCGCCTTCTCCAGCTCAATACGTTTCGCCACAGTACCGAGGAAGAGAAGGTTAAATTTACGCCGATTCACGATGGGAGTGCAATACATGGATTTACGAAAAATATGTACAGTTTGGTTCGAACCAATTTGTGATCAGTGCCACACTCAGCTCAACGCAGTACACGTGTCATGCGCACTTCACGCATATCACGCTGACGTACGATGACATAGTCGAGCAGGTGAGCGTTACCACTCCGTGGGTGCGTCCAAGTTGCTGTATCACTCGCACTCAGTGCAAACCGAGTGTTCGTGATCGTCAGGCAGTGAGTGGCACACAGTGAGAGCAGCCTGTCACCGTTCGCATTCGCTGAACCAATGCCATGCGAAACGATAACATCTGTCCACGCTGATGCATCACGCCAAACGCGCGTTGAAATCACCCATCAGAAATAGTCGGTCGCTCCTCGGCACAGACCGTATCACGGAGGATAGCTCAGTGTAGAACTGATCACGCGTGTCATCAGGATAACACATGGCCGGACCGTACGTGCTTATGAAAGTAGCAAACTTACCTCTTCCGAGTCGTAGGCAAACAGTCATCAGCCGCGCGCTGATGCACGTTGGTTCACCCACCAGCTGGCCATTCAGGCGGTCGGATATTGCAAATCCGACCACATCTTCACGTGGTGCTGAGGCGGCGTTGCCTACCCAGTAGGATGTGTAGCCAGCACCTGCTTCATGTAACTTACCTTGCTCAGCTAGCCGAGTTTCACTGAGCGCCGCAATTTCGATGCGGTAGCGTGCCAGCTCCATTGCGACCAGTGCGGCGCGTCGCTCCGGGCGCTCGCTGAAGTTCCAGTCCAGTAGTGTGCGCACGTTCCAGCACCCGATGCTGAGTGCTTTGCGCGCAGGCATACGATTGCATTGGTGGGCAATCGCACGCGAGGTGCTCGTTGTGCTTCGGAGGTTTGCTTGAGGGACTCCACCCGGAGCCTTTGGCTCAATAGCCTAACCCACAAGGCAGTGGGTGGTTTGGAGGTTTGCTTGAGGGATGTTATAGTTTCGGCTGACCTACCGATGACCTGCTGCTAGCGTGCACTCTGATCAGCCCGACTTCCCAAAGCAGGAGACCGGCGTGCGGCTGGCAAGTATATTTGCTTAACGTCCAAATAACGGTACATTCAATTTATGGCCAAATCAATAGCCCTCAGCGTAAAACGCTCTCATTGGCTGGTTCCGTCCCATTAACACCTTCCCCCGCAAAAGTTGACATAAGACTTCATTTTTGGATCCAACTGCATTCTTACGACAGGTCTCCGTAGTCGATCAGTACAGCGCCGGGTCTGGACCTTCGGTTCCTCTGAGACTTCTGTGCGGGATGCATCCGAATCGCTTTGGGGATTAGATGGCATGTCGAAACTCTCTAGTAGAATATCTAACGGTAGTAACCGAGCGCTTGTGCCCACAGGGATGCTAGTTGGTCGCAGCTGATTGGAATGCCTGGTCCAAATCAAATTACCCACAGTAACCTCATATAGCACCTGTCCAACAGTTCTCCGTATCGATCCTACCACCCATTGCGGGTTTCCCGCGCGCTAGTCTCTTACTAAGCCACGCTGTCCGGGGTAAAAGCGGCGTGCTTGAGTTCTGTGTCGCTCGTTGTAGTACTGCTCCATCCGAACGTTCCTTTCTTGCTCATTAGTACACCTCGGAGTTAGCAGGGAATTCACAGTACGGAGTTTTCTTCCCATTAGTGCTTCAGCCGGCGACAACTGGTTTGGTACTTGGGGATTTGAAGTTGATCTGTACACGAGCAAAAATATATCAAGTATCTCCTGTGTGGTTCCTTCCCGTCGCATCTTTAGTAGCGATCGCTTAAACGTGTCGACGAAGCGCTCTGCTTGTCCGTTTGACTGAGGGTGAAACGGTGGCGACCGTAGATGGGTGATACCATGCTGTGCGCAGTATTCGGCAAATTGGGAAGAAGTGAACTGAGAACCATTGTCAGTGACCAAGGTTTCTGGTATTCCGTGTTGACTGAAAAGTCTCTTCAAAATGGTAATTGTTGCACCACTTGTCGCACGCTCCATACAGAAGACCTCAGGCCATGTACTGTAGGAAACAACAACTATTAGGTACTGCTGACCGTTTAGGGGACCAAAGAAATCAGCGTGCACGCGTTCCCACGGTTTTGTTACCAACGGCCAGGAAGCTAAGTCAGCTTTTCTCGGTGTCATACTAGCAAGCGCGCATGTGGGACATGACTTTACTAGTTGCTCGAGTACCGAATCAATGTTTGGCCAGTAGACAAAACTCCGAGCAATGCTTTTCAGTCTGTTAATTCCAGGACGTGCCCGATGAATTTGCTGAAGGACTCTTTGGCGAAGTTCTTTGGGTATGACAATTCTCTCGGCCAAAAGTAAACACCCATTTACGATCGAAAGTTCGTCCTTTCTCCGAGAGAGAATTTGTAGCTCTCCGGATAGAGTATCACTTGGCCACTGCGTAGTGTGAAATTTGATTACCTGGCGCAAGAGGGGATCTCGCACAGTTGCGTCACGTACCATGTCGAACGTCACGGGAAGCTTCCTAAAATTCTCCATCAAGACCTGGTTGACCTCTGATTCAAGGGAGATTGCTGCAATTATAGATTCTTCCTGCTGATGCTGTTGTAGCTCCAATAACCGGGAAAGTGCGTCTGCTTGACCTATGTCCTTTGTAGCCGTGTACTTCACCGCAAAATCATAGGCGAGTAAGGCCGTGGCCCAACGCTGCAGTCTGTTCGCGGTATAAACGGGTATACCGGACTTTGATCCAAATATGGCTAGGAGTGGTTTATGGTCGGTAAGCAGGGTAAACCTCCTGCCATACAACATTTTGTGAAATTTCTTTATTGCAAAGACTATCGCTAATGCCTCTTTCTCTATCTGCCCGTAATTCTTTTCGGCTGGCGACAGTGATCGAGCTGCCTGTGCGATCGCTTTTTCCGATCCGTCAGCAAACTTATGAGAGATAACTGCACCCACGCCATACTTCAAAGCGTCTGCCGCCACCACGATTTCAAGTGTAGGGTCGTAATGTGTCAGCATAGGGTCAGAACACAGCATTCGCTTCACCTCCTCAAAGGACTTCTGATAGTCTTCGGACCAGTGCCAACGTTTGTCCTTGGTGAGTAACTCATTGAGTGGTCCACGCATGCTGTGCATATGTGGCAGAAATTGACTGTAATGACTGACCAGTCCTAAGAAGGACCTCAGAGTAGGCACATCTTTGGGAGGAGGCATCATTTTTATAGCATCAATGTTTGACGGATCTGGACGTCTACCGTTCTTGTCAATTATGAAGCCAAGAAAATTAATGGAGTCCATGAAAAACGTGCACTTTTCTGGGCGAAGTCTAAATCCGTACTCTTGTATGCGATCAAGTACTAAGTGCAGCTTTCTGAAAAGGTCATCTGGGTTGGTTCCGACCACAATGATATCGTCCAAATATGCGGCAGCACCATCTACATCTGTTAGCATAGTATCCATGATTTGCTGAAAAATTGCTGGCGTGGACTTAACTCCGAATGGAAGTCGATGATACTGATACAAACCTCGGTGCGTATTTATCGTCAGTAATTCTCTAGAAGCTTCAACAAATTCTATTTGTAAGTACGCATCCGATAGATCTAGCTTGGCAAAACACTGACCCCCATTTAGTTTCGAGAACAACTCATCTGGGACTGGCAGAGGATACTGATGCGTGTTTAACGCTTCATTCAGCCCAGTAGAAAAGTCGGCACATATTCGGATCTGGCCGTTCGGCTTCTTGACAACCACAATTGGAGCCGCCCAAGAAGGGTAGTTCACTGCATAGATAAGCCCAAGTTTCTCCAAACGATCAAGTTCCTGGTCAACAATTGGGACTGCTGCGTAAGGTACTGGCCGCTTTGCACGGAAAACAGGAACAGCATCGGGTTTTAAGGACATGAGGCTTGCAACTTTGTACACTTACCAAGTCCTTCACGGAAAACAGGTGCATATTTCTCACGAATTTGTTCGATTGCCATTGCCTTGGGTACTTTTGGTTTGTGTAAGTGTACACTTGCACAGATTTGATTAATGGGAACATCTAAGAGGTTGAATCGCTCAATCCAGTCTAATCGAAGGAGGTTCAAATTCTTGTGTGTTGTGACGAAAATAGTTCCCCAAGCGGTGAAGTTGGCAAAGCGACACTCAGATTCAATCTGACCGATCAAGTTTACACACGTACCTGATGCGCTCTTCGCTTTATGGTTAGTTTGTTTAATGTCAGGTGAACCGATAGCTTTCCATAAGTTTTCCGTAATGACTGTAATATCGGAAGCCGTATCAATCTGCAGACGCGCTACTCTTCCGTTGATGGTAATAGTGACGAACTTTCTTCTATCTTTAACATCGTCCGTATAGTTAGCGTTTACTCTTGTCGCGAACCTTCGGTAACCTGCTTTTCGAGTATCACATGACGATCTAAATGATGTTTTGAATCTGCAGTGGGTCTCCTTGTGCCCCCGTCTAAAGCACCTTTGACAAACATGTTTGCTGAAAGGACACCATCTCACAAAATGCCATCCTCCGCATTGCCAGCAAGGTGATGGGGGTTTGGATTGTGGATATCTGCTAGGTTGAGCGGTCGGTGGGTTGTTTCTAGAAATTTGCTGGACAGATATATCTGCGGAATGTGCTCTCGAATCTTCCACCATAGCCGTATCGTGTTTTAAATTCATGATTCTTTGGGCTTCAGCAATGGCGTTTTGTAATGTAACATCTGTGTTGCGTTCCAACATACCAAGTATTCTCGTTCGTATCTCGGCGTCTTTTGGGGACTGTAGACTGCATACTAGTATCAAACACTCGAACTGGTCTTCCGTGAGCGACTTCAGTTTGAATTTCTGGCATTCACGTTTGACTATCGCCGCGTGAGCAATAAGACTGTCATTGTCCTTTTTGCATAGCTTTAGACAATTGTATCGGTTATTGAAAGGAGACGACTGGTCTCCAAACAACGCTGTGAGTCGAGCAACTGTATCATCAAAGCTGAAATCATGCGCGTTGTTTGGCAAAATGTAGTTAATGTATCTGTCATGTTCCACCGTTCCGAGTTTTCGTAACAAAAGGCGAACTTTAGATGCATCATCGAGACCTGACAACTCTGCCCTGAAAACATCTTCATAGCGCCTGAACCACGCATCGAATATTAATCCTGAGTCAGGATCGAATATGAACTCATTAACACTACTGATCATCGCATTCGCCGAAGGCTTCCCATTGTTCTGAACGACCGTAGGCTGCACAGATAGCATTTGGGTGAGGGTTTCAATCATACGCAGCTGTGCTGTTTCAAATTGCTGCTGTTGCTGCAACAAAATGATTTTCAGGCCTTCCGCTGAAAATGACATCTTGATCCACTACCTTCCGTCGCCAAAAATATATGTTATGGTTTCGGCTGACCTACCGATGACCTGCTGCTAGCGTGCACTCTGATCAGCCCGACTTCCCAAAGCAGGAGACCGGCGTGCGGCTGGCAAGTATATTTGCTTAACGTCCAACTAACGGTACATTCAATTTATGGCCAAATCAATAGCCCTCAGCGTAAAACGCTCTCATTGGCTGGTTCCGTCCCATTAACAAGGGACTCCACCCGGAGCCTTTGGCCTAATAGCCTGACCCACAAGGCAGTGGGTGGTTTGGAGGTTTGCTTGAGGGACTCCGCCCGGAGCCTTTGGCTCAATAGCCTGACTCACAAGGCAGTGGAGAGCAGATCCAGCTCGAGAATGTGATTGCAAAGACAGATGGGGATCTGCTTGACGGCTTTCACACGCAGCCTTTGAGGTTCTGGAACAGTTATCATATGTTTTGCGACCGTAATTGGATACGCACCTGCGACCACGGCCAGAAGCAGGTGGGTTTTTGGCGGGTTTGCACCAATTTGACCGGGGGCTGCCTGGCTTGAGGCGGGCAGTAACAAACCATTGAACGCCCGGAAGTGTCCTCCCACCGTCAGAGACAATGCGTGGCCCTCGTTCGCTACGCCAATCGAGCATTGAGAATATCGCCCGTAACCTGTTGTCTCCCATGGCTAGGTTTTACGGGAAGTGGGCCATCGACCACTTCCTAACCTCCGAAGAGGATGGACTAGGATACTGCCAGGGCGCCCAATCCTGACAGGAGAACGACTCGGGTCCTCAGCCAAAGCCTTCGATTAAATGAACACCCGAAAGGCAGCGGGTCTAGCACATGGTCAGTTAGCTGACTCATGCGGATTAGTGTCCTGGATCTTAGCAGGGAGAAGGGCAAAACCTAACTCTCACCCAGCGGTCGCCACGTGGCGGCGCCCAGGACATGAGACTATGGCGCAGCAGTAGCAGCAGTGGGTAGCCCATCTGTAAGGATCTAGCCACCACCAGCCTCAGCGCACCATAGGCTCTCCCGCCTATATATATACATATATATATATATATATATATATATATAAAGTGTGTAGTTTTGTACGTAATGTAACTAACTGTCCGTCTCTTCCGGCCTTCACTGAAGGTGCAATTTTCAATATTGCCGCGAATCGGCATTGGTTCTGAAGTATTGGAAACCACTTCCCGCTTCTGCTACCTTGGAAGCGCGATGTCGACTGATCAGCAGATACACGGGGAGCTCCGTATTCGCGTGTTGAAGGCATTCTGACAGCTAGAGTGTCGAGTGTGAAACAACACCAGCTTAACATTGGCACAAAGCTGATGGTGTACCAAGCCATGGTGCTGTCAGTTATTCTATACAGCAGTGAAATGCGGACGATGTACCGTCGGAGGTGCCGTATCTCGAACGGTTCCATCAGCAGTGCTTGCGACGGATTTTGAGCATCCGTTGGGGCGACAGAGTTGCAGACACGGAATTGTTGAGACAAAGTGAAATGTATGCAGTGCCCTTGCATACATATACTGAGACACCTGAGGTGGATCGGTCATGTGAGCCGTATGGCTTCAACGCGGATACAAAAACAAGTATTATATGGTAATCATAGTATTGGGAAGCGGTACTTGGGGAAACCAAATTTACATTAACGAAACCTGAATAAAGTGAGCCTCTCACGTTCTAATCTTGATTGCAATTCATTAGAATCGAAGGCAGTTGATCGGCGTGCATGGCGCCACCTGATCACGAAGGCAGTTGCTAAGGTGCAGGAGCAACTCTCGTTCATGCAAAGAAGAAGCAGCAAGTGCGGAAGCGCCCAGCACCGATGGGTTGTACTTCATCGACGTCAAGCGCATGGTGCTGTAACACATGCGGTCGCGATTGCTTAAGTCAGGCAGACTTTGCGAGCCATGTGTAAGGCCATTTGGGACCACTACTGAAGCAATGACAGGTCCTGCAGAGAACGTAGGCAGAACCAGCGCAGCGTTTGTAGATGCCCTGCACTCCATTTGCTAACCGCGTGCTTGCATGCTAAGTCTCTATATTTCAGGTGGTGGGTTTTCAATTTTGTCCTAATGCTTTCGTTCTCAAATAAATATCTACCTGTAAGCTCTTCTATAAGCATGCACAACTCGCTTAAACAAATTGTAGTGAATTTCGATAAAAGTTTCGCGTTTGTGTCATTTCCGTAAAATATCATTTCTGGCCCCTGAACTTACCTCGGATCCTTTGTTAACAACTTATTTCATGTGCTCATTAATTCATGATATTTGTCACGTTTCCTTATACATTATTCCATTAATTTTCTCGGTTAGCTTTCATTCAGCTGATTGGCTGTTGCTTGATGTCCCCAGTGTGGCTTTGCTTGATGTGCATGTAGACAAGTTGCCCACCTGTCTATTACCCACTACCTCTTGCATATGGATCTAGGAGACGTATAGTGGTCGTTGGAGGGACTGGCTGTGCGTTTGTTGCGGCCGTGTTTGGCTCGAAGTTGGTTCTATGCCCTCAGTTTGGAGCGGACTACGTTTCAGCCACCGTCTTGTGTGCGTTTGATTCCTCAAATACAGCGTGCTTGTGTTTGCCCGTGAAGGAGTGTGGGCCGGCTCTGTTGATGAAACTTGGCTCGCATCCGCATGCCTTCCGGTCTTATTTCTTCGAATTTGCACTGGATATGGGGTGTGTGGTTGGAGCTGTGGTTGGTGCAGGGCAAGTCACCCATGTTCCTTCTGTAGGCACAGGCTGGCCACAGTGACGTCAAATCCGGTTCCGGATGCCGCTAACTATATTCTGCAATGTATTGCAATACAATATGCTTATATTTTTATATATGAATATATACATATTTACGTCCATGCATGCGTATATATCCACATATATGAAAGTGCGTATCACGCTACATATGAATACACATATGTACACCTATATATCTATCCAATTAAGGAGGATGCGTATATGTACCTAGTTATATTTATAATAGAAGCATGCATAAAAATAAGCCTTTTTAACCAGTTATCCTGTGTCTCTGCGCAAATGAAAACGTTTCAGTTATTCCTATTTAGGTAGCAATTTCAGCAACCTAGACACACCAACACAGCTTATGTACTTGTAAATATTCCACTTCCATAACACCAAGAACAAATGCATGACTGCATGCGCCTTTCCCATTACGCATTCATATACACATCAGTGCAGATTTTGAGCGGTTCTCCGAGCTGAGTGATTATTGTGCAGACGTTCCGTTGCCTGACTAGGCAACATCATCATTGCGGCTTCATGGGCCTGGTTTGCAGTGCCTCGTAAGCGACTTCAATGTCCAAGTGCTTATTGATCGAGTTCTGCTTTGAATGCCAGGCTTCAACGAACTCACGTGCTTGCCAGCTTTTAGCCCTCCCGAGGATGCTGGCATGCTCTGTGTCGAACTGATGGTTCTCAGCATCCATGTGCTCTGATATCAGGGAGTTCTGATGGTGGCAAGGTATGGCTAGGCTGTGTTCATGTAGCCTTGTGACAAGCTTTCTCCTAGTCTGTCCCACGTAGTACTTGTCGCAGTTCTGGCAGCAGATCTTGTAAATCACACCAGTTTCTTTTTCTTTGCTAAGTTTATCTTTCACCTTGAAGAGTTTGCTGCGAATGGTTTTCGTTAGCTGGTGTGTGCAACTTTGATTTCAAAAGGCAATAAATGCCTGGCCGCCATTTTAGAGATACCGTTGATATAGCGAAGTGATGTTTTATTTTCAGCTGTTGCATTTGTCGAGATGTGTTGAGCAACCTTTTGTGATGCGAGGCAGCGTAGAATGAAGCCTTTTGGGTACGAGTACCGCTTAAACGGGTTGAAGAGATGATCATCCTCTGCCAGCCTCAGCTGCGGTGTGCTACAGTGGGTTTGTGCTCGTTTGAAGCGGGTTTGCATGCAGCTGCGTATGTGGGCTGCCGGATGATTGCTGCCGTAGTTGAGGACCTAATCAGTATGCGTAGATTTTTGGTAGACTATTGTTTCCAATCGTTCAGCATCAGTCCGTCGTATGTGAACGTCTAAGAATGGTAACTGCTCGTTGTTCTCCTTCTCCCTGTTGAATTGGATGCCATCGAACACAATGTTGATTAGTTCGTGTGTTTCCTCCAATTTGGAACGTTTGAGAATGACGAAGGTGTCGTCATCGCATTTTGGAATCAAAGTTGCACACACCAGCTAACGAAAACCATTCGCAGCAAACTCTTCAAGGTGAAAGATAAACTTAGCAAAGAAAAAGAAACTGGTGTGATTTACAAGATCTGCTGCCAGAACTGCGACAAGTACTACGTGGGACAGACTAGGAGAAAGCTTGGCACAAGGCTACACGAACACAGCCTAGCCATACCTTGCCACCATCAGAACTCCCTGATATCAGAGCACATGGATGCTGAGAACCATCAGTTCGACACAGAGCATGCCAGCATCCTCGGGAGGGCTAAAAGCTGGCAAGCACGTGAGTTCGTTGAAGCCTGGCATTCAAAGCAGAACTCGATCAATAAGCACTTGGACATTGAAGTCGCTCACGAGGCACTGCAAACCAGGCCCATGAAGCCGCACTGATAATGTTGCCTTGTCAGGCAACGGAACGTCTGCACAATAGTCACTCAGCACGGAGAACCGCGCAAAATCTGCCTCCACACCCCGTGCTACGGATACTCTCATTTATTTCAAACCCATCAATGCAGTATTGAGCAATGTCCGTTATTTGTAACTGGTTATCAATTTTGAATTTCTATTTGTGTATCCTACTAACCATGCACGTATTGCTGCCGTTGTGATGGCAGTTACTTCATTTGTATTTCTGCAGAATTATCAACTTAGCTTTACATCCGATTTCCATTAAAAGCATTATCAGTAAGTTTCACACGTCTTCATTACATATAAGCACCCATTATGAATACTCCAGGTACCTATCTTGCCTCACAATTTTCATTTCATGCATTCCGTGTAGATTATTTGTGCAAACAATATGCCGTGTGGATTTCTCAACCTTTTACCTTCTGCATTGTTAACAGTAAGTTCCGTTTAGAATAGCTCGTCAGTTTATGCCTCAACACATTCAACCTTTCAAAGCATTCACTAGGCTAACAAAAAGCTGTACGTGTTGTACGCATTCACCGCACAATCGCATCTGTTGATTTTCCGCCAGCTTATTGGCCTTCATTATTTCACTTCCTTTGCCTCAGTACAAGGCTGGTAAAGCTCCTCATAACTAACATCACTATACGGTTCCTACTAATTTATACTAGTCTCCTATATCACTCCGAAGGCAAATTATTTACGCCGTAAAACGGATGTACTAGTTGGCACCAAAGAAATTCAAATTTAACCGCCATAGTGCAAGCAAACGGTCCTTTGGTAGATGAGGTAGCCTTGCAACCACCCGCTGACGCGCAGTACAACTTCACAGATATATTACAAGACATTCAGAAGTCTCAGCTCATATTGGACGCTGGGAGGAAATGATATGCCCGAAATTGGTAAGGTAGGTAAAGATACGGCTAGAAAATGATTTGTAAAAGTGCAAATATCTAGCATAGTATGATCCAAATATATAGACCAGTTTGCAAGGAATAGTTATAAGTTGGCAAGCTTACTTGTAATTTCCGTAGTAGTAGTTTGGGGACAACTAAAATGAAGACGCATGCCGACAGCTTTACACTATGCGAAAAATGCTTCAGCATGAAACGAAGTTTGTACTGGCAGCAGACCCTGGAGCTAAGTGCAATGAGGGCGAATGCTGTGCCGTTTGGTAGATGCCAAGGTTGTATTGCGGGGCAGTTATGATAAGCAAAGCCAAGTAGAGATGGCAACCTAATGTCTAAGTTGTCAACCGGCTATCGGACCGAGGTATCTTATAACGCAACAACACCGGCTTCTAACCACCCGATGTTCTCATGTCTTATCCAATCCTATGCTTAACACTACCCTACTGTATACTGTTTACCGCCACACTTTTGTTTAATATCCTAACACTTCAATGGCGGTCTAGGTACCCGTTGCGCTGGTGCAATCTTCCAATCTTTGCTAGATGCACTGTACTAATCTGCCCCTGCTTCTTAAGTTTCTTAGACCAGTCCGGCCTCCGCGGTTCCGATTGCACATAGGTCTCCAACCGCTGCCCCTCCTTTTGCGCGTCGGCTGTCATTGACCACGATGCTCATTGGCAAAAGCAACCGCCTAATAATACTTGTCTCCGCTTGATTCCTTATCTCTATGCTTGGTCCTCCCAAATCTAGTTGAAACCTCCAGGCTGTAATTGAGTATTGCATCTCGGCTTCCATACCAAGATTATAAGGTCATAATAGCGTCCGCCTTGCTTAATTTCATCCTTTCTTATTCCATTCCCTATGTGGCTCCATTCTATCAGCACTTCTTAACCACACGGCACTGCTTAGTGCTTACGTCCCCTTCTATCTGACAGACGTCACCCTTACTCCACCAGCACCAGCATCCGACCACCTTTATGTCGTTGTCCGCTGCGTCTAATTCCCATTGGTTTTAGGCTGCTCTCTGTAAATCTCTAGGTAGCCACTAAAATCTTGGTTGACCCCATTCCATACGTACAGGCTTACGGTTGGCTTATGTTACCATACCGCACCCAGTCATACGACTTCCCACAATTTTCATTCCAGCCCCCAGTACTTGCGGTCCCATCGGCCGTGCCTTCTCTTTATCATCTCCTTCCGGATTCCGTACGTCGATGCCTGTCGCTGCCTAGTTCATTTGAGTTAATTCTACTATGACTGCTAGGCTTCGAACTGCTACCTAGCCTGAGGCACGTTCTCAGTATTTCATATCAATTTTCCATTTAGATTATGATGCAGCTTGTCTCGCAACCAGTTTACTCGCCAACGTATTCCTTAATCTTATGCTGGATGGGATTTCTACGCTACCTGATTAGAAGCATCTCCTTTCGGATCCCGAATGTGATTGGCTGCTGTTCCCTGTTTCCATCTCTTTTGCACCAGTATGTCTGTTATGCTCCAGAGGTTTGCCCAGATTCTGGACGATCTATGTTCCAGACCTACAGTCTTCGATTGGTTTTGTGGTGCTGCAGCGCGCACACTCGTATGACACGCAGATATTTCGATCCCTTCACCTATTGCTGAGGTGCCCATGGCCTTACTTTCTTATAATTACCTCCTGCCGGAATCCATATGCTATTTCTTGCTGCTTCTAAGCACTAGCTCTTTAACTCTAGTATCACGGCTAGGCCACGAAGAGTCACCGATCCCGTGGTCATTCCCATTCCTTGGTACAGGCTTCCACTTGCAAACATATTCATTCTTTCATCTAATGTTTGCGGTCCTTTAGCCTCACGTTCTTATTATTCTCACTTTCCAGATTGCAAGCTTGAAGGCTTACGTTTCTGTAGCTCTTGATAATTTAGTCCACTGTGTCTGCTTATACCTGGAACGTTATCTAGCATGTGGCATAGTCCTAGTTTATTTTTACAGATGGTCGTTTGGATTGTGAGGCCGCATAACTCACAAGCAAGCCACTTGCCAAAATTTTGGTCCTTTAATCTCATGCTTATAAATACTACGACCTTTTATTCAAATTATCATTGCCTTCGGGATTGTAGAGTTTATGGCCTGTGGTTTTTAATATCCAAATATTTTACTTTATTATGTTTTCTAAGCTTTAGGTAGTCACCTAACTCCTGGTTTACTTTTATTTCATACTTATAGCCTTCCACATGGATTGCAATGTCGCATTACTCAGTGTCATCAGACTGGCCACCGTTTTCCTTCCTTTGATCCATGCTTGATGTCCCAACGGCATAAGCGTTAAGTTAGCATCTACTTCCGGATTCTGAACCTTGCTGCGTGCTGCCCAATAGCTTCATCTTTTCCACTCTAGTATGTCTATCCAGCTCTGGAGAGCCATCTAGCCTCTAGCAGATCCTTATTTCATTCTATATGCTTCGATTTCGTCGGTGATGTGGCACAGCTCACAACCACCTGACTTGCCCACATTCTCTCCCTTTCACATCCCGCTTGTTGCTGCCTCAATCTTGCTTTCTTCACGTTCACTTTTCAGTTTGCGTATCTTGTTGTCCTCTGCTTCTAATCCGTATTCGCTTATCCATAATATAAATGATATGCTCCCAAGAGCCACCGAGGCTGCGACGTTTTCTTCTTTTTGACAGGCCACTATTTCCAGCATGCTGCAGCCTCGAGCGCAGGCATCCTGTAATCTTACCTGTAACCTTACCTTCTTATTAGTATCTCCTGGCGGATTCCAAGTTTTATGCCTGTCGCTACCTAGCTCCATCTGTTTAACACTAGTATGGCTGTCAGGCCTTGAACGGGCACCTAGCATGAGGCGTATTTCCATTTCCTTTTACTGGCTTCTATTTTGATTGTTAGGCTGCAGCGCCCAAACCTACCCGACTTGCTAAGATATTACTTCCTGCATCTTATGCTTGAGTTCTCTGTAGACTAACCTTATTATTATCAACTAGTTTGGGATTCTGAACTCGAGTACTTGCTCCTTCTTAGCTCCATCCATTTTACTCCATTATGCCTACTCAGCTCTGGATAGCCTTCTAGCATGTGGCCCATTCCTATTTCACCTATACAGGCTTCTAATCAAATTGTGATACATGTCTGACATCTATTCGACTTGTCGACATTTTGATCCTTGAAATTCCTGTTTGAGGCATCTATGGCTTTATGCATCTACTATTATTTCCCACTCCCGGATATTTCTACATTATGTGCTGCCTCTAAACACCATTTGTTTCGCTTTAGTTTGACTGTTTAGCCTCGAAGAGCCACCTACCCTGTGCCTTATTCCCATACATCGGTACGGGCTTCCATTTGGATTGTGACGTCGCAGCGCTCACAGCCGTCTGACGTGCATCCGTCTCTCCTTCCTTTTCATGCCTTAACTCTCTTTGGCCTTACACTTACTGTCAGCTTATTCCAGCTACTGAATGTAGTTTACTGCAGCGCCTAAAGTCGATCTTTCTCAATATAGTATGGCTGATATGCTTTAAAGACCCACTAGCGTAGGCCAATTTTCATAGCATTTTTACTGTCCTCCCACACTAAGGGTAGCTGTCTACGTGCTCTCTACGTGCTGCTCGGCAGCTGTACTGTTGGAGAATTTAAGACGCGATCTGTTTTCTTTCCTTCCGCTGTCTTACCTCTTCTTCACCAACTCAAGTCTCGTCTGAGTTCTGTCACTCAGCTTCTGATAGCATCTAGACGCTTGAGGTATACTAACGCATGTTTTACACTTCCACTGATCCTTTCCTCTTCCCCAGCTGGGATTGTTGCTCCTCCAGACATTTACACCTCTAGCCATTAGTACCAGATGGCACACTTATATGTTTGAGCCACTTATCTCATTCTCTCCTCACCTGGCTTGCTTGTTACTTGCCTAATGCGTTCGTCACGCCTTGCCTGATCTGCCTTTGATACTCCTTACCTCACGTAGACAAAAGAGACTTAAAAGCCTGGTTTCAAGCAGATTCACCAGTGGTATTTTCTTTTTTAACGTTAACTCTGATAATTCGCTTTCACACAGCTAACCAAGCGCTATCTTCGCGAGCCTAGGCCAACCAGTCTGATTACGCTGTTCTTTACCCTACCTCACCCTGACGTTATGAAATTATGCATGTTGCTCTTGTATTAGCTCAGTAGCACGTGATTCACCACAACACTCTTCTCTCTGACCTCGGTAGTTGTCCCTTTCAAAATATTTAACTTTGACTTTGGAGCATAAATCGCTGCTTGCGTACTCAAACGTCAGCACTAAATCTGCTGGTCCCAATACTCTCCTCTTACTGCCTAATCCTGCCTGTTATGAGCTCACTCGTTAGTTTTCTGAGAGCTGCGCATGACTCATGCTTGGAACTTCCACCGCGCTTTCATTTTCCTTTGCAACGATTGTTGCTCTTCCTTACCTTTTCCGTTACTGTCATTTCATTCCAATGATACGCTTAGTTATTTGAGCAACTTAGCCCACTCTCACCTCACCTGGCCTGCTTGTTGTCTACCGGACACGTTCGTCTCGAATCACATAACTTGTCTTTGATGCTTCCTTACCAAGCTTAGACAATTGAGGATTAAGAGCCTGGTTTTTAATTTTTACTTTTGCCTGGCATCCTCATAATTTTGTCCTTAATCCTCGTCTCACTTCTGCTTCAAGTTGCTACGCAACCTTCGCCCGCGTAGCTTCTTTAGTTGGGCGCAGCATACAAAATTTTAGATACGTTTTTGGCTTTTTACATATATCATTTTACCATGTTGTAATATCTATGACTTTTACATTCACACCACGTGTTGGCACAGATTTCCTTGGTAGTCTCTGCTGCTCCCTTTCTCTTTACTTTGCTCCACTCTACCCCAAGTTCTAAAGCTACCTACAGAAACTTGCCAAGGATTCTACCTGGCCTGTGGGTTTGTGACTGAAGTAAATTACAATGATTAATGGAATCATATCAAGCATCCAACATACTTACTTCCTTTCTGGTGTACTTACCGGTCAATTGGAGCTGGATGCCCTTGTTCAGCGGATTGAATCAGCACTGGCCTATATGCAAAAAAGCCTTCAAAACGATTGATTAACGCAAGCTATTTAAATAAAACCATAACAAACTACCTGCGGTCCAGCCTGTCAACCATCCAATCACGCCCTTCCGCCTTGCCAAAAATCTCAGGCTGCTCAACCGACAACAACAATATGAATCTCTCGGGGTACCACTGTTAAGCGACAGTACTCCAGGACGTGGTGGGTTCTCGATAGGCAAGCGTTCTCCCTATAACAAGCTGAGTATGTTTGTTTCCCAACACTGCGACAAGGCGGATGTGTTTTGCTTCTAACTAAAGTCACTGCCACATGGTTACACAAACAACCGCACTTCCGCCATGGAGTTAACACAACCATTCTCATACTATCCACGTGATCAACAGCAATTGTCGTGGCACAGATTCAACCTAGTATAACATATGGGCACATGCAACCTCACATAAAAGTATGAGCTCATACATCCAAAGTTCATGTCTAACTTCACCATCTTTGCTACATTCCCCCTATATTTAGTTGTAAATTTAACGGGATCATGACTACATCAGCGTAACAGACATTGCAAGACAATAAGGTATTCCTTTAGTTCGTTATTTTTCGCTCAAAATAGGTCATTGTTGGAGCCAAATTCCCACTTATTTGCTACAAATAGCACGATTTTTCTGCCAGACCCAATGCTTCTGTTGAGCGGTTCGCACCAACAACTACATTTTCTGGCGTTTTTATCAAAAACCATGTGCAGCTACTTCCCGCTTTATTCTTATGTGCTCGCTTCATCTAACAGTGACAGCCTCAGCTTGCACGTTTCTGCACCGCATTCTTCTGTAAGAGCTCATGTACCCAGCTTTTATTGCAATGTGTATACATGCTTTGACTTTTTACACAACATATCATCTGTCCTTTTGCATTACATTTAGTTTTCCTTTTTTCATACGCCTCCGTCTCACTGTTTCTCTGACTTCCCGCTGTCCGCTGCTTGTGATTCTGGAGATTTTCAGACATCGGTGGTCATTTTTGGATTCATGTAATCAATGCAGATGATATACACTCAACTATTCTGGATCTTATGTACACTGGCAGATGGTTTGTTCATCTGGAAATGGATTAAAGATCACCTTCAGTTATGACAAATAAATAACTAAATAAATTAATAACTAGTGTTATCTTGAATTTGTCGAGACACGAAACCAAGCATGAGCAACATTAACATGCAATTATGTTTCGCAACAAACATGTTGCTCTGTATGTAATCGGCAGTAAGCCGAAAGTTGTACAGGCTGGGGAAATTTCAGAGATAATCATAAGAAACAAAGTTGTCAATGAATGACTATACGTTGGGTTCTAGCGTGCATGTTGTAAACAGTCAGAGTACTATTTGTTTAGTGAAAAAGTTACATGTAGACATGGAGTACTTTATTCTTGAACGTGCGAGGAAAATATTGAACTATGCTTCTAATCAACTTGCCAGTATATAGTTGTGTGCAGTCACGTTGTTCAGAGGCGAGTCCCGTCCGCCACGTCGCAGTGTTGTTAAACGGACAGTTGTGGCTTTGTATGGGGAGAAAGCTTGCCAGACGAAAACCCATTACGTCCTGGAAGACTGTCAGAAAGCCGTCTGTGCACTGACGTACAACTGCAATGGCAGCTTGCCGACGGATTTCACACTCGGTTATCCGCGCTCAAATGACTTCCAAATTCCTCTGTTATTTGATCAGGTAAATCGGTCATGGCCGCCATAATTGCTGAGCTTAATGGAAGATATTAGTCTTACGAAGAATCGTCTTGGTGCGTGTTCAGGTAAGCAAAACATTAGTTTCGCGTGTCTGGATTTCTCAGACTTATGTATAGCTTTCAGAAGTGTAAAGGCCTCGTGTCCATATATCATTACTTGACAACAGTCGTGGTGGTGAGTGCAGTCGTATCCATTTCTTGTGCAGCATTGTGTTTTGAAGGTCGTTGTGGGTTGCTATGTCCCGACCCCGGCAAGAACGGTTTAACGGTACAACCCCAAATCCCCAAGCGGTCTCGGACCTTGCAAAAAAGGGAAGGTGAGAGACAACCAAGGCCGCAAAGAACTGGCGTGAAAACAGACATGGTTAAAGTCCCAGATTTTGTTATTTAGTGTGAAGGCATATCCTGTATAATGTGCAACAATGATTGTGCTGTAAGTGTCTTTTGAATGTTCTACGAAAGCAATGGCATATAGGTTGGTTGCTACTATCTACATGAAATACAGAGCGTCGCGCCATTAAGCAAAAAACGCAGTATCGGTTTGCTATGAAGCAACTATTACGTGGGAAGGTAGAACCCAAAGACCAGCGGCGTTTGAGTATTGGATGAGCAGCTGGTAGCCAGCCTACTTCGATAGAAATCGCAAAATAAGCAAGCGAAGGTATAGATCGCTTGCGACGAAAGAGATTCGAAGGTCTGTTGGTGAAAAGTCAGCGGATAGGTAGGACTAAAACGCTGAGCCAAGGTCTTCGAGGGATCAAGAGAGAAAGACAACACGAGAGCACTAAGGGTAGATTGCTATGGCCGACTGAGATGGAAAATCTTTGGAGGGAGCTCACCTCTCATGTTAGTAAGTGTCGAAACCTTTGCCGCAAAAACGAACACAGAACAATAGATGCGAAAGAATTGATCAATAGAAATGAAGTAATAAACTTCAGTTAAAGGAAAACAAAATTGCGGAACAAATGTATATTTAACGTCGCGCAGAAAACCGAGTTAGTCTGGGACGCTAAGCAAATATTATCAAGGTATGCTGATACAGAAAATCCACTGTGTATTTTGGACTCATACATGCTTACGTGTCGCAAAAATTGCGGCGAGTAATTGAGAAATGAACACCTAGAAATGAGAAGCCAACGGGCATCTGTGTGCTGACCCGATGAGAGGATTGATGAACATAAAAGCTAGGAAAGGTTAATTAACAGAAGGGCCGCGGACAGCCGGAATGCAAGCGTACATTAAGGTTGCTGAGGATAACAGAACACAAGACCTAACTGCAGCAGCTAGGGTGTTAAGATAATAGTACCGAGCTGGATAGAGCCAGGGCATGCTAGCTCGAGAGCTGGAAGAGTGAAGGTAAAAGCTTCTAAGACACTACAGCGGTATGGGATAAATGAACATCTAGAAATGTGTGGCAAGACAGCGGGTTGCGCTGGATACATAGATATGCTTGCAAGCAGAAGCAAGCAATGTGAAGTTTCGAGGTGGACAGCAAACGAGAGAAGCGCAACCACACAATGATGTTGTAAAATAGTTCAGAGCATAAGGCGCTAAGACGCATCAACACGCAGATGAACAAATCATGCCCGGATGCTAATGGAATCTAACTAAGGAAGCCTGAGCCGGGAGAAGCCAGTGAAAGAGCTGAATTAAGATTAATTATGTGTCACAGAGAAGTGACCGCTGAGCATTTAGCAAGGAGCAATTGTGCGCTAACCGGATGAGATAGGAAGGTCTTAAGAAGACAGCTAAAATGGTTGAGTGAATAAAGGAGAGCAGACTGAAAGAATGCACGCATACATTATATTACTGCAGGATTCACATCATATGAGACTGAAGCACGGCGACGAGAAGACACCTAATACATGCTTGGGTGCTTGTATAATACTACTTTGGATAGAGCCAGTGTAAACTAGACCGAGGGCTGGACGCTTGCAGGTAAAAAGACGAAGACATTATGACAAATAAGAGATATCAGAACGTCTAGGATAGAGAGGCTGAACAGCGGCTGTGCACTGACTTGGTGAGTTAGGGAGGAGTGCTAGGAGAAAGCTGAAAAGGTTACATGAAGGAAAGTCATAATACAGACAGAATACGTGAGTACATTATGTTTACCGAGGATGTCGCAGCATATGATTCAGAGGCGCGCAGCTACTAAGTCCTGTTGGGGTGCTAAGATACCAGTGTAAAGGTAGGGTGAGCCAAAAAATAACAGTGGAAAATTCGGAGTCCTACACGAGCAGGTATCATGGGCGTTGTAGGGGGAAATGGATAACTAAATTTTTAGGGAGGAGAGGCTATGGACCAACAGTGCGCTGATCACCTGAGTATGCTGCTGCAAAAAAAGAGAGCTGAGAACGTTTTCATGAAGCATGGAAAGGAAAATGATGAATGTAAGCATACAATACGGCGGTTAGATAGTTAACAGAATACGAGGATTAGTCACAGCGACTCGCAGATAATGAGACCACGCTGGGGGCTAATGGACTATAACTACGGAAGTGTGAGCCGG
>OX104070.1:77283449-77309840 GCA_944474145.2 Dicrocoelium dendriticum | reverse complement strand
TTGAACTTTGCGGGGCATAGCCACTCACAGTTGTTAGTGGCGTATGTTTACGTGGTTAATTGACGTTCCTGCAACCCCGCCCTTTGAAGGTAGTGTTTACCCACTCGGATGAAGTTTGACCTGTATCATGTGCATGGAAAACGGCAATCCGTTTGCTTCAGCATTGCGCGGATTGTTTTCCATTCACAATAGCCAACATAACATCAGGCAGACGCAGCCAGTTACGAAACGCGTTCCGGAAATCTCTACTATCCTCAATTGTTTGATAAACCTCCTGAACTTCAGGCGATTTCTGGTTTCTGAGCTTGCTTACTTGGGAAGCTTGCACTGCATGCTTAGCGGCACTACTTTGTAATGGCCACGAACCTGACGAGCCTAGTGTTGAATACGCCTACTCACTTCTGGGCAACCATGAAGAAAAGCCGAGGTTGCCAAACCAGCTAGTGGGAGGAAAACATTCACGGAGTACGTAAATGAATAAAATGAATAAAACTTTATTCTCGGTAAGGCAAGGCACGCCTTAACAAGCCTGGCAGATTTCACCTAAGAGTGCTTGATTAAGAAGGGCTAAAATCCGACAGGTTTGTCATAAAAGTGCATAGGTGTGTAGGGCTGTATATAAATAAATAAATTCTTTGCTCCCATGCAATACTAGACAAGCCTATGTAGGCAGGAATAGGTTAAAGGAACAACTAAATGGGGAAAGTAAAAACATGGTGCAGGTTACCCTAGAACCATGAAGCTGAGAGTTCAGACGTGTATGTAGAAGTGCATATGTCTATATTTTATTCCAGTTTGACTATGTGCCACTGCAATCGTGTTTGCTCGCATGGATAGTTTGAGAATGGTTGAGCAACGTCCGTGTTGGGAGTGTGGTTGGTAGAGTGGTTGGGTAATCATGGGCCGCGACTTTAGTTAGAAGCGGATCACATCCGCCTCGTCGCAGTGCTGTTGAGCAGATATTAGTGGCTTCTTATAGGGAGAATCCTCGCCAGGCGGAAACCCACCACCTCCTGGAAAACTGTCCCTAAAATTTGCTGGAGCAGGCTAGACCCGAACCACCTAGTCGATGTCCCGGGGAAGTCATGTGTTCCTTGTTGACTTCGCAGCCTGCGATTGCTGACAGGCCGTAAGCGAGGGATTGGCCGCTTGACAAGCGGGCCAAGGGTTAGGTAGGTATGGATTAAGCCAAGTACGTTGTGGTAATCGTTAGTTTTGAAGGCCTGATTGTAGAATGGCCTTGGCTGATCCAATCATGTGTTTAGGAACATCCAGATCCAATTGTCCTGTGATAGTAGACCAGGATGGATGGGGTTGTTTTGGAGAGCTGAGTTGATCCCCTTCTGTCTTTGTAGATTTGTACGGTCGCGGACAAACAGTCCAGGTGGGATCCTTGGTACTTTACTGTTGATATCTTCAGCTCTCGGGGAAGGGAAGAGAAAAGTAAAGTAGGTATGTAAGTATGTACTTGTGTGTGCAGTGAGCTGTGTAGCTTGTTATTGTATCGGTGCTGTTCCGTACTTATTGTTTGATAGCATCAGCACTGTGGGAGTAGAAGGATGGCGCCGTGGTTTAAAAAGGATTATCCAAATAGCTGCGGGGCAGTGACGTTATATTATGGCTTGTTCCGACTGCCAAGTCACATTCCTGTTAAGCAGCGACAAAGCTTGCCAGGCAAAAACCCAGCACGTCCTGAAATTCTGCGGCCGAACTATTGGCTGGAACGGGTTAAACCCGAACCACCCGGCTAGCACCACGAGGTTGTTTCAACGTGCTTCCTTTACTGAAGCCGACCGGGAGCATTTCGCTGTCCAACGAAAGCAGACCACCCAAACAGTTTCTTGGCAATGAAGTTTAACGGCACGTTCATGCCCTGCAACTTGAAAACTATGCCATCCACAGTTCTGGGTGGGATACTTATACCACGTATTGGTGACTGAACAATGTTAAAAGCACTAGACACTGCATTTCAGAGCCTGCCCAGAAGTCGAACAACAGTGTCAACGATTTTATAACACGTATTTCTCCATCTATTACTCAGTGTAACGATAATGGGATTAAGACTGGGTAACTTTAACGGCAAATGAATATTCAATGTTTATTTGTGCGAATTCCGTAGGAATTGTTATTAGTTGTTATTCTTGGACGTGCCAGTCGCCATACGAGAAAACGTTTGTCTCAATGTTCACCAACAACAGAAAAGGAGTTAGGAATTACGCGAATTCCTTAGTCATGCGGTATATGGTGATGTTTACCTGCTCCTTAAACCAGATACCATTAAGTATGGAAAACAATTCGTGTGTTATCGTTGCAGGTTGCGGCACCATCACACTTCCGATTGCCGACGCGAAGGAAGTATCTGTCGGAAATGCGGCAAGGTAGGCTATCTAGCTTGCGTGAGTTGACAGAAAGGCTTCCGCCATACGAGCACCGCCTCATCGAATCGTCAATGCTAATTGAAGCTGAGGTCCTAGAAAATTTGAATAGTTAACATATGTCAGTGTACTTAAGCGGTATGACACGCAACACCTGGCATACTGGCATAATACGGTTGAAGGAAAATAAGAGCTGATAAACAGAGAGGCAGCTACTGGAGCTGCGGTTACATTTGCAGACGGCGGTGCCATAAATGAGCTACCACCTTTGCAAAAATGCAATTCGAATTTACAGATCAGAAGCAGGAGTCAGGCAGAAAATATTTTAAAGCCAAGCTGTGGAACGAGCCTTTAACCTAAATTTAATCGCTGTACCTGGGGACGAGTCTTATGGGTTCAGGATGGATACAGTTATTTCGGATACCATACAACTTAAACAAAGCATTGTTGAAGGCGGCAGTTTGAATAACTAATTGAACCATTTCTCATTGTAGTTTGAAAACAAAGTGGGAAAAATTCATCCGTTCAAGTCTTCTATCAAACTCCAGGTAAGGAGTGCCTTGCAACAAGTGTACAAAGGTAGATCTATACCCAAAACAATGAGTCTTACGTTTGAGGCAGAAATTCAACGTCCGCCAGCAGAAGGAGTCATAGTTTCGGAGGACCATTCAGCTTGCACCCTCCTGACGGTGCAACCCATTTCTGTGGAGACTAAATGCTGACAGTCTACCAGGAGGCAAGAGTGGAAAAATGATCTTTACCATGTTTTGAAGACTTGCACGCGAATTTAACCGGCTCCCAACAGATTTCCATACGGAATCTCAGTCACGCATACTTTCAAGTCGAAATTGCTGATGAGTCACGAGAACTTACCAAATGTACTATCCACCTGGGACACTTCTAATACACTTGCCTCCCATTTGGAATAAACTCAGTACCCAATACTTTCCAGCAACTCGTGCATAATGTAGTTTCATTTATTCCGTCCTATTGTGCATACCAGGATGATCTCCTTGTTACTTACCGTGGTAACGTTAGTCATCTAAACACATTGCGAATGGTCCTCCAGCGTCCGTCTGAGGGTGCTTTAAAATAATAAAGGTTGCTTTACGAGTTCTTATCTGATTACGCTTGTTACCTTTGGTATAAAATGGACAAAAGCGGTTTGCAGGTTTTGCGAGATAATATGACGCCTAGTGTGCAAGCACTTCAGCCCAAGCGTAGTGGTGAATGCGCTTATTCCTAGGAATTTTGTCGCAGTATCGTCCGCCTTCACCGGGTAAATTAACCACGCGTGCCCCACTGAACGAACTGTCACAGAAGAATACCATGTAGATTTGGAAGAGCGAGTCTTACCCTGCTTTCGCAGGCGCGAAGAAAAGTCTTGTTCCTGCAGCTCTTCTATAAATAAATTAATGGTTTATTCTCGTCATTGCGCGGCACACCAGCAAGGGCGTGATCATGCTGATACGGACATGTACGATCTGTCATTGCACAAATTAGTACCTTTTGACAAATAGCATAGAAAGTTATGTGGGTGCTGACATGTAAAACTATGTTTAAATGTGTAGTTGGAAGGGGACCTTTTGTGTGAGTAGGTCAATGTGACTCTGTGTGTTTTTGTTCATTGTGTTCGCCATCAAAGTGGGAATCAATGAAGCGCTTTGAATCGGATGACTTTCGTGAAGTGGGAAGGATCCTACGGGAAAGGGAAGAAACAGTGCTTTTAGTTAGTGGCAAATCACATCCGTTACGTCACAGTGTTGTTAAACGGATACCTGTTGTTTTCTATAGGGAGAAGGCTTGCCAGGCAAAATCCCACTACATCCTGGAACACTGCCGTCGAACCCTTTGCTGGAACGGCATTTACCCGAACCATCCAGCTAGCACCACGAGGAGGTGGTTTGGATAACAAGGAGCAACCATTAATCTCACAGTGTGGCACTCCATAAGCAGTCGGAGCAGTTTTATGTCGCAAAGTATGTAATGCTGTAATTCAACGGCTTGCGCCTCACAAAATTCATAGTCCACCGAAAAGAATTATTCCAGGTTAGAGAAAGAAGTCTTTTCATTTAAATTTAGCAGCAGGTGGTTTGCAAAATATATTAAGGCAATTAGTTTAAAATACCAACAGTTCACAAGCCACTAATACCTGTTGAGCGCATGCGAGAATCACGAAAATGTTTGCATCGAGAATGCAAACCAGAAGGTTAAATCAAGTTCACCTAAACATCGAAACTCTCACATTTCTGGTTTAACCAGTCTTATAGCGGACGAATTAAGCAGGTTATCAAATGCAACCTCAGAGGCAGTAGTGTAGGAATCGGTGGAGCTGGTAAATCTAATGCAACACTTTTACTACTCTCAACGGACATCTGACACAACAAGCCATTAGACCGATCGTGCCCAAAGTTATCGTTGTATTACGCGTTAAAATTTGATCACCTTATCACCGTCCCCGTCGACTATGAGCCTTTTGTCCAACGGAAAAATTATTTCCGTCTTCACACTGGATGCATCTTTATGGGATCCCGACTGACTCTACCGCCAAATGCACGGCCGTTACTCCTCATCCAACTTTACAACGCACATCCAGGCGTGGCCCAAATGATAGAGTTGGCTCGCGGTTGTTGCTAATGTCCTGGTCTAGCTTAAGAAATAGGGAAAAACCAAAATACCTGTGGGCAATCTCAGTTGCAGCAGACAAAAATTTCCCGGTTCGGTACACCCTTGGCGTTCGCTTGAATCGCCGTGACAAAACATCCAGGTGGGGTACTTCAGGCCCATTAACGGCGTACTTTTCCTGCTGCTAATTGTCACTTAGTCGAACTAGAGAGATGTGTACTCTGTTTCCCACCCTATTGCGGAAGCAAATAACTAAATGCGTGCTCCTCAGTTGCCATATACGAGATACCACAGGCACTGCACAAACAATGGGTCAGCTTGCGCCAGCAAAGAATTCAAAAGCTTCAGGAATAGCGACGGCCTCTAGCACATTCGTACGTCTCCATATTTTAGTGTCCTGGCGTTATTTGCAATCTGGCTGGACTAACCGCAATGCATTATGTTGCGGGCTTTAAACACCATTGAGCTATGCTGTGTAATGACTTTGTAACTTCAAGGTTACTCATGTCAGATGAGCAAATAAATAAATAAATAGTTTATTCTCCCTTTCTTAGAGACACACCAACCCAGGCATGATCAAAGTTTAAAAAGAGAGGGGTATCATGACGATACATCGGGTTCAATCGTGTGTAGTTGAATCGGTGTCGGGAAGAGTTGATATGTGAGTCTAGTCGACTTGCCAGTACGTAGTTGTGTGCAGTGACTTTATTTAGTGGCGAGTCACATCCGCCACGTCGCAGTGTTGTTAAACAGACATTTATGGTTTTTTATAGGGAGAACGCTTGCCAGGCAAAAACCCACCACGTCCTGCAACTCAGCCGTAAAGCATTTTGAACATTAATGTTGTACTGGCAAAGCCGCTTGACGACTGGTTTTACCTTCGGTTTTTCGCAGAGTAATGGCTCCTAATTTCCTCTGTTAGTTGGACAGGTAATTTGATCGGGGTCGCCATGACTTTTGAGGTCGGTGGAGGAGAGGGACATCGCGATTATTCTTCTTGTTGTATGTCCAGGTGAGCAAAAGTTCAACTTTTCCGCTGTCCAGATTTTTCAGATGTACAAGGTATGGGAGTATGAGGATATGTCCAGTTCTCCATACTGGATAAGGGTTATGGCGATTGTAGTTCGGTCCTTTCGGAGTGCTACCATGCTCCATGTAAGTCCTTGTGGGTTGTTACGTCCGGCTTGGGCCAAACCTGTTCCTCATTCCAATCCCGGATCACCAAGAACTCCCGGAACTCAGAGAAAAGGGAAGTGAGGGACAACCGGGAGAAGACCGCAAGAACAGGCTTGGAGTTGTACATTGTTAAAGTCTTGTGTTACAACATTTGGGCTTGAGACATAAGCATGTGCACTGTGCAATAATAATTATGCTGAAAATGTCTTTTGAATAGCTTATGGAATCATTAGCCATATGGGTGGATTGCTAATGCCTGCGTAGAGACAAGGGCGTTGCACCAGTATGTAAAGTATGAAGTATCGCTTTAGTATGAGCCAATAATTGTGTGGGGAGCGAGCAAAGAGAGTTAGAATATTGGTAGTAATTGTCAGGTGCATGAACAGCAAGTAGTTAGCGTAATCCGAGAGGGATGGCACAATAAGCGAAAATAAATAGGTTGTCGCGAGAGTGTCCTAAAGATTAATTGGTGGCAGGGCAGCGGAAGGATTGGATGCAGATATTCTAAAGGAATAAGGGTTAATGAGATACGGAGTGGCTCCTAACAAGCACTGGCTTATTGCATTGGCATGGGGCCAATGGCCACTAGCTACTTCTGAACAGAGATGCCGAATTTACGAGGACCGACAGATGGTGGCGCTAGGCGAGATTCAGTGGCCAGCTGAAGCCATTCCAATCAGACGCTTGGTCACTGGTGTATGCATATAGGGTCGCTGAGTGTATCAACAGGCCAGTGAAGGTAATTGATAGGTCAACAGACCAGCTGAGCAGTGACGCAAACAGCCCGAGAGAATGAACATTGTAAGAAAGGGTCGACTCCAAGCAAGCTCCGGATATTTGCAAACTTAAATGGAAGCTATGGGGACTAGCTGCTGTTAAGCAGAGATAGTGGCTCTAGAAAAGTATGTATCAGTAGCCTGTGTAGCCATATCATTAAGACGTTTGACTACTGTTGCATACTTACATTTTCGATGAAGAAATCAACTTGCAGGCGAAGCTTAGAAAGACAGACGGCAGAAAAAAAAGGAAGGTTGGGGATTCAGGGAGTGGCTCCTTACAAGCTACATGGAGCCAACAATGACCAGCTGCTATCAAGAAGAGTTGATGCGAGTAGGACGAACGACACATAACGGCGCGCTGGAAGAGAGAAGGGTGACCAGCAATAGAGTTCAGATTAAGACTTCAGTTACTAGTGGATCCTACGGTGGCACATAATAGGTCAACAAACCAGCTGAGCTGTGCCGCAAACAATCCGAGAGAATGAACATTGTAAGAAGGGAGCGAGCTCCGGATATCCGCAAATGGTTCGAGGCCAGACAGACTCAGCAACCAGGTACTCCAGTTTGGTTTTGGAATAAAGATTTTGCCTTATTTCTTTAAACGGACGCATTGTAGCCAAACGCCGAACCCGCTCGTTGCCTTGCGGTTATGTTTTTGAACCAACGGCTTCGGTTGAGAACCATAATCGTTCTGCTCTCTACCTCTGGGCAACCTGAAAATATAATGCTCACGTATTGTTATAAAACCTGCTTCAAACAATTTATTGATGCGCTGGCCACGACAGAGGATAATAAACGGTGCCTTATCTGCTGCGTCGAACAATATGGATAGGAAGTTGGGTGCCTAGGCGCAAGCCTTCCCAACTTCTTATTTCTTATTTTACGCGTTTTCAAGCTTACCGTCCGTCCCAGCTTTAATTTATCCCCTTGTTTTCAACACACCAATACTGGCCCTTTACCAACTTGCTTTGACAGGCTTTTACAATTTTTGTTACTCGGTGGTGGCAATATTTTAGTCTCAGCTCACAGGTAAACGCAGAGCGTCCTTCCTGCTCCGTCGACAAAGCCATGACAAGCGAGCGACCAAGCCCAGTTTATCGGCTTCCACTTGCAATCTTGAATAGCTCTTCCGGTTGGCATACCTCAATGTACGTACATCGCTACAGATTGGCTGACAAGAGGCACTTGCTCGAATGTTACGGCACACTTGATCCATATCTGCTGTTTTTAAAGACCCGCCGGCAAGACTGGAGCTCAGTGCTTACTTTGAGCTCTAATTCAGGTGACACCCACAGCATTTTCTCGTTACTCCTATCCGGTTAACGTGAAGATTTAAGCACCTGCCAAGCCGATGTTGGTATTGTTCTGCGTCTTTGGCGGAAGCTGCTCTGATTGCTTGGATTCCGATCAGTAGCCCGTTGTGTGCAGTCCAATCTGCAGGCACCTTCAAAGCTTCAAAGTCACGCGGGACTGGCAGGTGTCTATCGTCCTCGCTGCGTATGCGCTTACAAACGCTAGCGATGAATCGGCTAGGCACGACTACTATCACCAGTTAAAAAAGCTGCTTTGCTACCGAAAAGGATCGGACAACTTGGTGCTGTCAGGGGATCTGAACGCTCAAGTAAGCAAATTATCCACTGATGAACTGCATCTGAGCAGCCAACATAATGTAGGCCACCCTAATGCTAATGATGTGCGGTTACTACTCTTGCGTGAAGCTGCTCGCTTATTACTTGCGACCACTAAGTACCTACACAGCACCTGCCGGAGATGACTTGGCGCACACCAGCCTCGCACCAGATGTGGACGCAAATCGATTGCATTGCAATCTTTGGCAATGGAGCGCGTTTCCAGAACGTTCGCTCCGTTTAAAGCACATCTGTGGACACCAAACATGATCGTCTATGCGCTCACCTGCGGATACTTTTTGGCGGACGCCCACGACGAAGTTGTGAGCGCAAAGACGCCAGCCAACTGGTGAAGTTAGCTGTTCTAAATGCCTAGCAAAGTACGCTGCCATGCGCATTGAGTAAGTGCTCACTAAATGCAGTTGGTGCTCACTGGTCGCATATGCACTACACCTCGCTTGCAACGGGAAAATTCTCATGTGGTAAGACTACCCGCCAACACAGGCAGTTGGTCACTTCACAGTCTTCGGAACGTCGCGATGCTGGCCGACACCCTCCGGCTGGAATTGAACACGATGAAACAGGCAAACAGCTCTTGGACAACACACCGTGCTATCCTGAAGGGAGACCGTAAATCCTGGTAGTCTCTTCGTGGTTCATCGATGGAAATGGATGCTGCCTTTGATGACCATCGTAATTTTTCCGGTTGATAGGCGAAACCGGAAGCAGAAGACTTAGTGGTATTGAAACTATACGTGACGAGAGTGGCTAGCCTATCCACAACTTTCCAATACCCTTGGAGCACTAGGATAAGCACTGTGAAAGGCAATTTAACCGGTAATAGTTGTCAGGTTTCTTGCCGGCCACTGCTCGCCCCGCTCCGTGGGATGTCCACTTGGACGCACCCTCACGCTTAGGAGTCAAACGAGACATCGATTGTTGAAGTTAAACAAAGCCGCGGGACCAAATGATTTGTCTAAAGCTTTCATCAAATACGGGGACCTTCTCCTATGGATTAGTTATACAAATTACTAGTGAAAAGCAGGTGCAGGAAACTGTCCCAAGCGACTGGAGTCAATAAGTGCTAGTCCCAGGTTTCAAGGGAAACACAATCGTAATGCGGCAACCATAGAGGAATCAGTCGGATCGCCATCGCCTTCGCATTGCTTGCCTCTGCCAACCTTTACAGATGGATTGTTCCTAATGAAACTCCTACTTGTGAAGTGCAAGCGGGGTTTCGTCCATGTCTTGGCTGCACTGACCACTTTTCCCCTTGGTGTCATTTGTTGAAGCACCGTCATATATGTTGACGGCCCACGGTTGTCGTGTTCGACGATGTCAAAAAGGTATGCGATTCGTTGGATCGGTGTGCTCTGTGTGACTGTCTACACAAGCGCGGTGTACTTGAGCAATAGATAAATATTATAGGAAAATTATACGCGCTTATCTCAAGTAGAATGATGGTTTACGGAAAGCTGTCGTCGGCCGTTAATATCTAAAGCGGTGAAAGGCAAGGATTCCCGCTCTAACCTTTCATGTTCGACTTCGCCATTGACGTAGTCATAGAAATTACCTTCACAGAACATGACTTGGAAAATGTATATCTGCTCCCAGAAAACGTCTTCTTGACTTGCGATATGCTGAAGGTATTGCTCTATTCTGTAACGGCTCACAAAAGTTTCAAGGGGCCCTGAATAGATTAGCGCTGGCTGTCAGCGGCTTGGGCTTTGCTATATAGCTCGCGGTGCAAGGCGTTCCTCCAAGATTGGCTTGTACCTCTTACTAGGTTGACCCTATTTGGGAATCAGCTAGAAGTCGTACAAAAATTCAACTACTTGTGAAGTTGTATCCGCGCCCGTGGGATTGAAGAGGCGATCACGAACCTTATAGTAAAAGATCGAGAAGCTTTTGTTAACCTTCACTATTTATAGCACCAGAGCGACATCACTTTCGTCCTGAAGGGTAGAGTGTGCGGTGCTGCCGTACGTTCGTTCCTACTGTATGGTTGAGAAAATTGGTCCCTTAGACCAACGGACCTAGGAAGGCTAGTTACGTACGAGCACCGATGCTTTCGCAATTTTGCTCACGTCTGGTGGGAACACCGAGTAAGTTATGAGCGTGTTCGATGCCTTGCCTATGACACATGAAATGGTATTCAAAAGCTTAGCACCGCTACTACACCAACAGAGTCCGGTGGCTCGGTAGGTGTTACACACGCCAGCCTACCGACCCCCGTGACGCGCTTTGTTTGAGCACCTGGGTTGTGGATCCAGAAGTGAGGTGGCCAAGCGATGACTTGGTCGAGAGGAATGCAGGGCAGCACTGGCCTCGGTTGCAGCGTCACTGCTCTCTGGCTTGGATGGTTGGATACAAGTGCGGGTATGGCTGGGAGCCGACATCAGTGGCGTTCCTGCTGTGGGTTTCTTTACCCACCCCAGCCCTCTTAGTCTCCTCCTACAACCACGACCGCACTATCCAGCCTCACACAATTTATCAAAGTAACTTTAGTTGCTACGTAGTAGCCGGCTGGTAGCTCAGTGCGACTCTACCCATCCGGTACCTTTTGGTAATCTGGTTTGAACCTGTTGCATCTTCCCCTTTATCTTTTATTTATCGCAGCACGGTTGCTGAGGTGTTTCCTACCTAACGTGTATAATAATGAGGATATCCTAGCCATTTTAATAAAGCGTCAGAAAGGACGGTTAGGTAAACAATGGTGGTTGGCAAAAGCAAGAAGTAGGAACTATGCGGACGAGAGTAGGTAACTTGATGTTTGCATATAGGATAACGATAACGCAAGCCACCATTAAATCACTCTTGGAGAGGCGGTCTAGCTGAATACTCCGTGCCAGACGAGCATCTGTTTCAAACTAATAGAGCATAATTGGAGAAAATAAAACAAACTTGCTACATTGCAAGTTGACATTCAATGTAGTTCACAGCCGGCTGATGCTGTGTACACTAGACTTCCTATGGTCGCTGCTGGCAACTCGCAACTGTAAGAAAAGGTGACTACCCAAGCGCCCCACGAAATAACTGGTAGGATAGTACGGCGACAGGTCACATAGGCTAGTCTTACATTTAGACAACAGGATATGAACATGTGGGTGAAGCAGACTCGGTAAAGCCGGAAACGGAAGCGACACCCAAGGATCCTGCACAGTTGTCAAATGCAATATTGCCAGGTATACCTCAGCGTAGACCTACACACGTTGAAGCTTTAGTGCCAGGCTTGTAAACACTTTAAGAGACAACGTGATGTCACGTATGCGAATGATTTCGATGCGTTACTTCAGCCGTGCGCATATTGGATTTTACTCACACCAACCAGCCAACATCTGCCACACGCCCAAGGTCTTGCAACGCAAATTATTTGAGACCTGTATCTTTCTTAATTATTCGATAAAACTGTTACCGTTCGGAGGTGTTCATGTTGCTAGGACTACGCGGTTTTTAGGCTTGCGTTAGTTTGCTTTCCGGTGCCACCTTTTAAATTGTCCTGCTTCCGTTGATTTTTAGAATCATCTTTTTGTCGGTATGGCAGAATCCCTTGGTATTACGTTGAGTTGGCGGTTTGGATCGGCGGCTTCTGTGCTGTTGGAATTTTGAGGGTATTCAACCTAATGTGCAGCAGCGAGTGCATTGAAAGTCTGGCGGGCGTGGTGGGTACGGTGTTTCGCGGTAGAAGTCGGTAGCGGTGACAGTCGCACATGTTATCACCCAAGGAGACGGCGTGCAGTATATCAGCCAGACGGGACCTCATTATTGCATTGAGTCAGCGTGGAGGACCCGCCGATAGCCGCGAACATCCGCCGGAACCCAAACGATGAAGTCCTTGTGCATAGCACAGAGAGTAGTTTGAGTTGGCGACTTGTTAGTCAAGAGGAGTGCTTCAATAGTGGTGCTTATGTAACAGCATAAGCAATGCTACAAGTGGAGGTGCGAAGCATGAAGCGGCTGGAATTGGTGGGGAAGTGTAAGAGAGTAAAACGCTTGAAGGCGTTCATACACAGTCTCCTCCGCACGAGATTAAACGTTTTCCCCTTGAATGTGTCAACAGTAAAGTTGCTTGACCATCGGATTTAGGATGATAGGGCAGTAAGCGTATGCGTTGTATGCGGTGTCCGCTTCAGAAGTCATGGAAAACGGAAGGTATAAACTGAGTGCCTTACTCTGACACCAAGGCCACGTGAGGTCCGCCTTCACTGTAGCTTGGTTGTAGGGAAGTCAGCGTGGCGCACGAGGTTGGTGGGTTAACGGCAATCACAGCACGCGATTTGGAGTAGTTGTCAACCACGACCAGTTATTAGATGCCACCGATCACGACAGCGTAGTCAATTCATACTAGAGACCACGAATTTTTTAGTTTGCCTAGTAACGGGGATTGATGTGGTACACCTTGGATGCGGGCTAATATGTTGAGCAACACGGAACAAAAGCTTTGATATCGTTGTAAATTCCAGGAGAGAAAACACAAATGCGGGCAACCGCCTTCAGTCTGTTTATACCGAGGGGAGCATCAGGGAACTGGGGAGTTGAATTAAAGAATGCAGGAAGGAATGCTAACTCAATCGGCCTTCATAAGACCGGAAGCACGCACTTGAAATGTGTCGCGCAGGTGCTCCAGTTGTCTGCGTTCGTCAGCTAAGGCCGTGTTTGCTCGGCACGCTTGAATATAAGTGACATGTTTTCTGCAGAACATTTTCTAGCGCAGGTGAGTGGTAAACGTGCTCCATACCGCCAAGCTTAAAGCAATTATTTATTTGATTAAAAAATAAATAACATGTTTATTCTCGACCAGGCGAGGCACGCCGGTACAGTAGTGCTCGTGGTAAGAGTAAAAAAGTGCTCGGCTGAGGTACAATGGTATCGTCGCATAGGTTGATATACGAATGTATGTAAGTTGCACGCAGGCGTGATTTGCTGCGTTTAAGCGGTTTGTAAATGTATTCCTGCCTTTTTGTTTGTGTCTGAATGCTTCGCCAAAGCTCAATGGATGCTAGATGTTGGTGGACTTGAAGCGGTTCTCCGGGTAAGCCTGGGGTGACTTTAGTTGGTGGCGAGTCACAACCGCCAAGTCATAGTGTTTTTCAACAAACTTTTTTGGTTTATTTAGGATGAAGCTTACCAGGCGGAAACCCAACACGTCCTGGAACACTGCCGTCTACCGGTTTGCTGGAATGGGATAAACCCGAACCACCCAGCCGGCATCAGCCTGAGGTTTAATATGGAGAGTTTGGCTAGCCTTTGAGGGTTAATGATAGACGCCGTCAACTAAAGTAGCAACGGTGATCACCACCTCTCCATCTCTGGCATGTTAGGAAAAGGGCTGGTTGAGCCCGCATTGACCAACTCCTAAATAAGGCAGTAAGGGAGTTCGAAATCCTGAGCAAGAACTAAAACATCCCAAAGTTGAAGTAGGCTTACTGAGTGCGCCTGTTCGTCCTCCTTTGAAACAGAAATTGGAAGTACTTCCTTGTGACCGCTCAACAGTGTGAACAATCGGACACGCAGCACCTTGTGGAAATGGTTGACTGTGCGTAGGATGACCAGGGCTCCCTACTTAATCTGGCCACCGTTCTCAGCAGGCGTTAAGGTACGTAAGACGTGTGTGACCGCTTCTTCGAAACTATTTGGGAAGCAATGGGAACAATTGTCCCGATCCCGTAGGCCATAGTAGAAGCGACCACAATAGGCAAGGTTAGGTCGTTATGGTTTAGCAGTAGGTCAGAATGCAACATGGATTTCAGACGTAAGAAGAGCTTCTCGCCTGCGATGGACCAGTGCCAAGGTACTTCCCCTCTTAACCGTTGAGTGAACGTGACTGTAAGATCCTAGGACCCTGGTATAATGGCACTGTAGTAGCTGCTAAAATCTAGGAAGGTATGTAGTTGTGACTGATTAATTGAGAAGGTACACGCAAGGTGTCTAAGACGTTCACTAGCTCAACATGAAGGCCACAGTTACCTGAAACGAAATTAAAATATTTGCTCAGGGAAAGAAAAAGTTAGCATTCATCGGCTTTCGCGTAGTAGTAGTAGTAGTAGTAGTAGTAGTAGTAGTGGTAGTAGTAGTAATAGTACATACGTTTGGACACGATAACGGATCGTTCTATGCGCTCAGAATCATTTCCGTGGTGTAACCAACCGTAATTAGATGGCCCAGTTACGCTGCCGTATCCAGAAGCCCATTGACCCTGGTGTCTGCCTGCTGTTGAAAGGCGGCCGGAGCGCATTTGACACAAAATGGTAACCTGGTAAACGAAAAAGGCCGCAATATGTGTTGCTCGTCAACTGAGGTTGCAACCCGGTTGCGCCCTCAAACTACGTTTTGTCGTCTGCCCAGTCGATATTTGTGCTACACCTGCAAACGTTGAGCATTTTTGGTGGTCTTCCGGGATCGACGGTAGGTAGCGAATTTGTTCTCGTGCAGCGTTGATTCCGGAGAAGAAATGGGCGCAGATGCGAAGGTATCCATACAGCTTCTTAACCGTGATGCCCGGCGCTGTCCAGCAAATTTAACCTAGGCACCGCAACGCCTGTCTTTTAGGTGCTTGCGTTCGTCGTCAACCAAGGGCAGGGCTTCGTATAGGACAGGCCTTTTAAGACGAAATAACGTTTATGCTCCAGGTATGAGCTGTATCGCGGTGTACCCATGTGTGCAGTGGCCGGGCCATCCTGGAACACCGGGGTGAACGCCCAGATGTTTGTCCGGTGTTCACTGCAGGTCAGACCCTAACCCACACAATGGGGTAAAAAAGAAGCATAAAGCACGCACGCAGATACACACACTACAATTATCGTATTCCACTTATTGCATGCCAGATGTTCTTTCAGTTGCACATTACAAAGTGTCCTGTCCAGTTGCTTGCTATACGGTGTGTTTTGGCCCATAGAAAGCATAAGCTGTCGTACTTTTACGTACTGGGCCTAATCAACCAAAATAAACAAACAAGCTTTTGTATGCTCGGCAACGCAAGGCGTGCCTTGACAGATACGAACAAGTTAGGATAACATAGTGAAGACAAAAATATACAAGGATAAAACCTGCTTGTCAAAGCAGTTAATGGACGTAGGCGTAACTGTATATAGATGTAGCTTTGTAACTTGTGGTTGTAAATGTGCTGTTGTATTTGTGACTGTTTGGTAGCGTCGATTATGCACGAACAAAGGACTGATCCCTGGGGATTGGACATAACTCTCAATGTATCCACTTGGCAGTCACTACAGGTTGTGGCGAGTCACATCCGCTATGTCACAGTGTTGCTAAAGGGACATTTATTGCTTTTTGGGGAGAACGCTTACCAGGCAAAAAGCCACCACTAGAACACTGCCGCCGAACTAGTTGCTGGAACAAAGAATATCCGAACCATCCAGCTGGCACAACAAATGGGTTTTAGTGCTGGCCACTTGGCGACGGCTAGCACCGTGTCAAGTGTGAACGCACTCACACAGTCCCAGTTATTTCTTAAGAAATCCATCCGTGGCCAAGTAAAATAGATGTTGGGAAACTTCTGACCACGTGGCATTACTCTCAATCTTGAATCCTCTGTAAATTACCAAATAAATAAACAAGTACTTTATTTTCAAATTCATAAAGACACCACAAGTCAGGCGTAATCAAGGTTTACAGGCAGCTGTGTATCACAATGATACTTTGGGTTCAATCGTGCGTAGTGTAAGCGGTCAAGGCACTTTAACTGCAGTGAAAGGGTACATATAATCGGAGCGTATCATAAGCTTGCGCGTGTCTGGAAAAATTTAAAATAAGGGTCTAGTCGACTTGCCAGTAAGTAGTTGTGGGCAGTGACTTTATTCAGTGGCGAGTCATATCCGCGCACAGCAAATTAGTAGATCAAACTACTGCGACAGTTCCTAGGTAATGAGGGCCAGCGTCGCTTTGATGCTGTCAGGATTGACGACGTCTGGATAACCGCAACCAGTGCCTCGGAGATGCTCAGTACCCTCTGGGGCGTTTGACAACGAGTGTTTACTCCCGGCTGCAGCTACCATAAAGGTGATCCAGCCAACTTAACTGTCTAAACAAATAACAGTATATTTCTAGACTGGCTAGACTCTGCGCCCGAAAGGAATTAGGTTAATTTTCACAAAAATTCCTATGCATTTACATGAGGAATAAGAACAGTGGCTGGCCGGACAAACAACCTCCAGTTGGTGCTACCTGGGTAGTTCGGATTAATCCTGTTCCAGCAAATAGTTCGTTGGCAATGCTCCAGGACGTGGTCAATTTTTGCCTGGCAAGTGTTCTCCCATAAAAGCTACAAATGTAGGCTTATCAATATGCGACTTGGCGGGTGTTACTCGCCACATACTAAAGTAACAGCCCCGCGTGTATTTGCAAATCGCTGTCCAACCTGCAAACAACAGTCACTTATTCTTACATTCCTGACGATATAAAACGGTCAAAAATGCTGCGGCACATTCAAAGACGCAAGCTGTATATCTTTATTCATACACAAGTAGCTATATTTATACACCGAAATGCCCGCATTTGCTGTTTTGTTAAACATGTATTTTGTACAACTTTGATCATACTATGTTGCTTTAAAATGATACTGCCTGTAAAAATGTGCTTTGCTTTGTCCAGAATAAAGATTTATTTATTTATATATACGTTTCTTGCGACAAATGAAAGCACAGCGTTTATTACTTGTATAGCTGAAGGAGTTGCAAGCTCTCGTGAAGTGCATCTGGCGCGCTTTGGCTAAATTGTACTTCTTGATTTACTAGTGAAAGTAGGTCGCGTACAGGGGTAGTTGTGCAAGTTTTTTTTGGAAGCAGGACCAAATTCTCCAGCGAATTTACTAAAGTTAGAGAAAATCACCCTAAATTTATTTAGTTCCTTACTACTATCACCACACACAGGAGTATACCAATACTTTCGGTTACATTTTAGCATCAAATTTACCCCCGGAAGCTATCAACATGTTACGGATGGTCTGGTAAAAATTATCTCGTTCCCTTGTGCGTATTTGGAGGATATTCACATTTCCGATCTTTCCGACGCCGCTCACCTATGCACAATTGCCGTTGTTCTGGGAAATGTGAGACGACACGGACTTAAACTGCGAAAGTCTTGGGGTGAGTACCGTTATTTATCTCTGTGTTAACTTGGACATAAACGTGATTATGTTTGGTTACGGGTTCTAGATGAAAAGCTGAAAGCCATATTATAAGGACCGGAACCGAGATACCTTGCTGAGCTCTGTTCGTTTCTAGGAATGTTAGCCCCATACGGCTGACTTTTGCCTGATGCCTCCACTAGGAATTCTTCTGCGAATGCCATACTCCCTAAAAACGTGCAATAGGGTGGGGCCTACAAAACTGCACCTACAACCATAGCCAACCAAGCCAGCACCTTCTCATTAATGTTGGTTTAGTACGTTGCTGGGATGCCCTAGTTCTCCAACGAAAAGCATCGTTTTGCGCGTGCATGCGGTCCTGTATCACCGCATGGATGAACAAACCTTGCCACCCACAGACTTTGCATAACGCAAGCTGCAACCAGCAAAAAGGAAGTATTCACAGACAGACACGGAAGCCTTTTCCGCAATCCGAAGTTAAGAATGCTCCACCAATAAATATGGGTAATTTATTTTCACTTCATACAGCCCACAAGCGATTGATGTCATGGTTAGGGGAGACAAAAGGTGTAAAACAGGAAATCTCCCCAAGCCAGCGAAGGTAGGTTCTGAAGTTGAGCGCAAACAAATATAATAATACTTAAATTACTGTCCCAGTAACCGCACAGCAAATGTCTTGAGCCGTCTAACAGTTGCAAGGCCTTTACATATATCCGATTCTGCCTGCGAATTTGTTCACCTAAGGCCACCTTTAGTACGGCGCATCTACGATGCTCCACAAGCCGTCAGTGTAGATAGCAAATCCCACTTCTTGCAAAAATCAAATGCCTTTTCACAGAAGGATGGACCGCCAACGCAACCACTGGTTTGCAACCATTTATGGCGCACAGAAATGTACTGATCTTATTCGCTGGGTTTGTGTTCTGAGGTTTCCTGTTAGTCCCACACAAAAGCTTAAACAGATAATTCAGGAGCTCCATGACGTACATCCAAGTGGAACAAGAATGAGGGCAACAGCGTGGGGATACAGCTGGTAGCCAGGAACATATACAGCGATGGTGAGCCTGTTGAATAATTATGAGAACTTTCAGACACATCAACGCAGTGAACACGCGGTCCAGCCCAGCCATGGCGTTGACCCGACAAGCCGTGGCGGCGAATTAACATCAACTAATTTTACCAGATAAATGAAACCAGGTTTCTGTTACTAATCAACGCTCACTCCAAGTGGGTTGAAGCGTATCCCCTTACGCAAGCAGCGTCCGAAATGACCATGGTTAATCTTTCGTCACATTCGGTATTCCATAGATCCTACGCACTGAGAACTGATCCCGTTATGTTTGCACGGAGTGCAACCGATTCATCCCTAGCGACGGGATTCAGCCTACAAAATTAGCGCCTCATCATCCAGCTTCAAACGGGTCGGCATAGCGGGCAGTAAAGGCTAGAACACGAAGACGGTTGAAGCAGCGTTTACGGACCCTACAAACGTAGCTGACGGTTTCCTAATTATCTATCTTTTCAAACCCACTATGGTTACGGAAACGCCTCCTGCAGAGCTGATGCTTGACAGAAACCTCCGAACAAGGCCGAACCCAGCGTTTCCTAAGCTTTGCGTAGGGATAGAAGAGCAACAGACGTCAGTGTCTTTAGCTGAAGTGAAGAAGGATGCGCCCGTTAAGGAAAATGTAATTGTCAACACTAAAGTGCCACAAGAGATATTGGAAAAAGGCCACCGTAATTCGTTTCTCGAGCAGCCAAAACGACCTTCGACGTCCAGAAGGCCGGCTACTTTGTAGGTACTCAGACCACATTTAGTTACGGGGTACAGTCAAAACAAACCAGACGCAGACAGGGTTGCGCGCAGATAAAGCAGCAGGCGCAGAATGCTAACCGTACGCACAGGCCACGGCCACGTGGCTGATGCGATCGGCGCGCATTTATGAACCGGTGGATTGTTTCCAGCCTGGAACGTGATGCTATCTATGTGGTGTGGGGTCCCACGCGCACTGAGGGTCAGACCCTAACCCACTAAGTAGAAGATCAACACATACAAATGCATGCATGCACATGAGCACCCCAAGTTTGTCATATCCCATTTAATATATGCCGGACGTTCTGTCTTTTGTAACTTATACAATATCCCGTCCAGACCTTTCTCGATACCGTGAACTTTGAGCCCTATACAGCATACCCTCTCACACATTTACTTACTGGGACAACTACGTAACAGTGTTGTTTTGCTTTAGGTCGCTTGGTAATGCCGGTAAGCGCATCTTGTTACAGATGGGTTGAACATGCAGGTTGGCCAAGCCAAGCGTTTGGAGCTAGTCGATACCACGTAACTTGGAATTTGTTTTGTGCTCTAGCATATTTATTAATATGTCGCGCCTAGGATGGAGATGGCGCTGTGTAGCAGCCAAGTTAGTTACACGCGCCCACTACAGGCATTTGGGCTGATTAAGTAGTCGGCTTGCATGATGGCTTGCTGGGAGCGCGCCAGTAATCATCGGAGATGGGCGTGCTACCTCACGTATTGTCCAACTGCAAGCGGACGGACTGACTTTTGCCCAAAACCTCTACGAACCAACTACGATCCGGAGCGTTACGTTGAAAGACAGCCGGCAAGCCCAAGCAACTGACAGCCGGACCGTGTTAGGGTCTGCACCTGGGACGGTACAAGCTCTTTGGATCGCGTGTTAAAGGCTGCCACATTAAGTGGTGTCGGATTGTAGTCTACCATCCGGTGCCCAATGCCACGATGTTGGCATCGGTGCTGGAAGAAATTGCAGTCGCAAGTGGCGACAAAAGGCACCACCAAATCGGTACGAATAGGTGGTAGACTTCGCTGTCAGATTGAGCGTGGCACACGGACGATTGCTCCCAGGTGCTGCGACTGCCTGGACCATAATAGAAGCAGCGGCGTTTTGGATAATGGTGGAATCGTGCCACAGCTCCAGCAGAGTTCGAAACCTTTCGGCCATATTCTGCATCTTGACAGTGGTATCATGCTCTAGCTTGGACAGGATATCGACATTTTGTGAGAGCTGGAGAACAGATATGAGGATCAAGCATTTAAATTGCTTCCGTCTGAGCCAAACGCCTTGAAAATGCCTGCATACTCGGTTGGCTAAGCTAGCGTACTACATGACCTCGTCGGTACTACACAAGGTCAAGTTTAGGCGCTATGAACGCGCTCTGAAAAGGGAGAACTGTTTGCCAAATATCTGCGACGTTTTTCAGACCGGCTATTTGAAAATAGTAGCTCCTAGACCCTTTGGCAAGCCTACCTTGGAAGTACCTTCAAGCCTGACCGTACCAAGTTGCACTGAAGTATCCGTAACTTCCACACGTCACCTTGCTATGACGGGTCAACGATAAGCTGGTTCTTATATTGCAGATAATAGAGTCAAATCTTACTCTAAACTTGGCCCCTTAGAGTAACCCACGGAAGCCGCTGACGGCATGGTCCAGTAATTTGGAATTTTCCAGGTGAACTGCCTGAAGGGGTGTAACTGAGGATTCGTCCTTTAACAAGGACTTAAACGTGCTTTGCTGCGGCAGCTTAAGTTTCAAGTCGGCGTACGCGGCCAAAGGTGTGGGGAAGCTCTACTTTTGTCGCGGGTGTGGAACTGCGCAGACATTGTCGCATTAACTTAGTTAAGTTATACGGGAACTTAGTACGGTCCCTTTTCACGCGGCATTCGGGTGGGGCAGGGAAAACTCGGAAAAAGACTGCGGTGCCCACGACGAGAGAGCTTAGATGCACACGCAGCACGCAGCTACAGCGACGCCAGTATGCACTGACCACGCGAGACCTAATTAGCCCACAGACGTAAACAGTACGAAGCGGACCACTGAAAGTTCTTTTACGACGGGTCAAATTACTACAAAATTGTTCATCCTGTGGCGAAATTAATCAGCACCTAGAACACGTAGATTACGGTAGGAGGTTATGCACTCTGGCCCAGTTGCGCCACGGCTCGGACTGACTTGATCCTACTGGGCTACATGTGGGAATTCAGCTGTATGATGCCGCCACGCACAGTTGTTAGTGGGATATTTCTGCGTCGTTATGTGACGCTCCCAACCACCAACATTCAATTGGCAATTTGAACCGTTAAAGCAAATGCGAAAAACGTATAGTGTAAAGGTCACTATGGCACATGTTACAGCAAAAGCACACTATGTCAAACGAGTACCCTCATGTGTCACAAGGTCGAAGTATTTTTGCAGATCGTTCGTCAAAGTCCCACATCAGAGTCTATCCTTAAAGCCTGTGGAAGTCGGCGTCAGTGGCAGCATACATTCGTGAAGCACCGACTTCTTGCAACATCGGTACCTGCGACCGCGAGTAGTTGAAACGCTTTTCAAACTAGTGTGCAGGAAGAGCCGTGTTCCACAGGAATCTGCCTTCGGAAGCGAACTACTCAAGCTGCCCATCCATGAGCTACCTGAAAAGCTTTAAACATAATTCTTAACCTAGACCAGCGTTATCAAGCAATGAGCTGAAAGGTATAAACGCAACGCAGCTGATCAACAAACGTTGACCCTCGGTCTCATGTACCACTTGCCTAGCAAGTGGGACCCACCAACGCCTTACTAAAAAAACCACCCTACCGATTAGACACCTGAGCCACTTAGAACTTCCCACATTGTGGGGGTGCTTTCGCACACACAGGAGGCAGGTCTTAAGGTAATAACAGCTCCTAAGCTGAAAAACACACTAGAGTTATTAAAAGGATTGCCTCGCTAAACATTAGGTGCTGTGCCAAAAGATCCCTCTCTTGAATGACACCGACTACCTTTACGGTCAGGTGCACTTTTCCAATACTACCGAAGCTAGAGTTTGGGCTTTCAGCCGAAATTTCCGCTCTAAAAGCTTGAATCTGCCATAGACAAAAAGGTCTAGCGGCGTGGATAAAATTCTGTTCATTGGCTTCACGAGCGTCTGTACCACTTCCACCTGTAACAGATGAATCGGTTCCCAGGGAATAGGGTCGTCGTGAATTCCTCATTTTTACGATGCACATAATAAGCAGGGAATCGTGAACAACTTATAGCAGCCTTCCCACCAAGTAATAGCGGTTTGAGATGAGGTCAACCTTGGAAGCTATTAAAATCGGGAGGCAAAGCCTCCTCACTGCTGTCCCACTTTCCATCCGGGTAGTGGATGAGTGGAAGCGTGTACTGGAGACCGTTGTCGATATGGCGGCCGAGGAAATAAATAAACAAAGAAGCGACTTAGCCTCGACGGTGCGACGCAGGCCTTCAAAGACACAACCATGGTAGTACGAACGCGTACCCTCAGCAATGGTGCAGCAGTGTTATGATGTAACCAGTACAAACTAGATAGATATATGTGTACGTGACTGTGTAATATGGAAGTTGGTGCATGTGTAAGTAATCATGTAGTGGGAGTTTATTGGTGTTACGGTGAATTGGTTTGTTCGATGAGCGCACCAAATAAGAAGTGATGTGGTGAAACCTATGAAGTGCTTGAGATTCGTATACCGTGGAAGAACATCCGGTATGTTAAGGTAAATATATTACTTATTAGGGAGTCACTTCCGCCAAGTCATAACGTCTTTAACCAGACGTTGGTGGCTTTTAGGGAGAAGATTTACCAGGCGAAAATTACCACGTTCCATAACATCGCTGACCAACTATTAGCTGGACCGGTATTAACCCAAACCACGAGCTAGCAGCGCTGCAGGTTGTTCGGCAGGCTAACCATCTTTAACTACACTTGGATAGCCACTTACGTAAGGCAAAAAGACCGTACTTTTCAATTGCGATTGAGCCGGCTTTTAAAGGGCTACTGGACCTCATCTGCATACGTGCTCTTGGCGTTGTATTGCAGGGGAAAGGATTAACATCGGACCTCCATTCAACCACCTTCAAATCTATAAATAACTGAATAAATTGTATATTCTCGATAGAATGAGGCGCGTTAATTAATGTGTGAGTAAATATGCGTAAGACATAGATGCTTTGGAAAAGTACAACCGAAATTTTTGAATTTCGTAATTAGGGGCATTTTGTCGGTTAATAGTGGGATCCAGGAAAGTGATGGTGCTTATGCGCAAAGTAATCGGTTTCGGGACTGTTGTGGCGGTGGGTAATGTTCGGCGCGATTTCACCGAGTTATAATCCTTGATATCCTGAGTACTTAAGCCAGTGTAAAAGCTCGGTAAAATTGTTTTCCAGTGAATGTTAGGAATATTCGGGTGTTCAGGAGATTCTTTAAATGAGAATCGGCTGAATTCACCATTTCGTTAATTGGTTGTAGAGACTGCATGTTATTTCTTGAAAAGCTGAGTGAGCGTAGTCCTTCAGTTACATTAGAGAGCATTGCTTGCCGTAAGCTGCAGCAGTGCGGCCAAGGGGTTACAACCAGGCAAATTGTTTGCTTGTTCGAACTGGAGCTGCGCTCGAGCATTATCTGTTGGACCAAAATATGTACAGTATCCTGCTTACTGTGGCCTTCAGGGACGCATCGCAGTATGACAATAAAATTTCTGGCCAATTTGTTGGATCTTACCCAGGTAGCACCATCGTACCATTAAACGTAATAAACTGGACAGAAACTGGACAGCAGTCTAGTTCGGTAGTAATACATTGCTTGCAGTTGTATGCAATTTGTTTGACGTTTGTTAATAAATAAATGGTTAGTTTGTGGTATAATTGCTACTATTTCTCATAAGACCTGCGGCATTAAACGCAACGTTAGAGCATTTTATGTGCACTGTATCGAGTTTGTAACGGGTCTCTGCTGCGGTATTTTTTGAGCTGTTGTTTATTTCCCTTAGTACTCAGTTCCTTCAGGCACACCTACTAGATTTTCCACTTATAGATTGCATGTAACATATGTATTCATTTTTAACATGCCTCGTCCAAAATGTTATCCATTAACTGCAAATTTCCCGTATCGTAGCACCGTTTATCGTGAGGCAAAGTATAATTTCAGGATTCAGCTACGAAGAAGTGCTTCGGTTGTCAGCTGGTAAGCACCAAATGGGTAAGAGGAGTTTTGGCATGTGATATTTAAGGTTGCTCACACTTGGTAGCTATCCGCTAAACTTTACCCACTGTTGTGAAGATGAAAGTGACACCGATAAATTGGTTCATAACTTGAGAAATCATGTTGCAAAATCTCAAGTACCTGCGTATTTTGTTCGTCTATTTTTAAGGCTTGCGCAACAGTGGACGCTAATCTTGCAAAAGGTTTGGCAGACGCTGATGCGCTCTCCACGGAACTCCCGCACACGAATGGTTGCACTGGGCACCGACGGTCACGTAGGTATGCTGAGAGGACTACAGCGTGCATGCTCTACTCTTTAAATAATTAAATAATTATTTTATTCTGGACAACGCGAGGCACGCTTTTGGGCATCAGCAGTATATTGCTATAGTATACACGATAGCATGATTAGCAGCACCAAGAGCGGGAGCAGTGCAGTTGGAGACAGTAGTGTGGGTCCATATGGCCCAAAGCTTGTACGAAGTCTATATCCGCAGAACGCGAGATGTAGAGAAAAGAATTGGACCATTGATGTGATGTTGATGAGGAACTAGTCCGATGAGGTTGTGTACACAGTGCGGGTTAGGGGAGTGCAACATAAGGAGAAAGCTGCACAAATATTTAAGCACAGTGTCATGTCACTAATAAAATATGTATGTGCATTCGAGCAAGAGCAGATATACGCGCAGAATTTGTAAAGGTGCTTTTGGTCAACTTGCCAATGTGGCTTAGGAGCGGTGAAGTTATTGTGTGGCGAGGCACATTCGCCAAGTTGCAGTGTTGGTAAAGAGACGTTTGTAGATTTTGTAGGAAATAGCATGCCAGACGAAGCCCCACCACGTCTTGAAACATTGCCGACTGGGGATATGAAATTGAAATGATTGCATCTGACCAAGTACCCTCGCAGATATTCGCATTCACGTTTGCCGATTTGTTTCCCATGGTTCTGCAGTCTCCTTCGGAGTCGACCACAAGTGGTTGGAGCTGTTGAAGTCGGACGACTCAGGCGACTTGTATTGGGTTTGCTCAGTTTTCTGGGTTCACTAGGGTTTCAGAATTTTGAGTGCAGCTGATTGCTTTGTACTGTATTGTTTCCTTGTCTATGGGAGCGTCACAGGTATGTCATCAGAGGTGTTCCGTGCAGTTATGGTTAACCTTTATAACAATGAAGAAAAACGGACCGATCAAACTGCCAAAGAAATTAAACAGGACGATGTTACCGTTTAAATATAAAAGTTTTGGTAACATTTTACCAGTTGAAAGCAATGGAATGACCGAATATGTTATGCATCATGTCCGTAGTTTTGTTTGCAGGCACGAGACCCGATATTTGCTGAAGGTGAGAGGAAGCTGCTTTCCGAATTGGCCTACGGTGCGCAGATATTGTCCTGTGTTGAAACCGTGAGTAGCAGGCCTTATTAACCGGTAAATGATTTGAAGGAATCAGGAGAACATAATGACCAGTTTGATATGCGCTTAAGAGATAGGTTGAGCGATCAGTTAACAGTGGTAGAGCTTCTGGTTCGAAAATAAATAAATAAATAATATATTCGCTGTAAAACGAGACACACCTCTAAAAGGCATGATCAAATATGCATACAAGCATAGCTTCTTTGGAATATTAAAACATTTCGTTACAATGAAAGGAATAAACGAAAAGATGTAGTCCATAAGAGCGAGC